>OZ024808.1:15251783-15851783 GCA_964017045.1 Omphiscola glabra | reverse complement strand
GTGCCAACTTTGATTGCCAGGTTTTTCAATTCTTAAAAAGGAAAATATTTTTCTCTACAATTAAATCAACATGTAAAATATAGAAACATTAACTTAATATGAGTTTCTATATACAAATGCATAGCTGCTTGATGTCAGTGATGAAATGTGCTAGTGCATATAAATTGTGCTAATGATAATAAAATGGACTGTGCCAATGTAGATGACTTGCGCCCATGTATATGAATTGTGTTAAAGCACTGGACCATCTGTCATGGTGCTAAAGCAGATCAACTGTGCCTGGACAATCTGTCATTGTGCTAAAGCAGATCAACGGGGCCTGGGCCATCTGTCATTGTTCTACAGCAGATCAACTGTACCTGGGCCATCTGTCATTGTGCTAAAGCAGATCAACTGTGCCTGGGCCATCTGTCATTGTTCTACAGCAGATCAACTGTACCTGGGCCATCTGTCATTGTGCTAAAGCAGATCAACTGTGCCAGGGCTTGCTTTTGCAGTTAATGCTACTATAATTGTTTGAGTCATGTATACTGATCTTCTATTATGACAAATATCTCAGTAACTTACTTGTATGACAGTATGTAGAATTCAAAGGGTAGGCTCTGAAAAAAAGAAGCTATTGCATAATATAGGATCTTAATGTTTTTTATCACTCCTACTTATCACTCCTACTTATCATCTCTCCTTATTACTTCTCCTTATCATGTATCATTCCTCCTCATGCCTCCTTATCACTCCTCCTCATACCTCCTTATCACCCCTACTTATCAGTCCTTCTCACCACTCCTACTTATCACTCTTCCTTATCACTCCTCCATATACCCCTCCTTATCACTCATACTCATCGCTACTCCTAATATCTACTCCTTATCACTCCTCCTTATCACTCCTCCTTATCACCCCTCCTCATCACTCCTCCTTATCACTCCTTATCACTCCTCTTCATCACTCCTCTTTATCACTCCTCCTTATCACTCCTCCTTATCACTCCTCCTTATCACTCCTCTTTATCGCTCCTCCATTTTTTCACACCTTTCTGCAGATTGCTCAGGGAAGGTGCCCAACATCACGACTCTTGAGGTCTCAAAGAACTTCAGTAACCCAGGTGTTTCCTATGTCTGTCGTTGGGTGGTCAGTTCCAGCTTGGCCAGGATCACAGCCAAAATAAATTCACTCAAGATCTCTGATGGCTATGACCTACTGACCTTCACAGATGGAGGCTCAAGTAGGGCAGCCATCTCCAAATCATTGTCAAGTAACATCATAGGTTGGTATATTTTAAATACAGAAGCTGGGGCGCAGTTATCATAAGATGGTATAGTTTAAATACAGAAGCTGGGTGCAGTTATCATAAGATGGTATAGTTTAAATACAGAAGCTGGGTGCAGTTATCATAAGATGGTATAGTTTAAATATAGAAGCTGGGTGCAGTTATCATAAGATGGTATAGTTGAAATACAGAAGCTGGGTGCAGTTATCATAAGATGGTATAGTTTAAATAAAGAAGCTGGGGTGCAGTTATCCTAGGATGGTATAGTTTAAATACAGAAGCTGGGTGCAGTTATCATAAGATGGTATAGTTTAAATACAGAAGCTGGGTGCAGTTATCATAAGATGGTATAGTTTAAATACAGAAGCTGGGTGCAGTTATCATAAGATGGTATCGTTTAAATACAGAAGCTGGGTGCAGTTATCATAAGATGGTATAGTTTAAATACAGCCAAACATGTTGCAGATTTGTAGAATATAGATTACTGTGATAAAATCTGATTACAGCCTATCGTACATGACATATTTGCAGCAGTTTTTAGCTTTTAAAATATATGTTAAAAACATTTCCATTTGTTTGGATCAATAAAAAGAATCTTATCTTATCTTATGTACACGTGATCAACATCCCATAAAGTGCTCTCACTTACTGCAGTCATGGAATCACATGGCAGCAGTCTGCAAACACTTGTATCCGCGGGAAAGTGTCTGTGGCTTGAATTTAAAGCCATCGGGTCAACACACCTGATGTCCTCACTGCCCTGATTGAACCGGGATACCAACCCACAAGACATTGGAATCGACGGCTTTTGTTTAAAAAAATAATTAATTAATTAACACCTGCTATTGTATTATGTTCACAGATTCGCTGTTCCTGAGCTCAGGCAGCAAAGCTGTGATCAGTCTTCAGCTGGGAGACTTTTCTGGTGCTAGGAGCTTGAACCTGAGTCTTCTTGCAGCTGGTTGGTCTACTGTTATCTTAATATTCTTGTTGAGATGGAAATTATTGATATGCTCGGCCCCCCCCCCCCCCCCCCCCCCCTTTTGTTGTTTAAAATTATTTATTATTTTTTTACAATGTTATTTAGAAATTCAATGTCTATTGATCTGTTTAGTACTGCTGTGTATGGTGCCCTCATACTATACCCAGTGGGAAGTGGGGGCCACAAAGTCAAGAACTCTCTGGACCCTGTGGGACAACGGCATCAAACTTTGATGCGGAGCTTGAGGCTATACACAGGGCCCTGGAGAGCGTGTATCACACACTGAGAGAAAATGAGCTTGCGGGGCTCGATGTGGTCGTGTTCTCGGACTCAAGATCTGCTCTCGAGATCTTGGGAAAGAGACAGGGTACCACTCACTTAGTTGACGTCATTATTGATGATGTGTGCAAAATCGTCGAATTAGGAGGCAAGGTAACAGTGCAATGGATCCCAGGCCACATCGACATCATTGGCAATGTGAAAGCAGACACTCTTGTGAAAACCGGGGCTGCCCAGCCCCAGCCAGAAGTACCAATGACTGGATTGGGAATAAAGAACTGGCTGGCTTACCATTTCAGGAAAAAGTGGTACAGGGGGCAGACAATACGACCGCTAGAGGCGTCTATTCAAACTTGCTGACTCCTAGCAAACAAGACCCATGGTGGGGGTTAGGCCGCAAACAGCAAAGCTTAGTGACGCAAATGCGCACCGAGCATTGCCCCTTAGGCACATACTTCTGGCGGCTCAACAACAATCTGGCATTGCAACCTGGCCCCGGAGACGCTGGCGCATCTGTTAACCGAATGTCCCTCACTAATGCTTCCGGGGGAGGCCAGGGCGGAGGGGGAACCCTATGTGAGGAAAATGTTGTATGGCACAGCTCAGCAGATGGAGTTGATTGCTAATTGACTAGCCGGGGTCTTAAGAGAGTAATCTCATGACCTTCATTAGAATATGTGTGTTAGTGGGCATAGTTTTACTGCTTATGGCTTTCTGTTTTAAAAAACAACCTACCAGACATTGCCCAAGTTGATTATTCTATATTTAGGAGACATTTGTCAGGAGAGTGTGAATAAGGTGCACATAATAATACATTACTTCTTCCCTGATGGCTTCCACTTTGGTAGTGTCTTTGCCACTGTTGAATGCATGTGATTTGTGATTCATAATGGTTTTTAAAGCAGTTAAATTCTGTAAAAAATTGTTGTGAATTTTTGTGTAGATGGCAGATACGTCTTAGACTTCATGAATTAATGTCACCTTGCAGATGCTGGTGGGCCAATCAACAGCCAGGGAGAGCTCAGCGTTGATGATAAACAAGAGAACCTGGTCACTTACTATCAGCTGAATGCTAGCCCTGGACAGGTGGTGAGGATGCTACTGCTTTGAGAAACCTGGCTGGTTACAAAATGAAATCTAAAACTAACACGTTGAGGTGCTCCAGATGGTCCAAGGGGGTGCTGATGGGGATGCTTATGGGAAAGCTCATGATGATATTTGGGGGTGCTCGTGGGAGTGATGGTGCTACATGGGAGTGCTCCAGGTGGTACATGGAAGTGCTCCTGGTTGTACATGGGGGTGCTTGTGATGGTATTAGGGGGTGGTCATGTTGGTACATGGGGGTGTTCTAGATTGCCCATGGTGGTGCTTCTGGTGGCACATAGGGCTGGTGCTTATGGTACTTATGATGGTAAAGAATGTTACTTTGATAAACTCATCTTTGGTGCACTCATGGGGGTAAGGGGGTTATAGCAATGTTTGAGCATAAAACATTTGAACTTTGTTGGGGTTTGTTAGTACATTTATATACTTCACACAGTCTCTGTATAAGCTCTGGTTCATTTAACATGATAATTTTGTTAAGATTGTAAATTGTGTGAAAAAACAGTTTTAAAATATTGTCACAGGGAATGTTATTTTAAATGACAATAGTTTTGACATTTAAACAACCAGAGTTATAATTATATAGTAAAACTTTTCTTGAAATTAATTTCACATGCATTGCATCCGTTTTCTATGAAGGTCAAAGTTAACATCAGTGACAGGACAATTAATGAAACCAGTGTTGTCTTCTACGACGGCTTGCAGCCAACCGACCCGGTTTTGGTTTCACTCAAGTTAGTAATTTCTTTCTCGTAGCCACACCAGTTTGCTGCAGTAGATTTCAATATGGTGGGGTCAAAAGATTGGAAACATAAATGTCATGGCATCAAGATCTGTGATCTTCTTCGTGGGAACATTGTAATTTTTTTTATGAATGCCTGTACATACATTTGAAAGCAATGGACCTGTTGCTGGGGGTTTTCTTCATCCATCCACAAAACACTCACTCCACCTACATCAACACAACTTCAGAAAAGGGGAGACCCATCTCTTCAAAAGTCAGTCATTATTTTTATAATCAGGGTTTTTTCCCAGGACCTAAGTGGTCTAATGAAGTTGAACTTCTCTTTATTTTGAGTCAATTCTTATAAGGATTCATGTTTGCCCCAGCTTTGAAAAATCTTTAAAACACAAAAATCAACCACTCAACAGAACGGGATTGCCCAATTTGAAGATTGTGATTGGTGGTACCAGCGTACTTGTTGCCGTAACACGAGTCAGCAAAGCAAATGTCTTCAAAGCTACATTCAGCAGTCTGGCCCCGGGTGAGTCTTTGCAGCTTTCAGTAACTAATTATAAAAGTGTTGGACTGCAACAAAGCTTTTAATTGGATTATTGAGACACAAAAAGAAATTTGTGTAAATAAAACGGTATATCTTAAACTTTAATTATGATTACACAATGTACAAATTCAAATTCATATGTACATCAGTACAACAAAAAGCAATAAAATAATTATAAATTAAATTTACATAATAAATGCACATCCTGCCTATGCCTAAAATGAAAAGAATAGGCACAAGTCCCTAACAAAAGCAAAGATGAGAAAAATGGAGAGAAAGTGTGTGGAAGTACAGATTGAAAAATGGAGAGAAAGTGTGTGGAAGTACAAACTGAAACCAAACAGGAAAAAGACATTCAAGCTATGTAAAAATGTAAATTTTGATTATACCATATGGAGTCGATGTACCAGATCTTTTTATTCATTTGTTTTCCATCAAAATTCTATCATATTTATAACTCAACATTCAATACACCAGTAACTGCAACGTCCAATACACCAGTAACTGCAACGTCCAATACACCAGTAACTGCAATGTCCAATACACCAGTAACTGCAACGTCCAATACACCAGTAACTGCAACGTCCAATACACCAGTAACTGCAACGTCCAATACACCAGTAACTGCAACGTCCAATACACCAGTAACTGCAACGTCCAATACACCAGTAACTGCAACGTCCAGTATTGAGTTTTCAATGCAGTTTTTATTTGGAGACTTTCCACCATTAAAAAATATATGTCGTATTTACCTTTTCATAAGCTTATTCGCTCATAAGTCAAACCGCTTAGTTTTCTATGGGAATAGCCTGAAAAGCATGTGTCCTGCTCATATGATGACCTGCTCATAAGGTGGCCACATAAAATAACATGCCAGTATGCAATAGGGTACTGGTACTAAAGAAAATTATTTTTTAAAATCCAAATAATTAAAAACTTTTATTGTGTACGTAAAAAAACCTAAGAAAAACAAATAAACATGCAATACGGTGTATAGCACTAATACTGGCTTCACAGGTGCACCGAGTGTCTAAGGGGTTTCCACCGATGAAGAGGGCAGCTGCACTGAACATTGCCAAAAACAGGACCTCTGTAACCTACAATAATAATAAAGCTATTACAGTATTCCATATTTGAACTTTGATACTCTCTCAGGACGGCAGTCCCAACATGAGGACTAAATAACAGTCCCAACATGAGGACTAAATAACAGTCCTAACATGAGGACTAAATAACAGTCCCAACATGAGGACTAAATAACAGTCCCAACATGAGGACTAAATAACAGTCCCAACATGAGGACTAAATAACAGTCCCAACATGAGGACTAAATAACAGTCCCAACATGAGGACTAAATAACAGTCCCAACATGAGGACTAAATGGCAGTGTCCCAACATGAGGACTAAATAACATTCCCAACATGAGGACTAAATGGCAGTGTCCCAACATGAGGACTAAATGGCAGTGTCCCAACATGAGGACAAAATGGCAGTGTCCCAACATGAGGACTAAATGGCAGTGTCCCAACATGAGGACTAAATGGCAGTGTCCCAACATGAGGACAAAATGCCAGTGTCCCAACATGAGGACTAAATAACATTCCCAACATGAGGACTAAATGGCAGTGTCCCAACATGAGGACAAAATGGCAGTGTCCCAACATGAGGACTAAATGGCAGTGTCCCAACATGAGGACTAAATGGCAGTGTCCCAACATGAGGACTAAATGGCAGTGTCCCAACATGAGGACTAAATAACAGTCCCAAAATGAGGACTAAATGCCAGTGTCCCAACATGAGGACTAAATAACAGTCCCAACATGAGGACAAAATGCCAGTGTCCCAACATGAGGACAAAATGGCAGTGTCCCTACATGAGGACTAAATGGCAGTGTCCCAACATGAGGACTAAATGGCAGTGTCCCAACATGAGGACTTAATGTGTGACCCAACATGAGGACAAAATGGCAGTGTCCCAACATGAGGACAAAATGCCAGTGTCCCAACATGAGGACAAAATGGCAGTGTCCCAACATGAGGACTTAATGTATGACCCAACATGAGGACAAAATGGCAGTGTCCCAACATGAGGACTTAATGTGTGACCCAACATGAGGACAAAATGCCAGTGTCCCAACATGAGGACTTAATGTGTGACCCAACATGAGGACAAAATGCCAGTGTCCCAACATGAGGACTTAATGTGTGACCCAACATGAGGACAAAATGCCAGTGTCCCAACATGAGGACTTAATGTGTGACCCAACATGAGGACAAAATGCCAGTGTCCCAACATGAGGACTTAATGTGTGACCCAACATGAGGACAAAATGCCAGTGTCCCAACATGAGGACTTAATGTGTGACCCAACATGAGGACTAAATGCCAGTGTCCCAACATGAGGACTTAATGTGTGACCCAAAATGAGGACAAAATGCCAGTGTCCCAACATGAGGACTTAATGTGTGACCCAACATGAGGACAAAATGCCAGTGTCCCAACATGAGGACTTAATGTGTGACCCAATTTTTCAGGGCTTTATGCTAATTACTTTTGTTCTCCATTATTCTCTTAGTCTCTATTAATAGAATCAACGGGCTGTGATAATTTATAGAAATCTCCCATGACGTGCTCATAAGCCGATCACCCTGCTTTTTACCCCAAATTGTTTTTAAAAAAGTCGGCTTATGATCACGATTGAGCATAAACGGTAGGATTCCATGAACATGTTGACTGTTAATTACAATGGACCAGCGTGTAAATTAAGAGGGAAGGTAATGCTAAAAGGCTTACGAGGAAATATAAAAATGATGAGGGATTGAGATGTGCATATAGGGATTGAGATGTGCATATAGGGATTGATATTACATAATGGGATTTAGATGTGCATATAGGGATTGGTATTACATAGTGGGATTTAGATGTGCATATAGGGATTGACATGTTCACAATATTGATTAAAATGTGCATGTAGGGTTTGGGATGTGCATATATTGATTAAGATGTGCCTATTTTGATTAAAATGTGCATGTAGGGTTTGGGATGTGCATATATTGATTAAGATGTGCATACTGACATGAGTTCAGTGTATTTTTAAAATCATCTTCCTTGTAGCAGATACAGTATGTATGTAATAAGGGATGGTAAAGGTCATGTTAGATACAGTATGTATGTAATAAGGGATGGTAAAGGTCATGTTAGATACAGTATGTATGTAATAAGGGATGGTAAAGGTCATGTTAGATACAGTATGTATGTACTAAGGGATGGTAAAGGTCATGTTAGATACAGTATGTATGTCATAAGGGATGGTAAAGGTCATGTTAAATACAGTATGTATGTTATAAGGGATGGAAAGTGTCATGCAAAATTACACCAGGTTCACAAACCTCTTCATATAATTAAGAGTAATAAGGGGAGAGACTACAATCAGGTTAGCACAATAGGAAATTAGTCAAAGTAAAGTTAAACCTGAAAACAGAATAAAATTAAAAAATAGCACTTAGCTGAGAAGTAGAATCTAAGAAGCAATTCATTTGCTGACCTCTTGGATACTACTTCTCAGCTAAGTGCTATTTTAAAACTGTATTCTGTTTTTTCTGTTTGTTGACTGATGAAGGCTTCCTGCCGACACATTCGTTGTTTTGTTGTGTTCCTTTTTTCAGGTTTAACCTTACTTTGTTTTACTAATTTCATATAATTAACAATGATTTAGTTCATATATATATTTTACTTAAACTATTAAATAAATGGTGGTTGTGTTTGAGCTGTTTATAAATATCAACTAATATAACAGTTAAAGAAAGTCTAGTCAGAACTTGTTTTAATGTGATGACATATAAACTTGTTTTGATTTGTTTTAATGTGATGAAAGATGAACTTGTTTTAATGTGATGAAAGATGAACTTGTTTTAATGTGATGACATATAAACTTGTTTTAATTTGTTTTAATGTGATGACAGAACTGTTTGCTCCCAAACAGTAAAAATGAACATGTTATGTATTTGAACATATTGAATGTTGGAATGGTTCATTTCAATGAACATTTTGTACTCATTAATCACACATCATCATTTTCTCTGACATTTTATAACAACTTCTCTCCCTTGCTGTTGTACAGGATGTGACCAGCTGGCCACCGGGAACAGTGGCTCCTGGAACTACAATAGCAATGTGACAGGAGTTTGCCGTTACACTGTCATCCCTAATACTAACACAGATGGTGAGCAAAATTCTGGACACTGCAATTTTAAACAATATCCTCTCACATTGTGACTCAAAACCAGTCTATAAATTTAGATTCTATTTTGATCTGTTCTAACAAATGATGGTCAGATTTAATTTGCATTAAAAAATTTCTTTCAAACCGCCAACGCATTCAAACACATTCTTGCTTTTTTTTTGATAAGATCAGATGCAACTAAATCTAATAATAATTAACCTTTAGCTAAATTTTAATTAATAAAAACAAATCTTAAATCAAACAAGGCAATTGATTTGTGCTACTTTGGCAGGTCGGATTATCTTGTACCTGGACAGCCTCACTCTGAGGCCTCGTGACTCCTTGAAAGTTTTCTCAGGAGTGGACAGCTCGGCCGTTATCGCTCAGTTTGTAGTGTCATCTGGTGAAACTGCGGAACAAGAATTTAACCTTTTGCAGGTCCACGGAGCAGCTCAGGAAGGCATCAGGTTAGAATCTGTTTGTAATCCTAACTCTCTCCCTGCTTTTTTTTTTTATCCTTTTTATGGCAGTGCTAGTACTTCTGTACTTAATTTATATTCCTTTTTATGGCAGTGCTAATACTTCTGTACTTAATGTATATTCCTGAGAAAGAGAAGTAACTCCGTTTTCAAATTGATTTACAATTTTAAAATATTTTTTTAAGCTGCTAAATATTAATAAATGTTCATGAATTAAGGGCGAATGCATCAAAGAATGGATAAGGTTTAATAAAAATATAACATTAGGGGCGAAAAAATAATGAACAATGGCCGAAAAATAGATTTTTGGCACCTTGGACAAACATATGCTAGATCTTGACGCGCCGTACTTAATTAAGCACATGTAGTTTTAAAGTGAAACACGATAAAAAATTTCTGGCTTTTAAATTAAAATCACACAGAATCACGCCATCGCCGGAGGTCTCGAGGGACGCGAGATTTCATTGCTATATTTAACTACAAATGAGAGAGGTATGTCACTATGCGCCGGGACGCATTTGGACGCATCCGTCGAAACCCCCAAAGGACGCATTTAGTCGCAACCGTCGGGAATGAGTTAATCTGTTTGAAGTTGTATGTTCCCATGAGTTGTTCTCTTTTAGCTTTACAGTTACAGCTTTGCTGAGGCTTTTTAAAAGTTTGTCATGATCTGTTAAGCTGGTGTGCAGTTAACACAGGGCAAGCTGTGGAGTTGGTAGAGCAGGGCTCCCCAGCCAAGGGGGGGGGGAGCTGGCATTTCAAGTGGTGCTATGAAATGAGTTGATAAGAGCAGAGGAGACATTTGTTTTTAAGCCATGATATCAATGTTAACACGAAAGCCAACATCTCAAGCATCCCCGGGTGGATGGGACTCGCTAGCCTTGGACGACAAGTCATCTAAGAGAAGGCAAACTCTGAATTCAAACCAGGAGCCAAAATGATCAAAAATTTATCGTGGGCCCTCAAATTTGAAAAAAAACAACACATTTTAAACAAAGTTCTTCATTATTATCATTTTCCTCTACCGGTATATAATAAGTCACAAGTTTGTTTTCAAACCCCACAAGTTCTCTTTGCAATTCAATAATAAAATTAGAAGTAAATTATTTTCAAAATTTAAAATACATTGTTACTGTCTAAGGGGGTGCGTAAATTTGTTAAATAATTTGTAGGGTTTGCCAGGCATAGTTAAGGTTGGAAAACCATATGCTGGAGCTTTCACATGGGCTAGTGGTCGGCAAACACAGCAAAAAGAGCCAAAAATCAGCAGCGAGCACGATTCAACATTCTTTAAGAGCAAAATTTCTTTTCAAGAACCTGTCAAGAATGTGTTCTCCTGAGTCAATACCGATTAGTGGTTGACTGGCAGAGCAGCACCCAGGTCGCTAAAGAGCTGCATGCCACTCACGAGATGTGATTTGCCAACCACTGGGCTAGTCCTTTAATAATTAAGGAAAACTACATTGTGAACCGATTACTTAAAAAAAAATAAGCATGTGAAGGGGACATAAAGTGCCGTCGGGGTTAGACCAACCTCTCCGCCCCTCCTCTTTATACACCCATCATATGTTAACATTATCATAAGTTCAAGTATTTATATGTTAACCATATCATAACGTTAAGTAAAAATATGTTGACCATATCATAATGTTAAGTATTTATATGTTAACCACATAATAACGTTAAGTATTTATATGTTAACCATATCATAACGTTAAGTATTATATGTTAACCATATCATAAGGTTAGATATTTTTATGTCACTAACATCTCCATCTGGCAGGGTTGATCTTACAAGAAATACAGCTGACCCATCACCAGGTAAAACTGCACTGAGATATGAAGTTGTCAACTCAGGTAAATGCTATTTGTTTTCTTGTGTTGTCTTTGGTGAATATTGGATCATTATCAAAATTACATCTTTATGTCGAGCGGGGAAAATTGGATCATTATCAAAATTACATGTCCATGTATGAGCGGTGAATAATTGGATCATTATCAAAATTACATGTCCATGTATGAGCGGTGAATAATTGGATCATTATCAAAATTACATGTCCATGTATGAGCGGTGAATAATTGGATCATTATCAAAATTACATGTCCATGTATGAGCGGTGAATAATTGGATCATTATCAAAATTACATGTCCATGTATGAGCGGTGAATAATTGGATCATTATCAAAATTACATGTCCATGTATGAGCGGTGAATATTGGATGATATCCACATTAACCTACATGTCCGGCATTCACTAGTCTTTAACATTAATGTTAATTGTAGAAATCTGTATATACCCTTTTATTCTATACAATTTGTTTGGCTTATAAATTAAGGGATTTAAAAAAATAATTGTGAAAAAAAAAGTATTTGTACATTTTTCTTTATTCATCGTAGTATATAGTGAACTCATAGTACATTGTCATTAATCCTGGTGGATAGTGAACTCATAGTACATTGTTATTAATCTTTGTGGATATTGAACTCATAGTACATTGTCATTAATCTTGGTGGATTGTGAACTCTTAGTACATTGTCATTAATCTTGGTGGATAGTGAACTCATAGTACATTGGCATTCAGCTTAGTGCATAGTGAACTGATAGTACATTGGCATTAATTTTAGTGGATAGTAAACTCATAGTAAATTGGCATACATCTTGGATAATGAACTCCCTGTACATTGGCACTTAACTAAGTGCATACAAATCATTAGTACATTGTCATTAATCTTAGTGTACAGTGACCTCATTAGTACATTGTCATTAATCTTAGTGGATAGTGACCTCATTAGTTCATTGTCATTAATCTTAGTGTATAGTGACCTCATTAGTACATTGTCATTAATCTTAGTGGATAGTGACCTCATCAGTACATTGTCATTAATCTTAGTAGATAGTGACCTCATTAGTACATTGTCATTAATCTTAGTGGATAGTGACCTCATTAGTACATTGTCATTAATCTTAGTGTACAGTGACCTCATTAGTACATTGTCATTAATCTTAGTTGACAGTGACCTCATTAGTACATTGTCATTAATCTTAGTGGACAGTGACCTCATTAGTACATTGTCATTAATCTTAGTGGACAGTGACCTCATTAGTACATTGTCATTAATCTTAGTGGATAGTGACCTCATAGTACATTGGTGTTACTCTAACTGTATGTTGCACTCATTTTGGATTAGAGTTAATCTTATTGGACTCCAACTAACTGAAGACTGCATAACTCTCTTGACTCTCAAACTACGGAAAATGTTCAGCCTGGGACAGCATGTCACCCTCATGAGTAAAATTAGCCATTAAATAGTTTCTTTGATTTCGTTGGAATACACTGATTCACAGAAATATCTCAATATACAAATTAAAATGAATAGTTGTTGATCATTTCTTAACCATTGTGGTTGCCGGTGCATCATGGAGTAAACGAGAAACTCAAACAAGTTTTAATAACATTTGTTGAGAGAAAATTCTTAGGTACACTACATTAAAGCTAAAGAATCCCCTCACTCTCTCTCCCAATTCTCCCCCTCCATCTCCCATCCTCCTCCCTCTCACTTTATTCCCCCCTCCCCTCCCCCAAGATACAGCCTGGTACGTATGGACCATTAGGTCTGATATAGCTTAGTTTTCTTGTCTATGTTATAACTTCTACAAATCTTCCTTCCATGATGTTTAATCCCCAGTTTGTGGAGGTGTGCTCAAGTCCAAGGGTGAACTTACCACCCCTAACTACCCCAATGTGTATCCAATCAATGCCAAATGTGCATGGACCATCAATGATGCTCAAACTGAACAGTTGATCCTGCTGACCTTTCAAAGTCTCAATCTGGCCCCGGGCCATTCACTCAATGTGACAGAAAATGACAAAGTGGTGGCCGGATATGGTAGGTCTCGACTGTGGGCAAATGTATGAGGTTAATTTCAAGGCTAGTCATGAACATTAATGTTAATTGGACAATTCTGTTATACCCTTTTATTTTATACAATATTTGAAAAAAATAATATGTAAACAAAAAACCCCCATAATTTCTTTTTTTTTTTTTTGTCTTTGAGATTGGTTGTTAAAAAAATGTTCCAAAAAGCTGCTAATGTTTATACTAATTAAATAATATGCACTGAACTTATTTATTCTCATTGTTGAAGATAATTCTCGTCCATATTCATTTCCAGGAAGAGATGTGACGCCAACAGCAGATCTGCTGGTCAATGCAACCAATGTAACCAAGATAGAGTTCTACTCTCCCACTGAAGGGGACAGCAGCCAGGTGGGATCTGGAGCTAAAGTCAGCTATCTGAGACCAAGTAGGTTTGTCTGGCGTTTGTAAGTAGGGTGAATTGTTTGTCCAGTGTCTGTAAGTTATAGGTTTGTCCGGTGTCTGTAAGTTAGTTGGTCTGGTCTCTGTAAGTTAGTTGATGTTCTGGTGTCTGTAAGTAAGTTGATGGTCTGGTGTCTGTAAGTTAGTTGATGGTCTGGTGTCTGTAAGTTAGTTGATGGTCTGGTGTCTATTGATGGTCTAGTGTCTGTAAGTAAGTTGCTTGTCTGGTGTATGAGAATTAGTTGATTCTCTGGTGTCTGTAAATTGATGGTCTGGTGTCTGTAAGTTAGTTCTTTGTCTGGTGTCTGTAAGTAAGTTGTTTGTCTGGTGTCTGTAAGTTAGTTGTTTGTCTGGTGTCTGTAAGTTAGTTGTTTGTCTGGTGTCTGTAAGTTAGTTGTTTGTCTGGTGTCTGTAGGTTAGTTCTTTGTCTGATGTCTGTAAGTTAGTTGTTTGTCTGGTGTCTGTAAGTTAGTTGTTTGTCTGGTGTCTGTAAGTAAGTTGTTTGTCTGGTGTCTGTAAGTTAGTTGTTTGTCTGGTGTCTGTAAGTAAGTTGTTTGTCTGGTGTGTGTAAGTTAGTTGTTTGTCTGGTGTCTGTAAGTTAGTTCTTTGTCTGGTGTCTGTAAGTAAGTTGTTTGTCTGGTGTCTGTTATAAGGTTTGTTGGATGTTTAATACAAAGCTTAGAGTAGTTTGATAAATCAGAATGAAAGATGATTTGCCCTACGAGAAGAAGACAGGAAAAAGAAATATATTGTCTTTTTTATTCAAGCCTTGTTACACGATTTATTTACTTCACAAAACTTGAACACTGTCCTAGGTATACATTTTCTAATAGCACCAGTCCTAGGTATGCATTTTCTAATAGCACCAGTCCTAGGTATACATTTTCTAATAGCAACAGTTCCTTGTATTCATTTTCTAATAGCAACAGTTCCTTGTATACATTATCTAGTAGCAACATTTTATAACCAATTACGCACATTTTATGCATCTGATGCTCTAGTTGTGAAATGTTCTAGTTGTGAAATGTTCTAGTTGTGAAATGTTCTTATTGAATCTTTCATTTCTTCAATGTAATCCCTCTCAGCCTGTGGAGCCAACCTGACATCTCATTTCACTTTTAATGTGGCTGTCCCATCCTCCTTGCCTGCCAATAGTCTCTGTGTGTGGTCCATCGATGTCAAGAACACAACGGATAAAACCAACTCAACAAATATTGTCAGGTTCAATATCACCGCCCTTGAAAAAGATTCTACCAAAATGTGAGTATCAGAAGGGGAATATACAAGAGAACATAGTTCTATACTATGAGTATCATACTGTTTTGTACCATACTGTCAGTATACAAGAGAACATAGTGCCCACCATACTGTGGTGGGGTAATCCATTAATTTGGTTTTTAAAAAAAGGACTTGGACTCATCTGATTTTGTAATTCAAACTACGCTGTTTAGCCTTCCTAACTTTTCATATTGTTGACGTCGATTGTATTGTTACACAGTAGATATTTTTTTGGGGGGGGGGGGGGGGGCAAATACGAGATTTAAAGCTCTTATAAAGTATACAGACACATACATAAACTATATGCTGTCTCAATAGAACCTCATTGACTCGCTAGAATGTGATAATTTAAAGCAGAGTACCCACCATCGGTGCAGTGCCACTTATAGAAATAAAGTGTTTGTGTTTTAATTGTTTTTTGAAGTACTTTTTTTATATACAATATTTTGATATGTTTTTACAGCCTGGTGCGTACTTGAATAAATTAGAAGGTTTTTTGAAGCTTGAGCAGGCCAGACACAGCTGTCCATGTGAGACACTTGTAGCGATTGATCCACCCATGCAATAGCTATGTTTGAAATTATATTTATATAGCTCATTTAGGACATATAAACAAATTTAGGGCCACCGGCCCCAAACAGAATATTGTAAAATTCACAAATCTACTAAATATGTCACATGCAAACTGAAATGCCGCAGTTTGTATTTGATTCAATGCCACCCACCAATGCAATAGCTCCGTTTGAAATTATATTTATATAGCTCATATAAGAAAAAAAAAACGAAGTTAGGGCCCCCGGCCCCAAACGGAATATAGTAAAATGGTTGTACAATAGTTGTGTGTTTTGTGGGCGTGCACACAACAACTCATCAAAGTTTTATCGCAAACAGATGAATGGTATAAGAACGCATCCTGAAATTATATTTAAATAGCTAAAATAAGGGGGAAAATGAATTTAGGGCCCCGGGCCACAAACAGAATATTGTAGAATGGTTGTATTACTTCAGAAACCTAAATATTATGTCACACACAAAATTAAATGTCGCTATTTGTTTAATTAAAGTTCTATCCAACCATGCATTAGATCTGTTTAAAATTATATTTACGTAGCTCATATTACAAAAAATGAATTTAGTGCCCCTGGCTCAAAACGGAATATTTTAAAATGGTTGAATAATTGAGAAACCTTTGCGGATATGCGCACAACATCTCACCAAAGTTTTTATGCAATCGGATAAATAGTATAGGAGGGCATACGGAAGTTATATTTACATAGCTCATATAACAAAAAAAATGGATTTAGCCCAACGTCCCAAAATAAAACATTTTAAAAGGGTTGTAATGTTTTAGGAAAATGTACGGGCTTCTGGACAACAACTCACCAAAAATTTATCGCAATTGCATGAATGGTGTTGGAGCGCATACGGTTTGAAATTATATTTATATAGCTCATATAAGAAAAAACGAACATAGGGCCCCTGGCTCAAAATGGAATATTTTAAAAAGGCTATAATAATTAAAAAACGTTTGCCTGCGTGCGCACAGCATCTCACCAAAGTTTTATCATATTCGGATAAATGCGCATACGTAAATTATTTTTTACAAAGCTCATACAAGAAAAAAAAGGAATATTTTAAAAGGGTTGTAGTGACTCAGAAAAATGCGCAGGCTTGTGGACAACAACTCACCACAGTTTTATCGCAATTGCATGAATGGTGTATGAGCGCATACGAGACATACAGGCATTCATTTGATATATTTAGATGTAATCAGACATATCCCTGTTATTGTCTTCATTTATCAGTATGCAAATATTTTCAAACATTTTAAGAGAAGCTTGCAAGTAGTTATTAATTTGACGTAGAATCAAAAGTTTCTCCAAAATATTTGCCCGACACTCGCATACACTTCAGCCCTCATTAAAGTACAACCCCACCTAGTTTGGACAGCTCTGTTCTACATAGATCACCTGCTCTGCATAGATCACACACACACACACACATAACACGCTTCAGCCGAGTACAATGACTATGAGTCCATCATGTGTTATTAATCATCTCTGAATTTTGATTTTCTTTGTCATTGTTTCTTTTTTATCACATAATCAAAAGCAATCAAGGCTCCAGGCAATAACTTACGGCTTTTCTAAGACCATATCAAAATGAAGACACATGTTTTCTATGTTTTTCTTGTGTGCTGGAGCTGTAATCTAATTCAGCTTTCCATTAAGAATCTCCCGCAGTAAAGTCTCATCTGATCAAACTTCTGACCGTTGTTTGCTGCAATATTCTGTAGTTGAAAGGAATAACTTGTGGCTGTTCATTGTCCTAATATTGTGTAGTGAAAGAAATAACTTGTGGCTGTTCATTGTCCTAATATTGTGTAGTGAAAGAAATAACTTGTGGCTGTTCATTGTCCTCCACAGCAAGCAGTCTCTGAAAATCTTTGACGGAGAGTCTTTGAAGAATAAATCTCTGGATTTTGCTCTCAACCAAGTCGGCTATTCTCGTGGTGATCGGCTTATCATCAAGTTGGAGTTGACCGAAGCATTGCCAGGTGGATTCAACATCTCCTTTGAAACCCAAAGTAAGTTGATAAAACATATTTTGGGATAAATATCAGTGATGAGGTTAAATGAGACCAGCAAGAATAAATGATACCAGCAAGAATACATGAGACCAGCAAGAATAAATGAGACCAGGAAGAATAAATGAGGCCAGCAAGGATAAATAAATCAGACCAAAATGAGCTAAATCCAAAATTGTATTGGCTTGAATGTGATATTTCCCTAGCTAAGTATGAATTATTTGTCACAGACTGAGCTTGGATTTGTTACTGGGAATTTATTGGTTTGTTTCCTTCTTGAATAATTTCAACACAATTTTTTACCCAGCATTTTTAACTTGATCTCATTCACTTTGCATTCAGAGACCTCTCAAAATTTGGATCAAGAAAGTCATACCAAAATTAAACCTTATTATTTATTTTATGAAAATATAATTTGTTTGTCAAACAAAAAACCTGCACTTAAGAAAACCGTCAACCGTCATTTCTAACCCAATAGTTACTATTATGAATGATACAAATTTATTACTAACTATTATGATACAAATTTATTACTAACTATTATGATACAAATTTATTACTAACTATTATGATACAAATTTATTACTAACTATTATGATACAAATTTATTACTAACTATTATGATACAAGTTTATTAAACAGTTACTGGGTGTAAATATTTATATAAAAAGAAAAGTCCTATGTTAAACTGTTCGTTGGAGAAAATTGTTTACAAAGCAAGTTAAAAAGAGAAAATTGTGAAATTAAAAGGATTATTTAACAGCCGGCCAATTTGGTGCCAAACTAAAGTCTTGTAGCTGTTTATATTTACATCTTATTTTAAAACTACTGTAACTTTATTTCCCTTTGTATTCTTCATGCATGCTCCTTTATCATGTTTTCCCCAGCATGCACCTCAACTCAGAGATGTGAGAATGGAATCTGTATGAGGAAAGAATGGCTGTGTAATGGCAAGAATGACTGTGGTGACAACACGGATGAGCTGAATTGCAGTGGGAGCCCCACGCCTGTTCCACCAACCACTCAGAAACCCCAAGAGGCTGACTACAGTGGATGGGGTGAGTCAAAACTCAGCATCTCTTTAGAATTCAAGAAAATAGCAGTTGTAATTTTGAATCAAGCTAATGCTTCACTTAGTTTCTTAAAGTTCAAATAAGAGCAGCTTTGTAAAGTGCTAGTTATAAGAGCCACTTTGTAAAGTGCTAGCCATAACATGTCATAATTCCTTGCTGTAGTGTGTTCTAAACAATTGCACAGAAGAGAAACAAGTAAAAGATAGAATGAGAAAAACCAATTGGACTATCAGTAATTCAGTTAAAGACAAAGAACTCAAATATCATTGGCATTACTCCTGATACATTTTAAGATAAACAAACAATAGATGATGTACAACACTAATCACTTCCTTACCTTGTTCTTGGGAACATTCCTAAACAAACAATAGATGATGTACAACACTAATCACTTCCTTACCTTGTTCTTGGGAACATTCCTAAACAAACAATAGATGATGTACAACACTAATCACTTCCTTACCTTGTTCATGTTTTTTTTTTCCCCAGTGAAATCCGGTTGGGTACCGGCCTGTCTCTTCATTGGAATATTACTAGGCCTCGTTTTGTACTTCGTTGTGCCTAAGCTGTACCGCCGCATCCGTGGGACGGGAAGCAACTATAGCAGGATGGGAGATGACAGGCCAGTTGTGACATAATTAAAGAATGATTTCTGGGATTATGAGGGGATGATATTGCTAAGATTGGATGCCAACGTGTTTTTTTTACCTTCAAAGAAAGACATTTATAATATTCAGGACTGCAACCATTTTGTTTTTGCTAAATATTTTGATGAAATAAGTTTGATGAGGTACATTTATCAGGTAAATTTAGAGTTGATTTGAAAGTCATATCAACTGCAACATGACTTTCAATTATCTCTATACAAAATAAATCATTTGACACCCAGCTCCTCTGAGATGATGGTTCAATATAATCAGCATTTATATACATAGAGATTTCATGTGTTGTCTTGTTTTCTCTCTCTCAATTTGGATGAGAAGTGCCAGTTTATTCCAGTATCCATCACTGCACAATGTCACCTCACTACAGATGTTTAGATATTGATCTATCTAATTTAGGTTAACAGATTCTTTACTTGATAGAGTTAGGATACCTCATTTAGCTAAAACGGAGTTTTGACATAAAAATATTTCTGTGTTGACATCTTACACAACATGCTGTGACATCAAAAACCATGAAATAGTTCCAAAGTGCAAATGCTGCATTTAAATATTTTTAAAAAAACTTTTTTTTTTGATAGACAGACATACTCAAATACACAACTTTAAAATAAAAGATGAATTCATTTATAATTGCTTCAATACAAACAAAATAAATTGTTTTCAATTTTATTTTTTCTATTTTTTATTGCCATCTCTAAATTCTCATGTTTAAATGCGATAATTATTATGTTGCATTAAAAAAAAAAAATTCAACCTTGCTGAAGATCAAAATTCTCTCTCTATTTTACTCTGATTTATCCCTATTGTATTGTACTTGACTCTTTTGGGCTGTATTGAATGTTTGTACAATGTTGTTAGTCTTGTAGCATCATCTTCAAATAATGTTGCTTTAAATCTTCATAGCATTGAAAGGCTGTAATTTGTTTGGGATAAAACGAAGCCATCTTTAGTTAAAGAAGTAGATTTTTAAGTGGTGCTTGAAACATTAAAATATAGCCTTTATATTATATATATAATTATAATATATATAAATCCTAAAGCTAAATTTGCAGCATCGCTGATGACATAAGTCTTTTATTTCCTCCTCAACCTATTTATTAAAATTTATTAAAAAAACATTCCAAAAATTACGTTGATAAGAAGATTTGATGTTGAGTCAAAATTTCTTCAGAACTACATCAACCGTGTATGAAATATTAATCTCTAACCTGTTCACAATCTAAACAAAAAACTGTAAGATGAAAGAATCTCATGAAGACGTACTCACTTTGTCCTATAAGAGTATGAGGGATTTTAGAGAGTAAGATGTGGGAACAATGTCTTGTTGATAAATAATCTTATCAAATAACAATTTTTCAGTAAGAAAAGCAAATTCTTTAACTTTAAAAATAATTGTAAATAGAGAGAAAAAAAACAACTAAATAGTGAATAAAAATCATGAATCATCTAACCCTTCCATTCCCCTAACAACATATGGTCTAAAAGTTGATCTGTGTTTTTTAACCCTTCCAGTACCCAGCGCGTCTTTTTGCAGTGACCTACTTTTTTCCCTACAGCCCAAGCGCGTCTTTTTTCACCAGCCGATTTTTTCCCCAGCCGATTTTTTCCCTGCGGCCCAAGCGCGTCTATTTGCCACATAGAGGGTTATCCAATATAAACACAAAAAAACGAGGCTATAACCTTTCACCTTAGTCTCGGGCAGAATGTTTATTCGTTAGGGGAATAGTCGAATTTTATTTGGCTTTTTAAATTATGAAAATAAACCAATTACTGAATTTTTTGTATTAACTTATAATTAATCTGAATTTGTTGTTTCCGTGGCGCCACCTAGCGGAATTAATGACGACTTACGCAACATAGAGGGGTGTCAATATAAATACCAAAACGACGATATAACCTTTTACCATAGTCTCGGGCAGAATGCTTATTCGTTAGGGGAATAGTTAAATTTTATTTTGCTTTTTAAATTATGAAAATCTACCAATTACTGAATTTTCTGTGCGGATCTGAATTTCGTTGTTTCCATGGTGCTACCTATCGCTATTGATGACGACTTACGACCACTTAAAGGGTATCTAATATAAACACAGAAACGAGAATAAAACCTTTCACCATAGTTTCGGGAAGAATGTTATTCGCTAGGGGAATAGTGGAATTTTATTTTGCCTGTTAAATTATGAAAATCAACCGATTATGAATTTTTTTGTGCTGATCTGTAAACTATCAAATTTTCGCTCTTTTCAAAATAATGTCTGGGCCACAGGGAATAGATATCAAAATAATAACCGGTACTGAGAGGCTATTGGAGCAAAATGTAGGTCGGTACCAGAAGGGTTAATGTCCATATTATGCTTGTCTGTGCAGATGTTTTGTTAGAAGTAGCATGGTACTGTAACTAACTTGAGTAACTTTATCTGTCTGGACACTTAACAGGCTTCAGTACCGGTAGTAACTAACCATTCAAATGGGCTAGAGGGAGATTATCCATTTACCTCATGTTAAGCTTGTGCTCATCGTTAAATAATTAACAATATTAATAAATATGCTAGGAAATTTCTATTACAATATTCGTTTGATTAGGGAAAATCTAATCGTGACTTAAGTTTTCAATTTAAGAAAAAAATCTAAATGAATATTAAGTAGCTTGTGTTGGTATTTTGCTAAATTTTTCATAATTTTTCCAGATTTAACAAATTTATTTACTTTATTTTTTAATCTGCATGTTTTTTTCTTTCTTTCTGTTCTTACTTTATTGACATTTATTTCCCTTTTTGTTCTACAGCCAATAAATATAAAAACATAAACTTAAAATGGACAGGAAATGAAATAAAATATGCATGCATGGACCAACACTGCCTTATTGTGCTAGATGTTCTGATGAGCTCTTCCTTGTCCCTCATTTCATCTTGACTCACTGATAGTGAAGTAACTTTTTTTAGGATTTGTGAATAGAAAACTGAGTATAATATCCTTTGTTTTGGATTTGGCTTTACCCCGCCATTTTATCTCTGCTACTTAGTCAAGTTCTATGATACTGCGGTGGTATCTTGCATTTATCTGTTCCATTAGTTTTGAAGGATGCTGTCTTGCTTGATTTTAACCCTTTGCTGCCTACCCTAACACTGCCAGGCTTTGTTTAAACTGCTTTGTATCTATTTAATTTTTTTGCTATAGTTTTTCTTTTTATTTGGGTTGATATTTGGATTGGTGAGAAATTTTACAGAAATTAGTTTCCTGCTTTTTCATCTTAAAATGAAATTGTTACAAATGTTAGGTAACAAATACTGACCAAATGTTAGGTAACAAATACTGACCAAATGTTAGGTAACAAATACTGACCGCAGTCCTTGAAGTTTCCATGAGATTTTAGTTCTTCCCAAGAAGTTTACAGCCTGCTGGCTTTTAATGTATGCAGCATCATTAAAATTGCTATCTTTTTTGAAATTCAGTCAAATTTTCTATTTTTTTGCTGCTTCACCAGCTGTTGAAATCGCCTACTAAAAGCTCAGTTGTAGTTCAGATGGGTGCAGTTTTGTCTATCATTTGCTTTGAAGAAACTTCTTGCTCACCCCCACCCCCTCCCTTTTTTTAAAAAAATGCATTAAATATACATCTCTGAAACAGGGCTTGTATGAAGGGGGCAAGATTTTTAATAATAAGCAACTAACTCTACAGGCTTAAAGAAAGTAGTTTAACTAAAACAGTCAGCATTAAAGCAACAAAGGTAGTAGCATTGGGACATTTCAACCAATTTTGGCATTAATTCTCCAAATACACACACACCTTATTTTTACACATGGAATGTGGTGGCACATTTTATTTACATACGCTTTGTCTTGGGTCTAAAGAACATCATCCATTACATCAAGAAATATAGTCTTTACATCAATGGGGGAAAACATGATGATCTGGCCAGATTTTCTTAATTTTTTGTTTTTTAAAACATTGATTCTGCTTTTTATTATAATTGCTGTTGGCTATTTCCCTTCCTTATTTTTTCATTGAAATTGAATGTCTGTTTTGGATATTCTTTTATTTGTTATAATTGTCAAACATTATAATTATATTTGTGATCAGAGGTTTTTATGCATATTAATCTCTTTCCCAATCCTTAGTCATAATCATAATCTTTATACAAAAAATTAAGACAATAGAGTTATGTAAAATCTGATGAAATCATTGTTTGATGCTCATAGATATGTGCCTTTGAAATTGTTGACAACTAAAGATGTAAAATAAATGAAGATCCATTGGGAAATCATGAGAGTAAGAATGACAAAAATAACATTTCAAATAGCATATGTTAAACTCATTCAAGTTAATGGGGTCAGTTGTACCTATCCTAAAGAAGAACATTAATGTTAAGTTTAGCCATTTAAAAAAAAAAACAAAAAACTAAAATTGTTGAAAGAATTTTAATTTTAGATTGCACATTTGTCTTGACTTGCACAAATACCCCCCCCCCCCCCCCCCCACCTCTTAAAAAATTTATAATGATTTTAATATTTATAATAATCATGTAATCTAATATTTTTGTATAGAATTTAGCTCCAGCTGGATAATATTATGTGGGCTCAAAAACTGTTTAATAATTCAATAGTTTGGTTATTCAATTTCTTGAAGTATAGCATTGGCCATAATGTAGTGTTTAGAAATAATTTCTATGTAAATATCATACATTGTTGACGACCTAAATTTTGAACATTGTTTCGTTTGCTGTTAAAACATTTACTTTTAAATTTTGCGCTCATTCAAATTTCTAGTTATCAAAATCAAATTCTTCCAGAATCTCAATACCAAAGTTTTTGCTTTAACTTTAATCTCAATTAGGAAAAATATGTCATTCGAAACACTTACACTAAATTTTGCAAAACCAAACACTTTTATTTCTTAACTTGCATTTCTATATTGTTTTTCTATTTCTTTAGAGGAAATATGCAACTGTTTTGTAGGTTTATTGTTAATACTTACAGCAGTTATCTACTTTTTGTCTTGACAATGACATGATATCTCTTCTACTTCTGGATGTCTTTATCAAGATGGGACTATCAAGTTAATTGTGTTTCTCAAATAATTCTATAATGGAATAAAATGTTCAATAAGATTTTTTTTTTACAAATGAACCCAGATTATTTATTCAGATTCAATCTCTTTCAATCAAGATTAATATATATATATATTTGAGTTGTTTTGAGTTTCCTTAAGTCCTTGATTAAATAAAGTTTATTCCAAACTTTCATGTTTAAAGTTTAAATAAAATTGGCCAAAGTTTCATTAAACCTTTTGTGTTTCTAATAATTTGTTGTAACAATGCTCTGAAAGTTTAAATATTCAATGATGTTAACATCAAATTAATATGGTTCTTTGGCATTTATAATTATGCTAAAAATATTTTATTTTTGTTTGTCATGCACAGAATGTTATTAAATGTGCTTCAAATTTAATCAATTGTATTGAAAATAAATTTTAATCCAGCAATTTGTTTTTTGTTGTATTTTTGATTGGGAGTTTTTTTTATTTCAATGAGTTGTGCACATTATAAACATCCGTTTCATTTTATATGATTTATCAATTCCTCTACGAAGTGATGCCACTTTAAAACAATATTTTGCAAACAGTTTCACCTCATCATTTACAACTTCTATTTTCCAAAAAGTCAAAATTGCTACGCAGCTATGTGATGGTCAACATTTAGCCATAGATATTTTTAACATATTGGTAGAATCCCATTTGTCTGTTGGCATTGCCATTTGGCCATCATGGATATGGACATGGATAACATTTGAGAATAAAACCTTTGTGGGATTGTGAGTTGTTTTAGGGCAGAAAGAATTCCCCATACCAGTATTTGAAAGTATTCTTGTAATTTCTATGATATAATATACTTTATAAAGTTTGCAATTATTTGGCAAAACGTATGCAATAGTCAAACATTCTATAGAATGCCTGGATATTTGGCAAAACTTATGAGATAGTCAAACATTCTATAGAATGACTGGATTTCAAACTTCTCCTGTAACATAAAAATATTTTTTTTAAAGATCAGATCAAGAACATACTCAAGATCTCGGAAATAAAAAATTATATGGATGGTTGCCAAATAATTAAACTTTTTTTGTGCACAATTTGAGTGTTATCATTTGATGACCAACAATATATACAATATCACACATCCTTAACTGATACCAGACAACATATTTACAAGGGTATATATGCAAAGTCTAAAGGTACGTTCACACTGCCAATTTTTTACTGGGATAACTTAAACACAAACATTTGTTGAGCATTGAACAAAACATGATGGATTGTTTCTATAACTTGCCTGCAGACACTGTACTGTGACACTATAAATGATAAAAACCAATGAAAAGGCCACATTTTTATGGCAGCGGGTAGCTTGTATAGAGAGCAGCTCAGATAGTGAGTAGCTCGTAGTGAGAGTAGCTCGCATAGTGAGCAGCTTGTTGTCACAGAAAGTTCAGAATCCAAGTAAATCTGCAGTGTGAATGTACCTTTCCAACTACACCATCTAATACCAAAAACATTTGATGACTGACACTGCATACGTCCTTTACAAGACAACATATTTACACAAGGGTAAATCTAGAAAGTCTTAATTTAATGCTTATCAAATGAAACATGAGATTCAGGTTACAAAGTAAAACAGTGGGTGAAATACAAGTGTCATAATAAACCAGAACAGACTGATTGATGGGATGAATTGAAAAAAAATATGACAGAGAACTCAGTTTTAATATTACAAAAAATATATATACATTACAATTATATATCTCTTGAAATGTAGCAAGAAATACATTTATAATTTAACATATAATAATCATTTTGTCTTACAAACTCAACAGTAATATTTTTTTAATAAACCCAACCTCTCACTCTTTTATGGGTCTGAATCCCGCGTCCGAATAGACAGCAGCCTTTAAAGTCAAACAAAATAATTTTGGCGAAGTTATTCAAAACGCAAACAAATTCCATACCCTTAGAAAATCTTTCAGTAACAACAACTAAGATAATACGATCTTCAACCGAGGTAACAAGAGTTAGCTTTATTAAATCGTATAAACCAAATTATATTTAATGGGAAGTTATCGCTACCGTCTTAAAATCATCTGTTAATTTTAATGGTTGCTTCTCTTTGACTGACCATATTTCACAAAATTGAGTCCGTTAACTATAAATTATTATAGTCTAAAAAAAATAATGTAAATTTTACAATTTTTTATTTTTCTGTAAATAATTTTCAGTTTTGAATTTTTAAATCTAAAATGGTTTTTAATACATATTATAATTGAAGTATATGACTGTAATAAAGTGAATATTTCTTAGACTTAGACAAACTGTACATTATTATAAATTCATATTCTTGTAAAATTTGATTTAAATGCATGTTTTATTTTTAAGAGAACAATTTTTCCCTACGATTGTTTAAAATATTAGATGTTAGTTTGTAGCTTACTAGTAAGGTAAGTTACTGTATAACTGTTAACATTAAATATTAATACCGGTAACAAATACAAGCCTTTGATTTGCAAACACATTGTGAACCCAACCTTGCCTTGCAAGCTGTCATTCAATCAAGCTCTCACATATTTCATTTAAACATTCCTATAATGTTTAAATTGATAATTCTAGATTTATACTTATGTGAGGTTCCACTTGCTTCTTTTATCCACTAATGCTGGGATGAATTCTTTCCTAATGGATCCTCCTTTAAAATGGGGAATTATTTCAGTATGCCTATCAACAGCATAATGTGAACACAAACATTTCACTGTTACAGACTGATTTTGGTGAAAATAAAATTCATGCTGTAGTAAGACCAGTTTATTTTGTTCTTTGAAAATTGTTTTAAATGTCTTAAATACCAACTATTAAGATGATTTAACACATCAATGGTGGTAATGGAACATTCACAATCACATCAATGGCGGTTATGGAACATTCACAATCACACTAAGTTGAAAAAAAAAATGAAATGATATTTCAATAAGCTATTAGATCCCACTATATATCCTTATGTACCGGTAACACTATAGAACTTTCTGGAACATTATAGATTAAATTTAATAACCTCCTCGAAACTTATGATCAATGGCTTTTCTACGTAATTATTTTTCGAATAAGAAACATAATTCTATTACTAAGTGCCATAACTATAACCATTCTTCTTTTAAGTTAAAAAGAGTGACCCCCGTATTTCATTAGTGTACCGTTTTAGTTATGCCTGAGATAAGGGGCCCTATAAAAATCATGGAGTTCAAAATTAAACGTTGTCCCATTAGAATCAGTTTAAAATTTCCATAGATCTAGCCTTTTAAATTATCGAACGTTCTGTAAAATTCTAGAGGGATCCTGAATGGATATGATAAGCTATACTAAATACTAGTATGCTTAGACAAAAGTATAGGCTTCTACTTCTATGTGAATTGATGGACATACAGTGGCGTAGCGAGCTTAACTCGCGCCCGGGGCACAATACCTTTTTAGCGCCCCCCCCCCCCCCCCCTTATTCGAAAACCATACAATATTATAGTAAAATATACCATTTGGCGCCCCATTGTGAGTAGCGCCTGGGGCATGATGCCCCACCCTTGCCTCCCCTCACTACGCCACTGTGGACATATGCCACGCTTTGAAGCTATTTTCGTCTTAATGCATATTTAAATATTGGTGGATTATTTAAATTTTAGCTTAATTTTATTATTAATAATATGCACTCCATTTTGGCCTGGTCCAGAATATTGTAGAAAGTTCTATAATGTAATATGTTAGATCTCCGAAATTTTTAAACAGATTTTAATGGGACAACTTTTAAAGTTCCACTCCATTATTCTGATTTTTATTACGTCCCCTTATTCAAGGTAAAACTAAAATGCACCTAAAAGAATGGAACCCCACAGGGGCCCCTCTTTAAACTTAATTTGTGCATAGAAGTGAAACTTTCTGGAACCTGCAATGAAGCTAAACGCACAAGAAAAGGGTTCCACGATAAATTTACCACTGAAGAAGCAGATTTGTCTAAGCAAGATGAAGTGGATGAATCCCCTGGGGAAGCATATTTCAGAAAGATGATCGTCTATGTAATGTTATAGGTGGACTCACTGTTCGTTTCAATGCTTCAGTGATTTCAGTGAACATTTCTGAAAAGTTCAGCTTCCTCTAGAAGAAATCAAAATTACTGGCAGATCAACAGTCCCTAACCTCTTTTATATATATATTTTTTTTCAAGTATGTTTAAATGTAATTAATACATTATACATGTGAAATTAATGGGGCCCATTTTTAGTCTTGTTTCCAGCAATTAATTATCCTCTTGGTGGCCATGTTTCTCAGTAATGGAGAATTACTTTTTACAAGTTTCATTTAGTTTCTAGATTTTCTACAAAGTTCGATTTACATTCCACAGCCGACAACAAAACTCATTACTCTAACTCATTCGTGATCCCCTATTCACAAACACCCCCTCCTGAAGTCCACTTGGTTTCCCAGGCTACGTATCCCTTGTATTGACATAAACCATCATGAAACGTCAGAGGATGCCTCCCTCACCTATTATATAGTATTGTACCGGTAGCTAGGGCTATTGTTCCGAGGTGCAACCATTGTGACAGGACCCGGTACTGAATTTTTTTTTTAAAAAGGCAGACGAACTGGTAACAAAACACGTGAAAGGGAAACAAGTTTACAAGTATTTAACTGTGAAAATAAAAAACTTGTTAAGAATTAATGCGAGCTGCGGACATATTGGTTTAAATCATAGATATGATCCTGTTCCCGGTGAGATCTCGCTTCTTTTAGGGTTCACATTTTCTAGTTGGTACCCATTATGCAGACCCTGGGTAGCGTCATTTTAATTAAATGTAAGTGGTAGAACAACCTAAACCTGTTTTAAGTGAGTAGAGAAAAAGATTAATTCTGAAACAAAAATGAAAAGATTCACAATCACATTGATAACAAATTAATGCTTTTGGATTTTCTTCATATTTCATTTATTTATAAATAAAAGAAATTTACATCTATATAAATATATATATATTTTATAAATATTTTTTTATCATAAAATTTCTCTCCAATATTTACATCTAGGTAATAGAGTGACAGTTTAAAGCATTGCTAGACACAATTAAAAAAATACAGCTGTAACAACTTATTGCAAAAATATTTTGTTATGACACAAAAATTGAATCTAGAAAAAAATTACACCTAAAAATACAAGTATATTTATTAAGTTAAAATTAAGTAAACTATGATTACTCTTAAGTTCAAGAAAGAACTGGGGAAATAGCTACACTACAATAAATTCCTCTAATGCCCTTGGCTTCATAAAGAGGAATTCACTTTGTAATCACTTATTTATGGATGGATCAGAAGAACTATTAGAAACATGTTTAAAGTTTTAAATGAGACCTAACTTAACAACTGATTAATGGACGGATTGTGATATTTATTTACAAGGCAAATATCGTTGAAAATTTATGATTATTTCAATATACTAAAGAGTAAAATGTTAACCATTCATATAATGTTTCATGTTTGTTCTCATTTAGTTCACTGCGGTTAAAAAAAAGGTTTTAATTACATCTGGAATTGTCCTCTATTAGTAATAGTAAATTAGAACAGTAGCAACATTATAATTTATAGGAATTTTTAATTTTTTTTTACTGATCATGAAAATATTTTGTGTAAAATCCATACAACATTGAGCAGACAACTAACAATATAATAAGCTGTCTGCTATCTATTTTTGCTCTCAAAAAACAAAAAACAAAAAAAAACCCAACAAACAGCCAGTTATACACAACTAGTCACTAGAATGAAACATAAAGAAAGCCCCAACCTTACTGTATTAACATTTTCAATTTTCTATCCAATTGCAAACTTACCTCCAGACACACTGAACCAAGAATCATTTATATTCCATTTAACAGATAAAAGAATGGTCTCAATGAACAATTTAGAAAGAAAGTGATATAACAAGGACAGACCTGTTTACTCTTACGATTTTGGCATACAATGTATGATTTTGAGGTGTATACATTATATATACTGTATGTATATTTTTTACCATTAAGATAATGTATTGAACGATTTTGTGATGATATTGTACCATTTTAAGAGTTTGAGGGTAAACAGGTCTGCAAGGAAAAATCTAAATCAATCAATCATTTTTTATAGTTTCATCTCAAGATATCAGGTCATTTCTTTGCTACAATCTTGAAGAATTGCTACACAAATGTCAATGGAAGACTGAGTTTTCACTGCACTGACACACAAGCTAGTTATTTCACAAAATCTGTTTTAACCATCTCCATGACAAAATAAAGGGAAGCCACCATAATTATTCAAAAAGTACTCTTCTCTTTTTTTAAAAAAAAGTAAAAAAATATTTATTTTTAAAAAAGTAAGAATGGTTTCCCTTTTTTTTTTTACTCAGCAAGTGAATCGTTTATGTAAGTCATAAAGGAATAAAATAATTCATATAGCAACTTAAGAAATAAAGATAATTCAATGAGATATAAACATTATTTATTAAAAAAAATCCTTTAGACTATATGAGAGACAGATAATTTTCAAGTCGGAAGGAAATTATTTAAATCTAGAAGTTTTAATATTATTATTATGTAGAAACAATTCAGCATCAGCACTGATTAGCTGTAAACAGCTTTACAAATAAAATACTTAAATAGGATTTGATTGTTTGTACAGCCCTTGGTGAGACTCACAGCTTTAACTTTAAGAAAATATCAGAGCTAACAGCAGTCTGATTGCATAAAAGTTAAATTTTCTTAAGGCTTCTAAATATAAATATGTCAATATATACATCCATGTAAATCAATCTATTGTTTAAAAAAAAAAAGTGTTAAGAGCACTGAATAGCACAAGCCAAACTAAACCCCCCATTGTTCCTTGGTGCTAACACTAACATGTGATACATTATTTAAATTTAAAAAAAAGGACAAAACTGGTATCTTGAACTCTTTTCCATCTTTTCCCTTAGTCTTAATCTTATCTTGTATAATAAAAAAAGTAATGAAAGGACAGAACACCAGAATTCCATTAAAATACAGATTCCAAACCCATGTTTGCCATCCTTAAAGGACAGATACAATAAATTCAAATAATTATATTATATTGCAATTTACCAATGTAATCTGTCAGCAAATGTCTGAGACCAGATTGTCAACTCTTCTTTATTTGAAATTTAAAAAAAGCAAAAAACAGATTAAATGCTGGTTAGCATTAACGAAAATTCAACCAAGAGTTTTGAAGTTTGATGGTGAATTACAATTTCAATCATCATCCAATCTTTCATAAGTTAAACTTATTTTGATTGATATCATTTTATTGTACTGAAGCAAAAAAATGTATTTTCTTTCACCTCATTAAAATCTTTGTTTAATTTTAAGTAATGGGGGCCACTTTCTTTGCAGGTTGGGAACCTCTGCATTAATTTAATGTGTAAATATGTTAAATGTAAAACTTCCTAAAATTTTTTTTTTGTATTTCTCAATTGATTTTCAGAATTTTGGTTCTGAAATGAGCCTGTAAATGGATTAGAAAGGACGACAATAGTTTTTTGTAAATATACTTTGAATAGTTTTGTTTGAAAACATAAATGAAATAAAATTATTAAAGTGCACCTTGTAAAGAAAAAGGGACAGGACTTCAAATAAAAACTGATGTACTTTTGATCTCATAAATGTCCACAGCATCATCATTGCATCACCAAACAGGTAGCCTTCTAATCATTACATCACCAAACAGGTAGCCTTCTAACAAGGATGGAACAATCACCTTCTATTTTTAAATATTTAAAATTATTAAACACTGGAGAAAATAATGGTGGTTTATATTGCCCCACTTCTTGTGTCGTGAAGTTATGTGTTTTGTATAGACTTGGTGGTGTACGTGAAGAAAGGAATATATGGCTGGACTCCATGTTCAAACAGGCTTTGAACCTGATTGACGATAAGTTTGCCCTAAGTCTCAGTGCAGACCCCCCCCCCCCCCCCCGGTCTCCACTACAGGCATTTAAATTTAAAGAATCTTGCAAAATAAATATTGCCAGCAATTTTATTTTTAATAATATTAAGAATTTGTGAAAAACCGATCTGCTAACTCTAAAAACATGAACAACACCCTTATTCCCAACTGTGAAAATTAATTAAATTCATAATGGCTTGACTTTAACAAAAAATTATAATATCGTGAACCTAATAAAGTTGTTTAGCCAATACTTTCAGTCATCATACGGCATGAGTCATATGGGAGTTACCATTATGTCCCTATTAGAGAAATAAGGGTTCAATGATATTTGTAATCTTCTATGTAACCTATTAAAATAAGGCACGGTCATAAAATTTGGTACAATCTTCTGATCAAGATATTCACAGTAATTTACAAGAGACAGCAACTCCAGCACCGTCAACGCACAATGAAATGTCAACATTATTTCAGTCATCAAGGAGCACCGTTCTTATTTGGAGGTGAACCCCGTTTGCTTCTCATTCAGGGTCAGACCTAAATTTATGTTTGAAATGTTTTCAGGGAACTTAAATAAATGTACATTTTTATGAAAATACTTTTTCACTGTTTGCTAAATAAACTATTAGGTCTGTATTAGGTGATAAAGAATGCAGAAAAATTGAACTAGTGTGTATGTGAATGTGTTGTGAAAATGTCATCCAATCGCAATTCAATTTTTTTAAAAATCCGACAGAACCATCTGTATGCAGTGAGGCCGTGGTTTTGTACTGAGTTATACCTTGGTGCTGTGTGGCCTTGGTTTTGTACTCGGTTATACCTTGATGCTGTATGCAGTGTCGCCTTGGTTTTGTACTCGGTTATACCATGGTTCTGTATGCAGTGTGGCCTTGGTTTTGTACTCAGTTATACCTTGGTGCTGTATGCAGTGGTTCCAGCCTTGGTTCTGTATGCACTGTGGCATGGCATTGTGCTGTATGCAGTATGGCTTTGATCCTATATGCAGTATGGTGTTTTATGGCATTGATACTGTAAACAGTAAGGCCTTGGTGCTGTATAAAGTAAGGCCTTGGTGCTGAATGTGTTGAACATAAGGGCAGATTGCGGCTGGAATGGTAAGTTGTACACAGAAAACATCAAACAAGAATGTACACAGTTCGTTTAGGATACCAAAGGATTTAATCTTATGTACAGTATTCAATATATGAGGCCATTCTAGTGAACTACGTGATAAATACTTTTTTTTACAATAAATATGTCTTCTATTAAATATGGTGTCAATGAATATGAGACAGAAATCAGACATTTTGAGTGCAAGAGTCTTGAGTTTGTTTCAATGAGTGCATGATAACTTTTTCTAACAAGCGCTTCAAATAAAACAGTGTGAGCTGCAAGTATTGACCAAATGTTTCCCTCTTCTCTTCTACCAAACAATATTTCTGATCTCTGGTCACAAGGAAACATCTTTTAAATAAGAACAGCAAAGCATGTCTTGATAAAAGGAACAAACTAAATAAACCCAACAGAAGGGAAAGAATCCATTAACAGCCACTTTGCAGAGTTAGAGAGCATGCATTTATTTGTGCTAGGAGCCTGGTGTTATAAAAAATAAATCCAAAATCACAAGCAGGTAATGAAATGAAGTCCCATCTCTCCTCCACAGTAAACCAGTCTTGACTCTTGTCTTATATCTTGTCCAATAATCCAGGGTGAGATAATCCCACAAGACAAGTCAGTTTTCTCCCATTTACTTCCAAGTCTTCACAACATATCCACACAAAAGGAAGTAGCTTATTCATTGCCACACATCAGGAAGTAGCTTATTCATTGCCACACATCAGGAAGTAGCTTATTCATTGCCACACATCAGGAAATAGTTTATCACAATGGACATTTTTGCAGTTTAACACGACTCGAGAAGGATTGGTCCAAAACTTGTCCACAAATAAAGTTATCACACTTTGGAGTGTTGTCGTCGCTGATAGATTCCGTTGACGGCTTGAACGGTGTCAAGAAGTAGAGAGTCAAACAAGGAGTCTGTCAGAGACATTTTGAGGTTCAGTTCATCCTGCGAGTAGTCCACCCAGCCTTTCTCTTCCTCCCCTAGTTCCTGGCTGAGAACCGAGTCGACTACGTCTTTCTTCTTGCGTATATTCCATTTGTTGACGGAGACGTTCTTTTTGGTGCCGTTGACGTCCAGAAGGTTAAAGACAGCGGCTTGAACAACGGGCTGGAGGCCATCAAGTGTGGTGGGTGGGTTTGCACCTTTGAAGAATTTCTGTGAAGTGTGTCTGGCTTTCTGCCATGGTGGCGGCTCCATCTGTCAAATGAGGAAACAAATGTTAAGCTAAATTAACAAAGAGATAAAAGTCAAATTATTAATACACCCTAGAGCTCATAGTATTATTATTAGAAATCAACCAAAAAGAAATATTTCAAATAATATTTTTGCAAAATTTTAAATAATAATCTCATGACAAATGACGGACAATGTAATTAGGCTGATTTCATGGTAAATGACATTTTAATTTTAGAGCTTGAGTGCTCTTGAAATGGAAGTTTTAAGGAATGACAATATTGTCAATAACTGTATAATGAAGACTCCAATAAAAGAAGACAAGCACAGCACTCATAAAATAATTCATCAGTATTATATTTATCTCAGTTTTGATTGTCAGGCAATACCCAACTTTATATATTCTACTATTGATTTAAATGTTGGAATACCCACTTTCAGAATGAATGTTGAGATCAATAATTTCCTTTGATAACCCTAGAATTTGAAGGTAACCAATAAAAGAGATGGCGTACGTATGACATCCTGGATGTACGAGTTTTCCCCCCTCCTAAACTGGAAGCTCAGTATTCTGGTTTGATTGCGGTGCTGGCACTATGAGATTTATAGCTGTGGTTTGGCTTGTAGTTTTGCCAGTCTCTAAAACATTGACCTTGACATTAAAAGACTTACCTTGTCCTCATTCTTGTAAACGTCACGTATTATCTCCCCTGTCAGATCAAACAACATTCGCTTCCAGCTCCTGCGACTCTGCACGACCGGCGGCTCAGCCCTGTCGTCATCGTCAGACAGGAAATCTAGTGGGGGTGCAACACCTTCCAAGGACTCCCCATAACGACGATTTTCCCAGAAGATGTCAACGGCTTGTGAAATTATAGGAATCAACTCCTCTTTACTAAGGGGGACCACTGGTGGTATATCTTCAGGCACCAAGGTCCTATCAGGCAGAACACCTGGACGGCAGGAAGACAATTCAAGTTTAAACAATCAGGAAATTATTTGAAGAAGATTTTATATCAATCCTAAAAAGTTGACACACTAGAATTTAACATACAGTAATAATAAGCTGAACAGCAACACCATACATACATAATGTTATAGAATGGTTATGAATAAGAAGGCTACCAATATAATATTATAGAATGGTTATGAATAAGAAGGCTACCTATATAATGTCATAGAATGGTTATGAATAAGAAGGCTACCAATATAATATTATAGAATGGTTATGAATAAGAAGGCTACCAATATAATATTATAGAATGGTTATGAATAATAAGGCCACATATATAATGTTATAGAATGGTTATGAATAATAAGGCCACATATATAATGTTATAGAATGGTTATGAATAAGAAGGCTACCAATATAATGTTATAGAATGGTTATGAATAAGAAGGCTACCAATATAATATTATAGAATGGTTATGAATAAGAAGGCTACCAATATAATATTATAGAATGGTTATGAATAATAAGGCCACATATAATAATAATAATAATAATAATGAAGTTTATTTGAGAAATTTGAGAAATCACGCTTCATTCCCAAAGGCTCGAAGCGCGTTACAAGGTTCGATGTTCGAGAGGCATCACTGCTGCCAGTTAGGCGCATGTGAACTCCATCTCCCCATCTCCTGGGTTTGAATTCAGAGTTGCCTTCTCTTAGATGAGTTGCCGTAACTAGTGTTGTCCACGTTACAGAGACGCCGCACAGCAGGCAGTCAAAGACAAATTATCAGCTCTTAGTTCCCCACATGGACGGAAACACTGGACAATTTCTACATATTCTTTTTTTACAGTACAGTTAAGTTAAATTGAAGTATTCCATTCTACAGTCCGAATGAAGCATACTAAGTATTCTACAGTCCAGGGTCTATTTGATCCTGTTCATCATCAGCTATTCTGTCCTTTCAACGTTTTAAAAATATAAATAATCAAATTCAATTTACATAAAATTTATGAAATATATTTTACTCTATGAATAAATCCTCTTCACACCATAAAACATGGGTGGCTACACGGCACCTCTTTTTATTTTTATTTTAAATAAAGATACAATGAGATATTTCTGTTTTTTTACTTTTTTTTTTATTTTAGATTTTTATTTATTTTTTATGGAGCTGCTTCCATTTAATTTGATCAAAAATGTTTACAAGTTTTTGGGTCTGAAAAAAAATACTGCGAAAAATACAAGGCAGCCTTTACGATAAACAAATACATCATGATGCAAAATTTAAGTTTTTGTTATGAAGATGATATCGATGAAGATCTTGATCGTTGGAGCGCATTGACATTTCTTAGACTTACAGGCCATTCCAGTCTTGTTTTAATTTTTTTTCCCTACTCGTCGCAAATTGTTTGGCAGTCGTCATCAAAGACCAGATCATCCACTACTTCCTCCTGCGGCGAGTACATGCACCTGGTGTCCACACCGCACAGCTTCTCCTCGAGCGCCTCCGGGAAGAACGGAAGGTATTCCGGTGACAGGTAAATCACCGGTCTCTTGTTGATGATGTCCGCAGCCTCACTGGGCAGCATGAACCACCGCAACTCTTCCAGCTCATCTGTGTACTCTGAGGTCATGTCGGGGCGGTCGAATCGTCCAGGCGTATTGGCCTCTTCAAAGATCAATCTGGCTCTTTGTAAAATTTCGTCGTAGACGCTTGAGGGTATCTTGTCATGCCCGCGTCCGGCATTGGACAAGTCTTCCACCAGAACTCTATCCCATTTCGGGACGGGACTCATCGGGTCGGGCTCCAACACGTCGAACCGCCCGCGTAAGAAGCTGATATCGTACAGGCTCTTGGGTGGTTGGAACAGCTTTTTGTCCCTAAAGCGCCATTTGCCTGTTTTCCTGTTAAAATCGTACAAGGGCAGCAGCAGCCATCCCATCTCAGCTGTCATGAGGATGGCTTTTATGATGAACGAGAAGCAGTCTTGTGGAAGGAAGTAAGGGAAGTTGAGACGTACAAATCCAGGCCTAAATACAATATTATCAAAGCTCGGCGCTTTTGAGGCGACCTCTTTTTTCTCTTGGGTCTCCTTGGCCGCAGTTTCGACCACTTTATGGGACGTGCGTCTTGAAGGTCCTTCCTCGTCTGGAGCGTCGGCGGTCTTATTCTCTTCGTCAGGATCCGTGATGAGCTTCTCGTAGCGCATCGCCATGTCCTCCGTCATGCCGAGCAGATCCAAACCGTACGGAGCGGCGCATGCGCATCCGCTGCGGACCTGTATCCCAAACAGGTCATTCAGCAGCATGGCCACGAAGTCATGGTGAAGCAGACGACCCGTGACTGGATTCAGGAACAGCATGGAGAAAATCGGCAGCCGTCGCACGATCAGGTTTCCAAGGATCAGAATGTTTGGATGCTCTCCCCAGATACGACTCGCCAACTCGAACATCTCATTCTCCCTGGCCATGATAAACTTGTGGCTGAACGCCTGCTTCAGTCGAAACACCAGGCCGGCACGGATGGACTCTATGATGGCCGGGGTGCCACCCTCCTCTCGGTGCTCTACTTCGTGCAAGTAAGTGTGGTTGAAGCGGCGAACAAATACAACTGTGCCTCCACCAACACCATGAGGAGTTTTGTTTTTGAACAGCCATCGTTTCGCCACCAGAATTCCTGGGGTTTGTGGTCCACCAACAAATTTGTGAGGTGATATGAACACGGCATCTTTATACGCTTGATCTCCTCTTTCGGTACACTTCATGTCTATCTCCACGTACGGCGCAGCGCAGGCGTAGTCAAAGAGCGCGAAGCCATTGTACTTGTGCATGAGCAGGGAGATGGCCAGGGTGTCTGTTAGGATTCCGGTAACGTTGGAGGCTGCCGAGAAGGAACCGATCAGCAACCGCTCCGGTCCACACCGACATGACCGCCGCAGTTCTGTCTCTAAATGTTCTAGGTCAGTGAGTCCATCTGCGTTCTGTCTTATACGAATCACATCTGCTTGTATCTCCTTCCAGGGCAATATGTTGGAATGATGTTCATATGGTCCAACAAATACAGTCGGTCCAGCCACTGACCGCCCTAGGCCCATGGCGTGGATGATCTTGTGAATGGCTGCAGTTGATCCGCTCCCGCAGAAGATGACCGCGTCATTCTCGTTTGCGTTGATGCACTGTTTGATAATGGACCTTGCCTCTTCCCGGAACTGCGTGGTTTGAGATGCGTAGTAGCTGACTTCTGAATGGGTATTGGCATATGTTGGCATTACGTGGTAGCGAATGTAGGTCTCAAAACATTTGAGAGGTCGTCCCGATGCAACGTAATCTAAGTAGGTCACCAGAGTTTTTCCGAAAGGTCCATGGAATACAAAATTTGTTCCCAGAACATTTTTGAACACGTAAGAGCACAACTCGTTCTTGGCCTCCTCGTTCAGCTCGTCGGGATCCAGCAACCTCTGAAAGATGTCGTCGTCCGGGTACGGCGACGGGGGGTCCACCGTGGACGCCGCGCGCGACGAGGTGTACGATTTTTCGAACGGGCTCTGAACCGAATCATTGTCGCGGCCCAGGCCGGCCTCGTATTTCAAGACGCGTGCGCGGTCCTGGGGATTGTACTGCTCATCGTACGCGGCTTCGATTTCTTCAACAGAGCGGAAAGAAGTGGTACTCATTTTATTGCAGTTACTTTATGGACGCGGGATTGGAGTTTGAGTCTTTCGACATTGCGAGTGAAAAAAAAAAACAACCCGAATCGAAAACTTCTGATCAGCTAGCAAATTTAATTAAGGCTCAGTGTTTTGGTGTGTGTAGTTCCTCCCTTGTTTGTAAGTGGATAAGCTGGACAAACCTGAAATCGAGCTGATGCGGTCCATGAAGAAATTATTTTGTCTTATTTCAAACTCTGATGTTCGTTGCTCTATCTGAAAATTGTTAATTGGCCGCGCTAGACCACGAATGAAAAAGTGCTGATGAGAGTTTAGGGAGATTCGTGCTCGAAGTCTTACCCCTCATTTTTTGTTTGAACGCCCAACACGCCGAGTATGAAGTCTCATGATTATGTTTTTCTTTTTTCATTCAATTTTTACGATTTCGCTGTTTTTAAAACTTACAAGAAAACATTCTTAAAATGTCGAGAGCTACTCGATGAATCTTTAGAATCTTAATAATAATATATAATGTTATAGAATGGTTATGAATAATAAGGCCACATATATAATGTTATAGAATGGTTATGAATAAGAAGGCCACATATATAATGTTATAGAATGGTTATGAATAATAAGGCCACATATATAATGTTATAGAATGGTTATGAATAAGAAGGCCACATATATAATGTTATAGAATGGTTATGAATAATAAGGCCACATATATAATGTTATAGAATGGTTATGAATAAGAAGGCCACATATATAATGTTATAGAATGGTTATGAATAAGAAGGCTACCTATATAATGTTATAGAATGGTTATGAATAAGAAGGCTACCTATATAATGTTATAGAATGGTTATGAATAAGAAGGCTACATATATAATATTATAGAATGAATAAAATGGAACACATTTTTTAAAATAATAAGTGAGCCATTATTTAGGAGCAGATTTTTTTAAAATTTAAGAGAGCTGGGTATGGTGACTGTAGGGGCATGGTGGTATCATGTAATATGGCTATCAATAATTCAATGTTACTCTGACCAGTCTACAGTACAGTCAATCATTCAATATTATTAATAAAACATCAATGTTTTATAGTTACCTTGGTTGCCGGTATAAGGCTTTAATGAATTGGTGGACTGTTCGAATCCAAGGTCATCATCAATATATTCCCCGAACAGCTCCGACATCTCATCATTGAGTGTCTTGCGCTGGCAAAGATTAAGGAAATAAAAATATTTGAGAGGCAAAGCTAGAAATCTTTGCTACCTTTGATTGATGAAGTATAGAAAAATCTAATGCCCAACATTTATATAACGCCTTTGATCAAACTTACTAAAAGAAAAATACAATCAGCATTAACAGAACCAAAGGCTGCTTACAATGCCATACAACATGGACAGCTGTCATCAATTTAAACCATCTCAACACATTAGTTTCTTCATAACCATAGACTTGAGGTTATTACAAATAATGATTAAATCTTTCAATAAATATCCGTAGGTTAATCAATGACAAGAAAACTAAGTTCAGTGACATGACAAAAGACTCACATCTTGTAAAGAATGCTCATCTCCAGGCACAGGGGAAGAAGGTCTCTGTATGGGCTCCAGAGACAGACCTGAGTCGTTGTCCTGAATGTCTTCCTCTCTTTCATCTTCAAATGATAAGCCCAGCTCTTTGCTTTCTGAATAGCCGTTGACCAGGGGACTTTGGGTGTTCAGGTCACGGAATTTAGCAGCTGCCGCTTTTCTCTTCCTGATGTTCATCATGTCGGCGATAGCTTCCTCCAGCACTGACTTCATCAGGATGTCTGTGGTTCTGTCTGTGCTCACATCTTTGGATGTGTGACTGGCCTCTTGACCAAGCCGTGGTGGCTGTGATCTTTCCACTGAATCTTTGATTAACGACACATTTGCTTCCGGCTTTTGTATAGGTTTAGGGGAGGTCGGGGGAGCAGATTTCTTGTTGGCGACTTGTCCAACTGCGACCAAGGTGTCCTCTACAAGAGTGGCTGTAAGTTTGTCTGTAATGCTTTCACCAATTGAAGTCCAATCTCGTTTGACTGGTGAGCCTGTTGGCTTTTCAATCTTAGAGTCTACTGGATAAGGAGAGCTGACTGGCGTTGAGTGTATCATAGAATCCCCAAGTAGATTCTCTTCTTTATGTACGGTGTCCACAATGTTAGAATCTTCCTGATCTGTGCTCACTGATTCATCTGGACTAAATTTTTCTTCAATTTCTTCCATGTTAATGAGATCAGGTTTTTCGTTCTCTGCACCTATTTCACTTCCAGGAATCATAACCCCGTGTCCTGATGCACAAGTAAAATATCTTTTGCCCTCGTGAAATCCATCAGATTCACCTGCTTTAGTCTCCAATTCAACGCCTGCCCAGATTCCTGGAGAGAATTCGACTTTTCCCTTAAAGCGCAGCAGTCCTGGTAATCTGCCCCACACTATAACACGGTCCCCGAGTTGGAAGTCAGCCAATGGATCAGTGAGTAGCAATATGTTCTCTTCCTCCTCCTGTACCGGTGTCTGGGCCATCTCTCTGGGTGTGGCCACAGGTGTCTTCTCATCTTCATCTTCATCCTCAGCCTCTTCATCAAAGCCCAACAGACTGAAGACAGAATATAAAACATCCCTGTAATGAGGCGACTACAAAGAGAATACAAAACCAATTTTTTTCCTCACCTTTGTAAAAATGAATGACAAAATTGATTCTTCATAAAAACTGACCTATTTTATAATAGAGAGAGGAAATTAAACATGTTTTTGTATAATTGGAATTAAAGTAGAGAATATTTCTGATACTGATTAAAGAAGGATTAGTTCAAGGAGATTTTCACATGCAGTTCATGTTTACAAATACACTGAAACATTGGTTCACATTTATGACTGAAACATTGGTTCACATTTATGACGGTAATATTTGTTTAAATTTACACTGAAGGATATATTTGTTTAAATTTACACTGAAGGAAATATTTGTTTAAATTTACACTGAAGGAAATATTTGTTTAAATTTACACTGAAGGAAATATTTGTTTAAATTTACACTGAAGGAAATATTTGTTTAAATTTACACTGAAGGAAATATTTGTTTAAAATTCACCCTGGAATGATGTCTTGGGAAGATAACATTGATTTCATTCTAAAACACGGTTTTGTTTTCTTACCTGTCTAGCATATCCTGATCCTGACGGTTAGACGCAGAGTGGCCGCGTTTCTCTGAGATTGACGGAAGACTTGCTGAGATATGTTCACTAATGTCCTCATCTGTCCTGAGGGATGTGGCGCCAACGACATTGGGCAGGAGCCGTTGAGACGACATCACTGGAGTCCTCTCGGAACCTGAACTCATGATATCCTCCTCCTCTTCATCTTCCTCAGGATACGACCTGTTACTCCCCACTGAACGTTCACTTGAAGGCCTGGAGCTGCCCTCTGATTTCTGATAAGAGTTGACACGAGATTCTGTCTCATCACTGTCAGACTCCTGGATACCTGTGATGGGGGGACTGGCGATGGACTCTGTGGGTGACACGGGGGGACTGCTGACAGACTTCCTGTCAGGTGTTGTCTCCAGATATTGATGATGACTCGTGTCGTTCTTGAGGTCCAGTTTGTCATCTGAGGCTCCAGAGACAGATCGAGCTGTGCTTGGAACATCAATGTGTTCAGAAATGTCTCCATCTGTGGGCCCTTTAGCAGACCCCTGGCTCCTCGCACTTAGTGGAACCTTGCTATGGCTCTGGGCGAGGCTTGAATAATTATCAGAAAAGTTGTAAGTATATGATGCGTCTTCATCCCTGTCTATTTCTGAACCTTTCTTCTCACCCTCTTCGACATCTTTCATTTGGATATTCAGCTTGTCAGACACTGTCTTATCAGATGTGTTGGTGTCCAGTTGGGAAACTTCTTCAATAATCTCCTGGACACTGGATGTCTTCTCCGACTGGTCAGAATCTTTCTTTGCATCTTTGACTTGAGCAGATGCTCCCGACTTATCTGATTCCGATCCCTCAGATATTCGATCCATCAGTGACACGGCAACCTTCTTCTTGGATTTATCATCCACTGGAGACAGTTTTGCATCTAGAAATAAACAAATAAAATACATTTCTTCATCCTTCTCACCATCTATTTCTCACCATCTATTTCTCACCATCTATTTCTCACCATCTATTTCTCACCATCTATTTCTCACCATCTATTTCTCAAAATGACACAGAAAAAAACCCACCCAACATTCTCTATGTTTCCTTAAAATGTATTCATAAAAGAACAAAGAACTTTTCTTGCCATTTGAATCAACACGTCTGATTCTGATTTTCAATATGAAATCCATACAGCAATAGTCACATTGGACATCTCATGAGTTGTACAGACTCTAGCAAGCTTAGTATATCTATTGGAAATTACCAGTGAACATATTTGCTCAATTATTTACTTCAAATTTACAGTCACTAAGATAATATTGAAATTAAAAATCTAAATATATATTGGAAAAAAAAAACTCAAATGAAAACAGATTTCTACCTTTGCCATCCAATGATGGACTTGACTGGTTGGACACTGGGCTGTCTCGCATGTCCTCAAAACTAGATGAATTACTGGCAGCGTCATCCGCCTTCCTGGCGGGTCGTGGCTTAGTGTGGTGTCCCACGCGTGGTTGTTTGATCTGCGGCTTGACAGCCGTCCTCAAGAACTGGGGCTCATGCTCAAGTTCATCTTTCTCTACCTTCAACTGCTGGATGTAATTATTGTATGCCTGGTAAAAAGATACAACAGAGTCACTGAGAATTTCTTCAGGACCAACTGTATCTTTCCAGGGATAGAGAGCAGTGGTGTGCTGCCAATCAAGGAACAACTGGTTTGGTACTCATCGGTTATAGAAAAAATAGTGTTAATAAATTTGTATATTTTTATATAGTTTTCATTATTTTGACATTTTTTAACAAAGGTTCATTAGAATAGTCAAAATTCCAAAACCGATTAGCCTGGACAGGCTCAAGCACACCCCTGATAGATAGAATGTTTAAGTTTATTTGAAACAGTAGATAGAAAGTATAAGTTTATTTGAAGCAGTAGATAGAATGTTTAAGTTTATTTGAAACAGTAGATAGAATGTTTAAGTTTATTTGAAGCAGTAGATAGAATGTTTAAGTTTTTTTGAAGCAGTAGATAGAATTTTTAAGTTTATTTGAAGCAGTAGATAGAATGTTTACGTTTATTTGAAGCAGTAGATAGAATTTTTAAGTTTATTTGAAGCAGTAGATAGAATTTTTAAGTTTATTTGAAGCAGTATGTGGGATTGCCATGGAAGGCAGGGTGCAATTCAGTGTAGAGTTCCAGTAGTTGCACTTTACTTTAAATTGAAGATTTTTTGTAAAAAGCAAGTAGGTTAAAATTTTTCTGTCACCACATTTGAAAGTTGGCACAAATGTTCTGTCACTACATTTGAAAGATTGTAAAAAATGTCAGGCAAAATTAAGCCCATATTTGACATCTTGTCCCTCAGAATTAACATCAAACCATGATCAGCTAAGACTCTGAGCTTCTATGTTGGTTTATTGGTGACTTTTTTTTTACAGACTGCTGAAATATAAATGCAAAAAACACAGCAGAGAAATTCATATGTCAATATTCACATGCCTCCAACTGTTTCTTCATTGCTTCTTCCTTGGCCTTGAATATTTCTTTCTTCCTCTGAGATCGCTCTTTTTTCAGGATTTCCACCTCTTTCCTGCGTCTCCTCAACTCATCGCTCAACTGCCGAATGCGGACCTCGTAGTCACTGACATCTGACAAGGTTTCTGAAACACATTAAAAATGGATTCTGTAGACTTTTTTTTCATAGTGATGGACTTACTTCTCACAAAGCTATTTAGTATATACAGGAATTAATAGGGTTAAATTGGCGAGTAGATATGTATGCACCGGGGTAGAGGTCACATGACATCCAGTCAATACTGTCCATCCCCCAATGATTATAATCAAACAAACAATTACAAAATATAAACTTTATAAGTAATATCGAATGGCTCAAGTCGATCCTTGTCACACAATGAAAGCTGTGACACTTGGTTCAAAAGCCTTCAACTTTAATTAAAAAATGTTTTTTCTTCTGCTTTATGTGATAGAGAACTGGCCCTGTTGGTTCAGGATGATAGCCAGGAGTTAGCATTTTGTCAATAGATTTTTTGTGGGCCAAAAAAAAAAGCTCTAAATTCTTTTCGTATATTGCAGTTTGAGAAATCACCGATTGAGGAGAGAATCTTTATCTAATTTAAGTGCCTCAGGTTAAATTACAATATCTATCCAATGGAGAAATGTACAAAAATGGTGACAAGTGAAATTACCTGTATGAGATATGGAGTCTTCGGACTCACTCTCTGATCCAGTTTTTCTTGACCAGGGTGATGGAAGGGGTGAGTTCCCTTGAGGAAGAAGTTTGCCGACCGGAGATTTTCTACGATTGGACAAAGAGGATGGTCCTTCATGTTCAAATGTATCAGCGTAGTCATCGTTGGCAATGCTGGTAATTATAGTGTCATCCCCTGAATCTTGGGCCTGAGAAGTTATATTTTACAATATTACAGTTAAAATCTCTACAAGAGATCTATACTACTAAATGTACTAGCCAGCTATTAGAGTTTTAACACAGTTCCTATGCCATACAAAGGAAGATATCATAAATGTTGTGCTAGAACATCCTCACTTTCCAAGGATTGGTAAAATATTATACTAACATGTTCAACTTTTAAATGTCTTTAATGTTTTTATAGTTATATAATTTATTATCTGTAGGTCGCTTTAACCTTTACCTCACTATGGCTTGTTTTAAAATTATAGATACAACTGTTAGTGTAAAACCGCTTGTTGAAATAGCCACTTCCTATTTCTCCTTCCCAGTCCATTGGTCCACCTGCCCACTCCAAATTATAGAACTAAATCCAAACATTGATAAATGATTCCAACCTTTTGTTTCTCAACTGATGGAATTTCTTCAGGTATCGAACTCTCACTACCGCTGGCACCCGGGGATGTCTGTTTGTCTTTCTCTGGAATGGAAGACCTTGACCTCTTGTCTGTCACAGACTCTGACATGCTCAGCTGGGATGAGATGACCTCAGATATTGAACTCTGAACAGTCCTCGACCTGAGGGCTGCACCATCCAGTTCATCATGAATTGAAGAGAGCATTCGGTTGGATATGACATTAGAATCATCTCCCTTGGATGGCGTGACAAGTTTGGAGGCTGCGAAGAATAAATGATTTTATTGTTGTTTAAATTTAATTTTTAAAGCGTCATCAAGAGAAATATTTAAAAGATAGACATGTAAAATATTACAATGTTGAGATTTGACACTGCCCATAAAGAGAGTCCTATTAAGAAGACTGCTTTACAACACTATGAGATTATTAAGCTTAAGCTTTCAACCTTGCACATAATTCAATTAAGGATGGGAGGATGGTAGATTAATTCAAATCTGCTGTCTCTTAGTTGAAAGACAGACAAAGCCTACTATTAGGTCCCATGGCCAACAAAATTGTATAACAACATAGGTCCCAGGGCTAATGGACTTGTATAACAACATGGGTCCCAGGGCTAATGGAGTTGTATAACAACATAGGTCCCAGGGATAATGGACTTGTATAACAACATGGGTCCCAGGGCTAATGGACTTGTATAACAACATGGGTCCCAGGGCTAATGGACTTGTATAACAACATGGGTCCCAGGGCTAATGGACTTGTATAAAATCATGGGTCCCAGGGCTAACGGTCTTATATAACAACATGGGTCCCAGGGCTAATGGTCTTATATAACAACATAGGTCCCTGGGCTAATGGACTTGTATAACAACATGGGTCCCAGGCTAATGGACTTGTATAACAACATGGGTCCCAGGGCTAATGGTCTTATATAACAACATGGGTCCCAGGGCTAATGGTCTTATATAACAACATGGGTCCCAGGGCTAATGGACTTGTATAACAACATGGGTCCCAGGGCTAATGGACTTGTATAAAATCATGGGTTCCAGGGCTAACGGTCTTATATAACAACATGGGTCCCAGGGCTAATGGTCTTATATAACAACTGCTTGGGCTAATGGACTTGTATAACAACATGGGTCCCAGGCTAATGGACTTGTATAACAACATGGGTCCCAGGGCTAATGGTCTTATATAACAACATGGGTCCCAGGGCTAATGGTCTTATATAACAACATGGGTCCCATGGCTAATGGTCTTATATAACAACATGGGTCCCAGGGCTAATGGACTTTTATAACAACAACATTTATAAACAGTTAAAGCAGTCTGACACTCACATTTTTTAACCAGTGCTTCTTCTTTTTTCCTCTCCTTGTTCTTCCCCTCCCAGGCCTCAATCGCTTTTTTCTCCAGCTTGTAGACTTTCTGCTCCTCAGCATCCAACTTTTTCTTCCACTCCAGTAGTTCTTTGGCTTGTTTCTTTCTTTCATGGAGCTTCTGTTCTCTGGCTGTCATGTACCTGAGTGATAAAGTCAATGGTTGTAACTTAGCCTGGCTTGCTATGTGAGCACAATACTCAACTACTAGGTCATAGAAACAATGATTTAACAGAGCTTGCTATGTGAGCACAATACTCAATTACTAGGTCATAGAAACAATGATTTAACAGAGCTACAGTATGCAACATTGCTTTAAACTAACGATGTCGACCTACTTTTGATCTAATCTCATCTTCTGTTGTTTCTCAATGATCTTCTTGTCTCCTTGGGCTCGTCTGCTGGGCATCTCAGAGTCAGATTTGGACTCCTTGATATCCTCTGTCACGTCAGATGTAGCTTCAGTCTAGGACAGGTTATACATACAGTTTATTATTGGTTAGGAACATTCTGTAATGCACATTTGATGTTAACCCTTCTGGTACCGACCTACTTTTTGCACTAATAGCCTCTCAGTACCGGTTATTAATTTGCTATCTATTCCCTGTTGCCCAGACATAATTTTGAAATGAGCCAAAATTTGATAGTTTACAGATCAGCACAAAAAAAATTCATAATCTGTTGATTTTCATAATTTAAAAGGCAAAATAAAATTCGACTATTCCCCTAGCGAATAACATTCTTCCCAAAACTATTGTGAAAGGTTTTATCCTCGTTTTTGTTTTTATTTTAGATACACCTCTATGTGGTCGTAAGTCATCATCAATAGCGATAGGTAGCGCCATGGAAACAACAAAATTCAGATCCACACAGAAAATTCAGTAATTGGTAGATTTTCATAATTTAAAAAGCAAAATAAAATTTGACTATTCCCCTCACGAATAAACATTCTGCCCGAGACTATGGTAAAAGGTTATATCCTCGTTTTGGTATGTTGCGTAAGTCGTCATTAATTCCGCTAGGTGGCCCCACGGAAACAACAAATTCAGATTACTTTTAAGTAAATACAAAAAAAAATCAGTAATTGGTTTATTTCCATAATTTAAAAAGCCAAATAAATTCGACTATTCCCCTAACGAATAAACATTCTGCCCGAGACTAAGGTGAAAGGTTATAGCCTCGTTTTTTGTGTTTATATTAGTTACCCCTGTATGTGGCAAATAGATGCGCTTGGGCCGCAGGGAAAAAAATCGGCTGGTGAAAAAAGACGCGCTTGGGCCGGAGGGAATACCGGAAGTCACTGCAAAAAGACGCGCTGGGTACTCGAAGGGTTAAGGACTGCATGATTTCATTAACTAATAAAAAGTTTAGCACGACTGACTCTTCTGATGACAGAGTTTAAGTTTTTGTGTATGGCTCACCTCATCTTCTGTGTGAACCTCAAAAGGGCGATTCAGTCGTCCATTGGCAGGAGTTTTTTTTAATTTCTGAAGGGTCTGAAAACAAATTAATATTTATCACCCTTGATGGCTTCACCTATGATTTTGTTAAGTATTTGCTCATCATAAATTTTAACAACTTATGAGACATTTGTACATTACTTTTTTGGGTTCTTAGTTGATAATGGTGATAATGCACATTTTGAAAGAACAATGAATAAAATGAAGCTTTGAGTGAGTAGAGAGAAAAGAAGAACCAGCCATCAACTTACAGCATTAGTGTTGTGTTTAATCTTGGCAATCTCCTCGTGCTGTTGCAACAACATCTGCCTTTCTTTACTGGCCATTTTGTTGGCCTCCTGTAAACGTCGGATCTCAGCCTGGGAAAATAAGAGCAACTTAACGAGGATATTCAGCTTCCACCCGCACAGGGGAAATAAGAACTATTATGAACAGAGGCGGCACAACGGCAAAAAAAAAATAATAAATATCATATAAGCACATAGCCCAAGATTCCTTTATTTTCTCTTACCAGATATTTTCTCCTAAAAAAACCCAAACACTTTTATTTTCCTTACATTTCTGATAACCTAACATTCTTTTTTTTTTCTAACCAAACCCATTTTTAAACATTTCTAAAAATTAACTGACAGCTTTAGAATCATTTTAGGCCTACACTTTAAGATAAACTTATGATCATTTATGGTTCATAATTGTTTTCAAAAGGTTTTTAAAGCTATAAATGAAACTCTAAGATCTATAGGCCATATTGGGCAACTACAAAGATGCATAATAATTTGATATATTTTTGTCTAATATGGAGACTTGCAGACTTGAGTCTTTATAATATCTTAACTGGATTTAGTTTTTCTATGCCTATTTTTTGCCTCCATTCTCCTACATAATCATAGAAGTGGTCAGGCTAGGGAATATTTACAACAGGCACATTTGTTGACATGTGTGGAAAAATTATTAAACACTCACAGTACATCTTTATAATTTACAAACTTTTGTACACAGAAATCCAATAATATACAAAAATTTGAAATTTCACAAAAAAATTAAAAAGTCAAATCTCTGTTTCTATTGGAATACATAATCTATGCATTAGCATTGTTGGTTGTGTTGACAGAATCCATGGTAGAACAAACATTAGTGTTGTTGAAAGGGACCTCTACTAGTTTTTATAAATTTGTCAGTTTAAAATTTAATATACAGACTTGACTGTTAATAAATAACTGTAAAAAACAGATAATAACAATCAGTTATGGAAGGACAACCATGATATACTAGAAATATCATTAAGGTACTCGCATCTCTCACCTGCTGTGCTTGAAGATTTTTTCTGATCTTTCTCTCTCTCTGGTCCAGGTTTGGGAAGACATCGTCTGCACCCTTGTTGGCAGGTTTTTGTTTCAACTGTTGCAACCAGGCAAGTTCCACTTTGGCCTTCTCTTGTAGGGCTTTTTCTCTCAGGTTAAGTAGGGCAGCCTGTGGTGATTTGTGCATTTAACAAGAGTGTACACATGTGGATGCAATCTAAGGGTCATTTGACAATTATTTAATGTATGTGTGTTCAAAACGTGTATAAAATCTAAAAGAAAACACACAAAATACAGCCTTGTATTTACAAATTCATTGTAATGTGGACTTACTTTTTAAAAAGACTTGTTGCAATATTCCAAACATAGAATTTGATTCAAGCGCTTTAACAAAAATTCCCTAGTAGAGCTGTATATTCCTTATAAAAAAACATTTCCAGTGATCCTTCACATGTACTATTCACAAAGAAATCCCATGTAATGTCTACCTGATGCTGTGCCCTGTATATTACATAGCATTGTATTCACAAAGAAATCCCATGTAATGTCTACCTGATGCTGAGCCCTGTACTCCTCCTCCCTCATCACTTGTCTGACCATCTCTGCTGTGAACTTGTTGAAACTGTCCTCACCTACGAACAGTGAGCTCAGATCTCCCAGCGGTGTCAGATGACTTGAGGACGCTGTGCAATACAAAAGTTAAACATATTCAAACTGCTCATCAGAGCGACAATTTTACAACACTGTTACTTTAACAGAAACAATCCCCCTGGCTTAATGTAGGATGTTACCAAAGTCAGTTAAACAAAAGTTTTGTCCTAATCATTTAGCCTTGCGTAAAATGTGCTCTAAGTGGCTTTTGAAATGTTCATGAGAAATCTCGTTCTTTCCAAACATTTTACACAACACAATATTACAAGACCAATGTTTATTGCTCCACTTAACCCAAGCATTATACAGTATCTTATGAAACAAATCTATATCTAAAGCATACATTACAAACATATCTAATTCCAAGCATACGTTACATAGATGGCATAGTTTGCTAGATCAAGTACCAATGAAACTAATGCATGAAGTGACCAGATCTACTCACGGTCATTATTCCTTGAAGCATTGAACTCTCCACTCTGCCTCCTCAGCTCCTTTCTGTGGGATTCCGAAGGCAGAACTTGTCGGAATGACTCCTCATCTGTCAGAGTCTCATCAAATGACATGCTGTAAGACTCCTCTCCTGCAATCTCCTCTGGGACACTGGCAGTCTGTGAATCCAGGCCTTCGGCATCAGAAGCCGTTTTGATAGAGCTGTCAGAATTGTCTCTCGAGTCCTCAGCTGTTTTAACACTGAAAATTTAATTTTAAAAAATGACTTTTACAGCCGCTAAGTAGTTCTCAAACTATCTTAAATAACTAGATCAGTGGTTCACAACCTATTTTATATCAACAAGATCAGTGGTTCCTAAAATATTCAACATGAGGATCAGTGGTTCCCAACCTATTTTAACATCATGTTGATGAGTGATTCCCAACCTATTTTAACATCAATTAGATCTGTGGTTCCCAAGCTATTTATCAAACATGACCAATGCTTTCCAACCTGTTTATCAGCATCTAGATTTCGTGTGAAGATTTGTATAACATATAAAAAAAAAAAACTGTATTATTAAATAGTAAAAGTAGTTAATTTAAAGTTGACAATTGTTTGAGAGTCAAGCAAATAAAGCCCTAGAAATACTTGCATCATTAAACAACTGACCATACAAACTCCAACTAAAGCAAACGTTAAAGCCTTCTGAGCCAAGTGCTAAAGCAATCTAATGAATAATTAATCCCTATGAACTCATCATCTTTTGGATACCTTGGTGTTAAAGATACTGAAGACCCTTTGGATCCACTGGCAAGAGTTGTTGTCCCTGATGATCGTTTGGTCCTCTGATTGCCTGGTGAATGGGACAGGTCTTCAGTGCTGGATCTTGAATTGGATAAAACATGTGATCTGGACTCTGGCCGAAGGTTGTCCTCTTTCTCCAGCAGTGCAGTAACTGGGAAATATATATATATCAATAGAGCAGGAATTCATCAACAATTTGCTGTGGAGAGTGAGAAAATTCTTCACATGCGATTGGATATGAATAATGATTATCAACAATTTAAGCATGGAAACAGTAAAGAAGCAATTAAATTTGGCAAATTTTTTAAATTGTTCGGCTAATGTTTTACTAACACTGTAAATGAAAATCAAGTTTCAACTTGTCTGGTAGAAATTGGCTGTATCCTTGACTTTTTCCTAAGTGGCCGTCCATAAATGACATAAGATATCTAGGGGAGGGGTGGGTCAGGAGTTTTTGATGATTTGTTATGAGGGTGTCTACATTTTGTGACAGGGGGATGGCAGTTGTCTGAAATCATAATATGATGTCATTATAGATGGACCCTAATTATATTGAACTTATTTGGTGAGGACTGATAATAATGAATGTTGAAGTTAATCCCATACACTTTTATAAGCAATACTGGAATTGTTCTCTATTAAAAGATCTCTTCCAATGACCTGGTCAAACAATGTCTTGAAACTGTGAGATTGTAACCAATCAATCATCATTATATTCAATCATCACCGTCTATTACCACTCAGTACCTAAAGAGAAAACATCACCCGGTTCACCCGCGAGGACTTAAGGCAACTGACCTGATTTCTCTACGGCCGTTTGTCGACCTGGTCGTGTCCTCAGGGTGTCTAACTGGTGGGTGGCGTCGACAGCCTCTTTTTGGGCCTTTAGCTGAAGGTGACGCAGTTCTGCACTATGTTCCTGTTGTCTGGCCTGCAGTGGACGGTTTGAGGACATGATAACAATAAGTCATCCAGTAGGCCATACACGAGACAATTGAGACAATTTATCTAATGTAAAGCACAAGCAAACTTGTGGAGCATTTTACAAGTTTTTCTTAAAAGCCAATTTTCCCACTAGAAAATTCACAGAGTTAAAAGAAAGATATTTTATTAGGGAAAATACTTGACACTCCACAGAAGAATGAAGGAAAACAATCGTAAACATACACAAATAATCCATGCACACGACCGACTTATATTATTGGCACAACACGTAAAAATCCCACACCTGGAGTTGTGAGATACCCATCGGGTGTTACCTTGAGGACTTGGGCCAGTGAGACGGTTTCTTGCTGTGCCAATGAAATGCCTCGTGTTCGCTCCATCCCGACCACCTGTCTCAAGGATTCTTCCATGCTCTCAAGGTAGTTCAGGTTGGCAGAGAATTTGTTGGCCAGTGAGTTGGGAGACAACCTGCCATCGCCGGCGCCCCGGGAGGCCGACATGGGCACTCGGTCATGGGCTACGGCTTGCGCGTCTGCTCGGCTGGCTGCAGACTCCAGCTAAATAAGTGGGTAACAAAGCATATTTACATTTATCTAGATGTGCAATAATATATCTACATGTGAGTGTGTCATGTCTTTTTTTTAAGCCTGAACATATCTTGTTGCACAATTTATCTAGGTATGTAGTTTAACAAAAAAAAACACCATTAATCTCAGTTGATTTGGTTTACCCATTAAAAACAGGATGAAAAGTATAAACAGCACAGACAAAGCCCTAAAGTAAGAATTTGAGTAGGAGGGGATGTGTTCATAAAACGAATAGAAGTATTTCAATATTATCCTTCTTTATAAGATGCAAGGCATGAGATGAAAATGAAACTGACCTTTGACCTCATGTGCCGAGGTTCATCCTCGCTCATCTGTGACACATCAGTCTCTACCCCAGCGTCAGACACCTGACGGTTGTAATGTGATTTCTTGTTTGCAGCTGTTCTGTGGGATGCCTTGTGAGCCTCATCTTCATCACTGAAAGCAATAATTTAGCACGCAAGCATTACAATCAATTACAAATCATTACAATTAAGTCAAATGTTAAATTAAATATTTTTATCTTAAAACCGTCTATGACACTTTAAAATGATTCAAATAGGTAATATTTACATTTAGACTTAAATATTTTTAATTCTGAAAATTAAATACAGTTGAATAAAAATTTGCTGAGCATTAATTAATTTCTATCAAAAGCATACTTCTTTTGTTTTTTATACTAAAATATTTTTATGAACAGAAGGACTAATGTATGTTTTAAACTATTCAGAGGTTTTAGAAATGGCTATAGGAGGCAGGAAAAACCAAATGTAACACATGATGTAGTCTTTGTTTACCAGAAAGCAGCATCTAAATATGTCAGATGCTTAGAGAGCACCATTGTTCATTGACTAACTGACTTCCGTATCCCATTAACAATATAAATTCCATTTCAGTTCCAACAGTCCCTGATCAAAATTATGCCATGTAACACCATTAAATAGATTAGCATTCAAATACCATGCCCAGTATTTCTATGTTACTTCTCTGTATATTTCATAGGATTACATGGTGATGGATAGAGAGGGTGGTAATATTACATGGGAAAGAAATTTAATCTATAACATTTTTTTTTCATTATAAACTTCACAGAAATTTGAAACAATTACAATCATGAATTTAAACAAATGAACAAAAAGTTGAGTAACTAGAATTAAAAAAGAAAACAGCCATAACAATCAGGTAACCAATTAAACGCCCATTTAAAGGTGATTCATGATTTAGAAACAGATTGACAAAGTGATATTTTTACAATGATTAAAATGATTAGAAGAGTGTTACTAAATAAGAGAATATTTTGAATCCTCATGATAATTATTTGATCCAGTCCATTGAGAAGTGACACTAATGGGTGCACTCCATGGCAAGCATTCAAACTTATTGAGGTGCCAGATTGAGCAGTGACCAATGGGTGCTGGCCATGGCAAGCATTCAAACTTATTGAGGCGCCAGATTGAGCAGTGACTAATGAGTGCTGGCCATGGCAAGCATTCAAACTTATTGAGGCACCAGATTGAGCAGTGACCAATGGGTGCTGGCCATGGCAAGCATTCAAACTTATTGAGGCACCAGATTGAGCAGTGACCAAGGAGTGCTGGCCATGGCAAGCACTCAAACTTATGAGGAGGCAGTGCAGTTTTCATGGCTTCTAGTAGTCAACGGATGCAATTTGAAAATTATCGATCAGCTCAAATTTTTTAAAAATCCTTTACATTGGCAGTTTGTGTTTACATATCAATATCCAAAGCATTATTAATTTATGCACAAGGCCATCACATCTTTCTAAAATTGAAATTAATGAAATATATAATAAAATTACCAAAACATAATTCATTTAACTACAAGAAGGGTCCCCAGCTTCTTTAATATTTATTTTAGCTGAATTTTCTGTTAAAGGGTGCTGTGCTTCTATGAACTAACCAGTGATATTTAGAATGTAACTAGTGTGTAATAGAAACTGTCTTGTGATCATCATCAGTATTTAGATAAAGCAAGTGGTGTGCAGCTATCTCAAGCTTTTGATCTATGGATTTGGAAGTTAACAAGAAGTCAATATCAATTGACTCTTTGCTGATGGAATCAATGATTGGGATTGATGGATGAGAGCCGTGAAAGGCAACACAAAAAATAGGTGAACGTGTGAAAGCAAAGCAATCTGAACAAAGATAAACAAAATCTGTCTTTACTCTGAAGAAATGGTTGATGAGGTATCAGAGTAATACATTCTCCTTCTGTAACTGTAACAATAGGGCACACAAACTGTATAACTTCCACATATTATCTTAATGTTTGAATGTTTGGCATTTTTTCTCAATACAAATTTATAATAGGTTTATGACCAAAATCATTTCTTTGGTTTAATTATTAATATAAATAAGGAATAATGGGTTACGATTCTGAAGAGCAAAAGATTTTACCAAAAAAAAAAAAAAACACAAAAAAAACACAACTGTGTAGATAAATTATTGCTGGTGTGTAACTGTAAGTTTGAAAGAATAAAATCTTGTTATATAGGATTGCAAAAAGAACAAAAAATTTTAGATTCTATTTATAAAAGATTCTATAAAATGTATAGCAACTCACCTTTCATAAGTCATTGTATAGACTGGCTCTGATTTGGACCCAGCATCATGAGACCTACAGGGAAAAATAACACAAACTTTCTGAAGCTAATGTCTGCACCAAAAGTTATGATAATTTCAAATTGACGTTAATCTCTTTTTTGTAAAAGGTTAGAACTAGCTAGGTTTATTACAGTTTTGACTGAAAAATGGGAATCCCCCCAATGGCACTGATGATGTTAGTGGTAGATGCCGTTCTAATGGTAAAACTATCAAATGAACCACTTCATTTTGAAGGTGTAATTAATAAGAAGTTTCAGTAACCACTGGACCCAGCATAGTAAACTGAATGCAATAAAACACCATAAAATAATGTCAATAGAATTGATCTACAAGTCATCTCATATTCAAGTTTTTGGACTGAACAGCAAATCAGAGTTACTGTCTGAGGACAGCCATTAAATGACCTAACCTCACCTTTTTCTCTGAATTCTGACAGGCTTGGTAAAGCTTTGATGGTGTATTGTGTCAAGTATAGAATGGTTGAGATGGATCGAAAAGGGATTTACACCAGTTGGGGGTTCGCACGTGGAGGCGGAAGGCCAAGGATCGATCCGTATGGAAGGATGTGGTGGAGCAGGTCAGGGCCCTACATGGGCTGTAGCGCCACTGATGATGATGATAATAGAAATGATTATATGACATAACAGACTGACCGTAATGAATGGCCAGCCTTGCGTTGAGAAGCATGCCCAGCCTTGGGCTGGGATGTAGAATGTTTGGATGGCAGTGGACCGGCTGATTCAGACTGGGAGGAAGACACATCACTGTTACTGTGGTCCGCCGCCGACCTCTCCCTGACGCCAGCTTCAAGTCGAGTGTACCTAGTTTTAGCTACGACTGGCTGGCCAGACGATGTCTTTCCAACAGATATGTGTTCAGTGGATGTTATCACAGGTTGCTGGGCAGACAAGACAAAAGGAAGCAGACTTTTAATTAACCCTATCTTATACATAACATCAATTTATTTATTTCTTAATATAAAATGCGTCACACATATTACCCCCAATTTAATTACCACTAAGCGTATTAAATTATTTTTGTAAAATAATATTGCCCAACAGATTATTAATAGTCTTAGCTATGTTATTCATATCTTTATAGAATGTTATAAAACATTTCCTAAAACTGAAATTGAGGCTATAAATATCTTATTAAAATGAGTCATAAGACATGACATTTCCTCTACATACCTTTAAAGATGTAAGATCAAGATTGGTAATGAAGGCAGCATTGGCAGTAGATAGTGTAGATGTCACAGTTGTAGAGGTACTTGTTACTGTAGCTCTGCTAGGCATATCAGCTTGGAGGGAACCTGGACATTTGACATATATTTCCATAAGGTCACTCAAAACCACTCAAATAAATACATAGATATTTTACAATTTTTAAGCACGATGTTAAATTTAATGAAAGCAAAAATTGCTGTTAATTTTTTATGATTGAATATTTTGCTTACCCACCAACAGCCATTGGATAAGCACTAACTGTGCTATTGTTTGTTTAACCAATAAAAACTTTAGTGACTTACATGCAACACAAGAGCTTTTTTTTTTCCTAACTGGTCTATGTAAAAAAAAACCCCCACCTGAAATCTATGACAATTTTAACTAATTGTCAAAAGTAAATGCAATGCCAACTTTGTACTTGTCCATGAAAAATGACCTACCGGCAGCCAGATATTTACTCTGTCTGGAGAAAATGCTCATTACACTGTAAGGATCTGGCTGAGTTTCCACCCAGGCGTACTGAGACGGGGGCTTGTAGGTGGCAGGTGTGGGCTTGGTGCGGCTGGAACCTTCACTTCTCTGATGTCTGCTCCTCTGTGTTCTCTGGACAAGGCAACGAGAGGGTGTTACAGAGACTAAATACTTGGCATTAAATGAACTGATACATTCAAAGTCGTGGTTAAAAGACAAATTTCCCCCAACAGACAACACAATGGAAATAATGACACACACATTTACGTAACCAACAAGATAGTGTCACTGGACTGCACGGTCTCTCTCTTTTGACAGGAACTGGACAAAACCATGGAATGATGAGGTGTGATGAAAGAAAAGAAGGTGAAAATCCATGGGAAGATGAGGATAAACATTACTACATTCTAAATAGTACACGCTGTTCTCAGGAAATAAATAATGTAGTGACAGGAATAGGGCCACAGCAACACATTAAACGTTTTACCTAATTCCTTCATCAGTGCAACAAAAAACATTCATAAAAGTATAAATTAAATTTACATTATATATATATATATATACACACACATGTATAAATTAAATTTACATTATACACACACACACACATATATAATATATATCCAACCTATTTATAAAAATGAGAGAAAAGAATAAGAACGGGCACAAGTTGTCTTGGACACAGTTTAGAGAAAACCTGTATAACATTAATAAAGCAGTGTCCTGTTTCTAAACATTTCAATAGTGCTAACCATAATGGAATGGTAAACATTGCAGTTACTGGTATATTGTATGCCAGCTTTCCCGTTTGGTTTTCAAATTGTTCTTCTGATCTTTGCTTTCATTAGCAACTTCTGCCAATTTTTTTTTATTATTTTCTTTCAAATTTAGGTATAAGTAGGATACATATATATATTAATTCAAATTTAATTTATATTACATGAATGTTTTTTTGTTGTATCAATAAAGTTGCCAAAATGTTTAAAATTTTATTTGGTGTAACCATGATTAAAGCTTAACACATATTTTTTTAATGACACAAATTGTTTGTGTCTCATTAATGTGCAAACACTTGAGCTTATTTGATAGTTATGCCTTGGATTTCCAGGACTTACTCTGTTCCCTGGAATATCAGCTCCAGGTAATGCATCATCTGATGGCTCAGTGGCAGTAATTTCACTAAACGTTGACGTCTCTGTGAGCTCTGAGGCATCATCATCTTCATGTCTGTAACCTTTGACCTGGAGGGTTCAGAAAATTAGTGAATTAAAAAAAAAAAAAGATAATTTTGAGGAGGTTTGAATTTATCCTAATTTATCAGCAATCTGTTCTAATAAATCTTTAGAAAAAAAACATTTTAAAGAAGTAAAATGACTGAACACAGTAGATATTCATGCAAAATCAAACCAAAATATATATATGTATATTTAGGTTCACTTAAACAGGATATGAAACAAATATAATTAATTCTTTTATTTATATTAATCTGGTGTGTCCGGGCACGGTCCGGCATCAGGGAAACCCGACGCCTGGCTTGTGTGGGGGAGCGCCAGGGAGGGCATAAGAAGCGCGAGCTCGATGGCCCGCTGACACCACTTCCCAATGAGATATTTATATTAATCCCCTTGAATGGGTTCTTGCAAGGTTAGATCCTTATCAAAAACATTTTAAACATAAAAACAAAATAATTTATTTAATCAAGACATTTTTTTGACATCTGTCCAAAATTAAATCAAAGCTAAGTTAAAAGTACATAATGGAGTATTATTATCAAAATTACCTGTCTACTTCGTTCTAGCTTATGACCTAAAGTATGGCCGCTGGGCAGTTCCCAGTTAAGCGCCTGTCTGACATTATGACCCCTGTAAGCTGCCTGTATCCGTGTGGCTGCCTGCGCCTGCTGTTGAGGGGTGATGGTTTGGTTGGAGCCAGCTGTTGGTTTGGAACCTGGTAACAGAATGGACAACAAAAATTATAGGACATTCATTTGAGACTTTGTTAAGTTGCTGGTAAGCTTGTTTATTCAAAATTTTCCTAGTTATTGACTTCAGTAGTGCAATTAAAATAAATAAGTTGCTTTTAATGCTTAAAAATTTAAGTTTCTTTGACTAATTGTTCAGTTTATTTTAAAATATCCTAGAAAGGAATAAGCATCTCAGATTCCACAGCGGGGACACTAATAGATTCTCAAAATCTAATGTAAAGTTTTTGTGTAGAAGATGAACTTACCTGGAAGATTGGAGGTGAACACAGCATATTCGTTGTTGTTGCCAATGAGCCTGCTGAAGCGGGAGACAAAGTCTGGGCTACCTTGCTGGCCAGTCTCATGAAAATGAACATCTGCCAAGGAAGGTTAAAGAGGGGGTTAGTTGTAAAAGGTTAGAGGAATAAAGACATCATTTCATCAAGGATGGGGTCAAACAGATGATCAACCTTGCAATCTTTATTTGCAATCAGCCAAGTCAAGCTGGCTGATTGAGTCATTTCTTGACACTCTTTATAAACACATGTCTTCAAAACAATGACAGCTCATATTATTCTGCACAACTAAACGCCAAAGCAAAGATCTCTCAGTTAAAGCTTTCTTCAATTAAATCTAATGATCCCACCCCTCCCTTAAAGCACGCTTGGCCTTAACTTAATGTTCAATTGTATTTAAGTGGTTAACAAACAGGGTGTACATAGTTGACCCCCGTTACAATGCCAAGAACATTAATCATGAATTAGTTTTAACTGGCCTCACCAGGCATTTTCTTACCATGAATACCTATTCTAAGTACAGGCCCGTTTACCCTCAAACTCTTAAAATGGTACAATATCATCATAAAATAGTTCAATACATTATCTTAATAGTAAAAAAAACCCACACAGTATATATAATGTATACACCTCAAACTCGTACAGTGTACGCCAAAATCGTAAGAGTAAACAGGCCTGTAAGTAAAAGAAGACATAGATAAGATAAGTAGATGTCTCTAGAATTGAAGAAAACACAACAAAGCCAAAAACAGAAGCATCACTGACACAGAAGTGTTGGTCACAGTGTAACAAAAAACACACCTTCTAGCTTTCTTTTGCCTTCTGCTAATCGGCTCTGTAAGGTCAAGGCCGTAGCTTTGATGGCTTGCTTCCTCTCCTCGTTGGTCCGGGCTATAGAGTTGGACATGCCCAGGGCAAACGCCGTCTCCTCCCCCAGAGGGTTGTGGCTGCCAGTGAAGACACTGTTGCTCTGTAGCTTAAACTCAAATGAACTGGGCAGGCCTGACCTTGAACTTACACCAACACCGGCTGACCCCAATGTTGACCCAACTTCCTGGCCCCTTCTGTGGCTTACAATCTGGTGAAATATCAAATTAAAGCATGAGACTACAGATCTCTAGCAAAATGATAAGAAATTCATATTCCTTGTTGAAAGGCACAACAAAAGTTGAATATAAATAATTGAATAAGCTTTTGAAACACAATGCAAGTGGACATTGCAAAGAAAATGACACCTCATATTTTCTTTAATACCTTCTAAAGCTGTGTCATTAAAATATTAATTACCACGAAATTTGCCATTAGATTGGCCCGTATCCGGAAATTTGATCAAAAGAAATTTAGTCGACGGAAAATTGATCAACGGAAATTTGATTGAACGGAAATTTGGTTGAATCTTTTTTTTAGTTTACAAGTTAAATTTTGCGTCAAATTTCTTTTTGAACGCATTATTTTGTTTTAAAAGTATAGTGCGTTCAAATAGAAATTTGACGAAAATTTTAACGTGTGAACTAAAAAAACGAATCGACCAAATTTCCGTTCTATCAAATTTCGGTTTGATCAAATTTCCGGTAACCAGATTGGCCTTACTCGTCATTTAAAATTACAGTTTGTATACATATTTTTGACAAAAATATTATTATTCCATTTTTTTTCTAATTGTACCTTACTTTGCTTAGTGCTGAGAGATATCTGGCCACAAAGTTGCTGATTTTTTATCTCATATATACTTTGCTTCTGGTATGGCTGCTTCCTTTTGCACAACCGGCCCTCCCCCTACTCAACATGTTTTATATTAATAGTACTGAGTGAAAAAAAACTATTGTTCATAGAAAATGAGAAGTTAACTCGGTTTTTTTGGTCACATTTGGACCCATCTTGTATTTTTTCAAAATACCCGGACCTGATGTAAAAAAACTGCACCCGCTTAAGCCCTTGTATAAAATAGTTTTTTTTAAAGAAAAGAGTAAGATGGACACTTTAATCCTGATTAGAATAAAAACAAATGTATGCTTCAAAGTGGCCACCTGAGAAAACCTGTCCATAACACTGTCCACATCCAGACTGAGTTTTTGTCCCTTGAACTCAATGTACTTGCTGCCGGGTGTTGCGTCTTGTGCGGTGTTGCTGGCTATGGTCACTGTTGTGTTCAGCTGTGGGTTGGACATCTGGTCAGCAGCTGCCTCGTGATCTCTTGACGCCTTCCAATGTTTGTTGGTTTCACTGAAAATTAAAACCTTTTATTATTTATATCAATAGATTTAACCTCCATAATTACTTTTCTAATTGAATGCAAGAGACACACAATAAATTATGTTTCTAGCACTGACGTAACCAACATATAACTAGACATCCACCTACTCTTCCATCAGTCTAGGTGTGGCCTGTGGTGTGGTGTACCATGCACCTGGTACAGGACTGGCACTGATGTAACAAACATATAACTAAACATCCACCTACTCTTCCATCAGTACAGGTGTGGCCTGTGTGGTGTACCATGCACCTGGTACAAGGACTGGCACCGACGTAACCAACATATAACTAGACATCCACCTACTCTTCCATCAGTCTAGGTGTGGCCTGTGGTGTGGTGTACCATGCACCTGGTACAGGACTGGCACTGACGTAACCAACATATAACGAGACATCCACCTACTCTTCCATCAGTCTAGGTGTGGCCTGTGGTGTGGACTCATCCTCTGAGTCACCAGTCAATGTCGAATCATCTTCATGGTCCAGCTCCATGGTCTCAATATTCTCCTTATTCCCTCTAGGTGTCTGTAAAGATATATTCATTGTAAAATAAACTTTAAACAACATATGCTTTTTAATTCTACACAAATATGAGTTAATTTTCTATGACTCAACTTGTATATTATCCTGAAAACTTATAATGATAAACACTATTGCATAAATGTGACTTTCTTCAAATCTAGATAATCTATTGTCACATTAATATCATTGATTATGAACCTCACACAAGCAGGTGTGAAACTTCCCCATGCTGACCGGTGTGAAACTTCCCCATGCTGACCGGTGTGAAACTTCCCCATGCTGACCGGTGTGAAACTTCCCCATGCTGACCGGTGTGAAACTTCCCCATGCTGACCGGTGTGAAACTTCCCCATGCTGACCGGTGTGAAACTTCCCCATGCTGACCGGTGTGAAACTTCCCCATGCTGACCGGTGTGAAACTTCCCCATGCTGACCGGTGTGAAACTTCCCCATGCTGACCGATGCAAATAAAATATTTACAATTGACCTATATTGTAAAAATAATGTCACTCACCACCCTGCCGTCATTTTTCCGTTTCCTCTCCCCTTCTCCAGCAGCACGCGTAACAGCTGCTGATTTCACAGCTTGCCTCCTCTGTCTCTCAGCCAACTCAGACATAAGCTGGAGTTTTTTCTCATGGGCTCTCTTGTTGGCCAACTTTTCCTGCGAAACAGTAAGGAATTAAAGTTCCTGCGGAAATCTGCTCCTTGAACCAAATAAAATATGTTTTCTCTAAAACAGTTTTTTTAAACATTCTATAACCCAAGTTTTGATTTTATTTTTCTCCCTTGTACACATTTGTATTAATAATCAAACTTTATTAAAGCACTTTGTGGATAAACTACTTAGTGCCCCAATTTCCTGAAATTTTGTGTGTGTGTTCTCCTATGACAGAAAGCAATAAAACACCCACCTCTTGTTGCTTTTTGCACCGCTTAGCTTTCTGTGTTGCAATAAACTTGCGCACTGATTCCTGGTCATAGTGTCGACTTTTCTCACACGGCTGCTGGTGTTTCTCAGGTTCTTGAAATAAATGACCAAACGTTTCAAGACAATGTACATCCTTGCAAGTTATTTTGTATGTCGTTTATCAACTTTTAAAAGCCGTTTTTAAAACTTCAATAGCAATATTAAAATTAATTATAGATATTATATGCTCAAAAATAGCCCAACAAATTAAACAATTTTCGGAGAGTTTCTAGGCAATCATTCCCCAATAAAAACAAAGAAAGAACAATACCATAACAAAATACCTGAAGGTTTTGGTGCTACAGACAGACATTGGCATACCTGAAGGTTTTGGTGCTACAGACAGACATTGGCATACCTGAAGGTTTTGGTGCTACAGACAGACATTGGCATACCTGAAGGTTTTGGTGCTACAGACAGACATTGGCATACCTGAAGGTTTTGGTGCTACAGACAGACATTGGCATACCTGAAGGTTTTGGTGCTACAGACAGACATTGGCATACCTGAAGGTTTTGGTGCTACAGACAGACATTGGCATACCTGAAGGTTTTGGTGCTACAGACAGACATTGGCATACCTGAAGGTTTTGGTGCTACAGACAAACATTGGCATCCCTGAAGGTTTTGGTGCTACAGACAGACATTGGCATACCTGAAGGTTTTGGTGCTACAGACAGACATTGGCATACCTGAAGGTTTTGGTGCTACAACCAGACATTGGCATACCTGAAGGTTTTGGTGCTACAGACAAACATTGGCATCCCTGAAGGTTTTGGTGCTACAGACAGACATTGGCATACCTGAAGGTTTTGGTGCTACAGACAGACATTGGCATACCTGAAGGTTTTGGTGCTACAACCAGACATTGGCATACCTGAAGGTTTTGGTGCTACAGACAAACATTGGCATCCCTGAAGGTTTTGGTGCTACAGACAGACATTGGCATACCTGAAGGTTTTGGTGCTACAGATAGACATTGGCATACCTGAAGGTTTTGGTGCTACAGAAAGACATTAACATACCTGAAGGTTTTGGTGCTACAGACAAACATTGGCATACCTGAAGGTTTTTGTGCTACAGACAGACATTGGCATACCTGAAGGTTTCGGTGCTACAGACAGACATTGGCATACCTGAAGGTTTTGGTGCTACAGAAAGACATTAACATACCTGAAGGCTTTGGTGCAACAGAAAGACATTAGCATACCTGAAGGTTTTGGCGCTTTTCTCTTGACACCCGGTCGGCCTGGACTTTTTACTTTAGACCCATTATCTGATAGCCCTGAAATGTATAATAATAATTTCTGTTAAAGACTCTCAAGCAGTTATCTTAGTTCCCTGAAGGATTTCTAAGACATTTGGTCAACACACAACGAATAATGTGATAAGCATGACAAATGAAAAGCTCTTTTGCAGCAATGTAAATTCTCTTTCCTCCACACTTGTAAATTATAACCTCTTTAGAATAGTCATCACATGTTAAAAGATTAGCTCGTTTTGATGATGTGCACGTTTGTAAGTTGTCTGCCACTGACCTGTCTGGATGTCATTTAGAATGCTTCTGGCATCTTCTGACAACAGCCTGGCATCAGGGAGACCATCACCGACGGCAAGCTCGTTGCTGTTACAGTTGCCATCCCCGGTGTTGTGATCAAAGCTTGCTGCCTCCGCCCCATCTGGCTGTCGACTGCGTTTGGTTGTGCTGGGGTCGGAGATGACCTCAGATTTACTACGAATATCCCCAACCTGGCCACCCAAAGGCTTAGACCTAGGTTTAGGACTCAAGCCAAGTTCTTTCTTAATAAGCTCCTGACCAGCCCGCCAAGATGAAGTTGTGATAATGTCTGGTGGGGAAAAAATAAATAGAGTTAACATTATTTTTATTGTTAACCTATCTCAAGAGAACTAGACGGGGTGGAAGAGAGAGAATTGGGGGAGGGAGAGATAAAAACAATACTGACAACAAAAATAAAATTGACACAAATATAACATGGCAGACCTGTTTACCCTCAAACTCTTAAAATCGTACAATAGCATCACAAAATCGTTCAATACATTATCTTAATAGTAAAAATGAAACATACAGTATATATAATGTATACACCTCAAAATTGTAGATTGTATGCCAAAATTGTACGAGTAAACAGGTCTGACATTGCAATGATGATAGCTACATTTGGGAAGTTACAAACAATGGGTGAAAAACTAAACTTACTTAACAGACACAAAACTGAGAACATGGAACATAAGTTTGTGTAGAATACCACAGTCAACAAGATTTGCTTTGGTTGAGTTGACTTTGCTTCTCACTTTTATAAGTTGTGGAACAGATGAAAGCTTGGACCAATGTTAAAAACATCTATGGGCAGTGTCCCAATATTTAGCACGTTTACATAGCAGTTCTTCAAAAAAAAAAAAAAAACCCACCAAATTCCAAGAAATAGCATACTATAGCAGATGCTGGAGCACCACCAATATCTGGCTGCAGCCGTTGATTAATGAGGGGGGAAAAAGGTGCAAAATGACCTACAACTTTCTGGGCCTTCAAATTCGTGTTGATAAAAAATTTAATAACCATTACAGTGGTAAATTAAATTTAAGAGCTGATGTATTTGCAATGATGGGCCTTGCAAACTTTTCTTATGAGAATTCTTAAAATGGGGAAAGACAGGGGGGCCCTGTGGATTAGTTTATGGCCTCAAGGGGACGGTGATACAAAAAAATTTGAGAAACACTGTATAAAATAGAAAATAAAATGACAATTGTAAAAACAAGGCACAATAGTTTATAATCAAGGGGCAGATATACTATGAATTGCTGTGTCAAGTCTAAAGCAGAATCTACTCACTCTTGTTTGCTCCTTGCCGAGGGGATTTCTTCTCAGACGTGGCAATGACTCTGGCTGGCTTCTTGGGTTTTTCAGGTGGTAATGATACATGTTTAGGGACCTGATTAGACACTGCTGTAACAAAATGGTATATATAGAAAAGTAGAAACATGGTAACAAGGAAAGCTCTTCTGTCAAAATCAAAGTTAGCGTTTTAGCTTTAATGAATCGTGTCAATTAGAATGAAAAAATTCTGCAATGATAAAGTTTTTAATCTTAGCCAAAATGTTAACAGCACATAATTACTGTTGAAATCGTGCAATTAGTTTGGAAACTTTCTAATTAACATTACAGAAAAAAAAAAGTATATTCAACCAACACCTGCCAAAAAATAGAGCTAATAATCCTTGCCAAGTGAGAATGGAAATTCTATAAATGAGGGAGAGGGAGTTAATTAGCAGGGCGCATTCTGAGCAAGTCTTTAACTTGAAGATAATTAATAATAAGGGATGCTGGCTTTTTTATAGTCTCTACCCACCTTCAGCTTCATGTTTCTTGGGTTGGAGTACAGGCTTCTTGAGTGATGGCCCCTTTTTCTTGACCGCTGCTGTAAATTTGATGTTTTGTCTGGATGGCGTGTGGTCGGCCGTTGGTTCTGAGAATCCTAAAGCCAGAAGTTAAGAATATATTTTCACAGACTTATTGCGTCCCAATATTTTTCCAGTGAATAATTAGCTGCACCATAATAAAAGCACAATACTTGTCCTATCAATTAATGTTTTTTAAGGAAAATATTGCTTCCACTTCCAAATATAGCATAGCATCTTTCAAAAGACAATGTGAGATATTTTTAAAATATAAATTTTCTATCTTAATCATTTGCTGGCAAAGTCTATAGAAATAATTTTTAAGAGCAAATTTACAGTATAAATTAACTAGTACAGACTAAAGAAAACAAAATATATTAAAAAAAATCAACAAAGTAGAAAAATGATGAAACTGACCTTTATAACTTGGGGATGGGTGTGCGACGGCGACTTTACGAGTTACTGGGATTCTAGGGGTGGAGTCTTCTGTCAAAGGATGTCTCGGTGGGAGGGCAGGGGGAAGGGTTGAACTGTCCGAGCTGTTTGCTAAACTTGTATCTGTGGGTACATTTAATCTATTCAGATTACAGAGAATCTCATCAACAGTACTGCCCAATAGGTTCCCTGTGGGTAGATGGGCACACTAAATGCATTCAAATTACAGTGTAGCTCACACATGTCGAGTATTTCAAGGTCATAGCAACGCCACTTGAGATAATTTATGGTTTAGAAATAGCAGGCTAAAATGGTGAAAATAGATGAAATAGCGATCTACTCTGTGTAGTGGAATTACTCTGAAGTGTAGTGGATCTACTCTCAGGTGTAGTGGATCTACTATCAGGTGTATTAGTTGATCTAGTCGAGGGGTGTATTAGTTGATCTACTATCAGGTGTAGCAGATCTACTTTCAGGTGAAATGGATCTACTCTCAGATGTAGTAGTGGATCTATGTTAGGATCACTAGAATTTAATGACACCCCCCCCCCCAAACCCTTTTCATTAAAAGAAAAGACTCTTTTGATTATTTCATTTTTCTCTCTTGTATATATATCCATTTTTTTAACTATCACCAGCAGTCATTAAAAAAATCACTTGGCCTTAAGTTTTTGTAGGAGTCATTAAATTGTCAGCTATTTACAAAGTTCTGTTTGACCCATAACTTACTGTAAGCTTGAAAGAAATCTGTTTGGTTGTGAAGCAAAGCTTAAGATTATGCAGTGCTCTATAACCCACACAAAGACCTATTATACTATACAACACACAGTGCACCTTACAGCCCCTGATGTTTCAGATTTGGGTTTTTTTGCACCAAAGTCTAAAAGGTTATGAAAGCATTCATTTTTGACAAGAGTTCATTTGGAATTCAACAGATAGAAGCCAACCAAGGGGGACACCTTTGACAGGCCGGCAATAAAACCTGTCCAAATCTTTACAGTTTCACCAATTGAAGGTCACTGAAGCAAACAAGGGGGCTGAGACTGCTTCCATGACAGAGGAGAATTTTGAGTTCTATTTCCGAGAGGGTGCTATTTAATATGTTTTGGTGATGGTAAACCCTGGCCACGTAGATTCTTCCAGTTAATTTATTATAATTTTGTCCTTTTTTTTCCACGTCTTCATTTCTATCCACTCAAAGGGGGATGGTCCCCAAACATGACTTTCCTGGAGTGATTAACTCATGTTGAATTTGAACACGAGATCCCATCAGGGAATGAAATGTTGAAAAAAGTTATTATATATTAGACAAATTAAGTATTTTTTTTTACTTTAGCGACATTTTTTTTTTTTTTAACAGGGCTCTTAGTTTTGATTTAAGCTAAATGGTATTTAAAGTTTTTTATTTTTTTAATGCACTCCCGGGCTATGCCAGATATATTGGCTAGATTTATTGTACAAACTAAATACATCATGGACAAAAACACACAAAACCGAAACTTAAAAAACCGAAACTTAAAAATAATAACGTTTTTTTCTTTATGACATTAAGCACTAGAAATGTTTTGACTTTTTAAATTTGAACACCTATGGTGGGGGGATGAGGGGAAAACTTGAGAAATTATTTTTCATTCACATTATCAGAGAACTGATCAGAAGGGGAGGGCACCACAATCCCATATGATCTGCAGTACAGATAGTAAAGGTTTTTATGATTGGGTATAAAAGAGAGTTCACCCAGTGTCTTCTCAGAAGCTTCAGTGACATTTCTCTGCTGGGGGCACCTGCTGATATGTGAGGCACAATGGGAAGCTCTCACAAATCAATACATAAAATAGCCATAACAAAATGCTTAGATGCCTATGCCTGGACCTTCATCTGGAGTGCATGAGTGCTTGGCCGTAGTAGGTTTTTTTTCTTTCTATCACTATAACACTCCCTAGAGCTACCCCCAACCAAGTCAATTAGATAATACAAAATAAATTTTTATAAACAACAAGCAGTCAGCGAAATCCAAGAACAATAACAGTTCCTAGAAAACTTTTTAAAAATCCACTAGTATAACTTGAATAAAGAATACAAGAAAGCAAACAGGAGAACCAAAGAGAGTAGAAGAGAATGGCGGGCGGGTAGGTAGATAGGTGGATGGGTAGGTATGTGAGTAGGTATTTTTATTATTATTATTCGTGCTATTTGGCTTGGCTCAATAGCCACTGTGCTCTTTTTGCATTCTGTACAACATTGAATATTTTGTTGGAACTTTCATAATGTCATACGTCATCTCCAGGTTTTGATTTCAGATTGGATCCAAGGTTAACGAGTACCATCCATCTTGGGTGCTTGTATTGTTTTTGCTTTTGCTGGAACTCGAGTCCACTAGCTTGGGTTTGCCTCAGTTTAGACCACTGGGCCATCCAGCACTCTGGTAAGTGGATGGATAGGGATGGTTGAAGAAGAATGAACATTTTTCCAAAAATGACAACTTACCATTACTGCTTGATAAAGACGCCAATGCTCTCTGATGTTTCACTCTTTCCTTTAATTTAAGAAGAATATCTGAGGAGAGAGAAGCCCATTTTTAAGATACAACAAAATGCAAGTTCTTTGAATGACATTAATACATATAGTTTTATTTAATGTGTGGGAACTGAAAACAAATATTTTACAGATAGGTTATCAGGAGTTTTAATCGAGATGTGACATTTGATGGAGACGTGAGAAGAAGATGTGAGAGAAGAAGTTTAAAAATGAGAAAGAGCAAGGGGACTGAACAGTGTGCAAGAGCCCATTGGCTTGAGACCCTTCTGGCTCGTTTATCACCCGGTACATCAATGTCCCAAAACAAACCTCTAGCAATCTTGGACAGTTTCTTGGTACAGGAAGTACTTCTCATGTGTGTCATGTCTTTAGCCTTGGTGGTATCAGCAGCAACGTTGTTATGAAAAACTGGCTTGCTGGCAAACGCCGCCTTGACAATGACACCACAACTATCGGGCTCACTGACAGACACCGCCTTGGCTATGACGCCACGATCAACTGGTTCACTGACACATGCCGCCTTGGCAAGGACACAACAAATAACTGGATCACTGACAGACGTCACCTTGGCAGTGACGCCACGACTGACAGGCTCAACGACAGGCGTCACCTTCTCTGACACAATGGCGTCTTTCAACTTTTTCCTAACGGTTCCATGAGGATGAGATTTCTTCCCTTGATGATACAGCTTCACCTGGGCCTCCCTTTGCCGTTTCAGCTGCTCCAAATAAAACTCCTGATAGTCCTCAAACAGAAGGACGTTGTGTTTGTGATAGATGTGGTCGTCAGCCACTCGATGGCGTCTCGTGACGAGCTCCTGCAGACCGTAAATTCGCGGAATGGCCTCGAAAATATGGCAGTTATCATTCTTTCGCTGGAGTGTCGAGTTCGTGACGTCAGCAAGGGGCCAGGCACGACAGCAGTTCATGATTGGTAATAGCAGCCCATGTCTAAAACACCGACGAATTTTTAAAGAAGCTGTACAATTAAATGCCTTTAGAAATATATTTTAACATTTTTTTTTGCTGACTTACTTTCTCCATGAAATATATTGAAAAAGTATGCACCGTAAGAGGCGTCCGGTTGCCGAAGGCCTTAAATGTGCATAGAACAGTAGGCCATTATGCTAGGGTCAGCAGCACCTGCACTTGACCAGCCTCCTTATCATGTTCATCTTCTCATGTAGCCGATTAATTCCCCTTGAATCGTCCCGCTCTCTGTTTGCTCCCGTAGAACCTCAGCTGGTCTTTAAGGACCCTGTAAAATCGTGGCATTGTCCGTGGCAGTGAGTTGTTGGCATCTCAACCAACAGATGGCAGCCATTTATTTTTATGCCAACAACAGTTCATTTTGTCAAGAGATTTATAGTAAAAATATAACTTAGATCGACAGATTTCAGAGGTGCTCTAGTCTAGTGGTGGTTTGAGTTTCATTGGAAATTTAAAGTATCTGAACTCGAGGCATTTGATTTCTGTTGTGTGTGTAAAAAAAAAAGGGGGGGGGGGTGGTGGGGATTCCAATAAAGTGTGCATAAGTTGTGTAAGATCTATAAGAAAAAGAAGAATCCGTTATATATATATATATATAAATAACCAATAAAACTGAATTCTGCCTTTCATTACATAAGACCTGTACTTGACGTTAAATGGTAGAATTATTCCCGTTTCTTGACAAGAGGTCAATAGAGCAATACACTGTACACTACAAGTGGTCTCTCCCATTGGGTCCACTTATTGAAAACAGAAGCCTATTTCAGACAGCTGGCGTAAACATACAATCAAAAAGTTTTTGTCTAAGACCTCCGTTTTAAAAATGAATAACTAGACTGCCTAGACTGCCAGGATTTCAAGTCTCCAAACAAGCGCATCCCTATGGACCAAGCGAAGTTTTACGAAGCTACCACTTGGCATTTTGGTTTATTCAACCCGAGAGCTACAAGCTCTGACGTAACAGGATTAACAGATGAATCCGTCCTCCCCACCAGACTCCAACCCTCCACTACGTTCTGTTGACCAAGTACCAACTGACCAATTGTATTCGTGTTACAGGAAGTTGGATAAAGAGCAAGGTTGCCGATCAAAGACAAAACGATAACATGTTTTTAAATGATTTATTTTTAGTTTTGATTATTTGTTGTGTATCTTCTTGGACCACACGTCCTTGACATTAGCAGTAGATTATTGATTTGTCCCTGCGTCACTTTTAAAGGGTTTACTTCATTGTCTTATGTTTAGTGCTTCCCTTTAGAAACTCAAAACGCGGGGAAAGTGGAAGGACGATGAAAGAACTATTTTACATTGAGTTCGCTACTGTTGAGGAAATCTGTGGAGTTCTTAAACTGTGGGACTTGATCCCGGAAAAATTGTTAGAAAGATTTGTGGAGGATGGGCCCTGCTAGATTTTAAAAAAAATTATAAACAATAAACGCTAATTTATATATTAACAACCCTTTAAAACAGAGCTCTTAATGTCTTTATTATAAGTTTGTGAAAACACTATTTTAACAGCCCTTGCTAATGGACGCACTAGAAGGTCAGAAGCATCCTTTAAGAAACAACTTCAGATCCATTTCGTTCCCCATTTGGTGAGTTTGAGTGAAATGGTTAACACGTGTCAAGATTATCCTTGGAATGTTGCCCTCACCCTCAGCGGCGTTCCCAACATAGCTCTATTGCTGTGCTCAAACACAGTAGGCCACTGAGTGGCCTGAGTGTGCCTGTGCCGTGCGGTTATCAAGGTGCCATCTGCAAACATTTATGACGGCAGACTTGGAGGCCGGCCACTTTAAATTCCGACCATGACGAAAACTGCAAACATTTGTCGACCGAAAGGCGCCGACCGATGCCCCAACAGGAAGGTGTCACGGCGCATAATGCTGAATAACATTGGCTACAGTGAGTTGAACACTTCCCGTGTATTTAAAGACAGGATGGAGGTGCGTAGGTCAACAACTGACTTGAATAGACAGAATGCCACGTGACAGCTGACTACAGTAGGGGACATCAGATAGTCATAGTATCAATGGAGTAGCCAGAGTATGTGGTATCAATGGAGTAGCCAGAGTATGTGGCCCCCGGGGCGGCCCTCGGCTTTTCCACCCTTGATAACGACATTTCTAATGCATACAAAAATAGTAGTCACCTGGGGTAGAAAGACCCTCTTTGATTAAAACAAAAAAATAACACTAGTCGAGAACGGGATTGTCAATTAGTAGTTATTGAAATTAAAGACTCGTTCAGGTCAATTATAATGGAACGGTTTTCTGTTTATTTCACTATCCAGACAATTAAAGCAAGTCTGCATCTACAGATTTTCAGAATTTTAACATTATTCTTTTCTTTTGTTTTCCCGGCACAATTCATTTTCCCCCACTTCAGTGGCCACTGTAAAATAGTAACGAGGCTGTATCCCGGTTTATAAAAAGCTTAGTGGACCCCCCATCGCTATAATACAGACTGTGGTAACGTTAGTTAAAATATCACAAGATTATATATATGGCACTTCATAAAAAAGGTGCTAAATTACATTGACGTGTAAAGAGAAAAGACAACGGATCTATTGATCTATAAACTAGATCATGATATCAATGGAGATCACTGCACACGTGTAGATACCATAATGAAATACCTGAGGTTGGGAGCCTTGACAAACATTAAAAGTTCATCTAGTATGTCACACGTTCATCTATTATGTCACACGTTCATCTATTATGTCACAAGTTCATCTCTTATGTCACACGTTCATCTATTATGTCACACATTCATATATATTATGCCACACGTTCATCTATTATATCATACGTTCATCTATTATGTCACACGTTCATCTATAACGTGACACGTTCACATATTATGTCACACGTTCACCTATTATGTCACACGTTCGTCTATTAATATTATGTCACACGTTCATCTATATTGCGACACGTTCGTCTATAAATAGTATGTCACACGTCATCTATTCTGTCACAGTCATCAGGTACGAGCAACTGTCGACTGTCGTCACTGAACTAAAACTGCTGGCTTTAAGCTGCAATCAAACCACCAGACAGCATTCGATGATTGAATGATTGAATGCACGTGAGATATAATATAACTAGTGGTGACAGGCTAATCAATTGGATAGCATTATTATGATTATCCCCCGGTGTGTGACGATATTGAAAACACACACACAAGTCAAAGTACTATCCTATTTAATGTTATTAGTGTTATTCTAATCAAATCGAGTTTTTCAAGATGTCCCCATGCACACAATCCAAGACACTAAAAGACCTGATTTATGCAAGTACCAATTATATACAGACACAATACAAGACACTCCAGAAAAATATACACACTGCAACACACGTCACAATGATGCACACAATCCACGAAGCTTCAGAATGCACAGAATCAAATCTAAAATACGTCCGAAATTTGCAGACAATCCAGTTGAGAAATAAATCAGCATACACCGTGAAACCATGTTGCGAGACTTGTGTATATCACAACAGCTAAATCCTAAGCATTAACCATCTGATCAACTCTACTATCCTAATGAACACTTAAGTATAGCGAACTTAGTGAATATCCTCCACGAATCACGGTTGTAGCCACAGCTACAAACACGTCGTATCTGTACGGTCAGGTTAAACGCCCAACTACCTCCGCTTTTTCTTCTTCTTTTTTTTCTTCTTGAACAGGAGAATCTTTCCTTACAATTATAGACAAGGAAAGTGAAAAATAAATACTTAACAACCGCCTGGCTAATATTTGGATAATGCCCCAAGACAATTATCAGCTTAGCTATGTAAGCTGCAGCTTCCCCAACCAATAGGAAGACGGATGTAGCGACGGTAGGACCACGCCCAGGTAACTCCTGGCTGATCCCGGGGGTGGGCGAAACCAATTAAAAGGTCAAACGGCCCGAACCGCCACTTGACGTATTGTGTCATTAAGGACCCTGGGTGCCCGCCTGGATCACAGGGGCGCTGACTCTTTCACGCTATGGTTCCGTAACGTTTGATCACTTCAAGGCGTTTAGCCATAAGAATGGACTGCAAGAGCATACGGAAGGAAGGGATTATCTCGCTGTGGTGGACCCCTTGTGTGTGTGTGCGGAGGCGAGCGATTTGCGGTGGCGAGTCAGTGACTCGGTCATGGTTGACATGGACACTGTCAAAATTTGGGTTGAGGCTTACGATCAAAGTTTTGACATAACCAGCTGAATTAGGGCATCAAACCAAAAATTGTGGGTTAGAATAGTTGTCTTCAACAAGACCTGCTGTACACTGGTCTGGTGGGCATGGTACCGAAAGGACAGACAGAACCCGCCTTTGTATTTACTGTGATACAAGGATGGCTCATAAGGACTTAATAAATTTTTTAAAGAGAGGGAAATCACGCTTAACCAATTAAAGAACATGAATCTTATCCAGGGATTAGTATTATATACTCATTTATTAAGGCTTTCTATCCAGAAATTTCATCAACTGGAATGAGTTCATCACCACACTGTAGCCCCAGGAATCTCTCACCACGCGGCTATGTGATGCTATCGCCTAGAAGTAAGAAGTGAGTCTTAACAACATACAAACTAACGGATATTCCGGTGGTCTTGTCGGACGAGTTGATCAGGTCAGATAGTTGAGGAGTTCACGGTAGCCAACTAAGGTTTTTATGATTACAATCATAAACTAACCAGCGGTCAAAATGGGGGTCGGGGGTTTGTCCTTGTTGAATCAGAGGGGGGCATTTTAGCTGGTGGAGATGGATGGTTGTGTATGGGGTGGGTGCCTAATGAATTCAGAGGGGGCATTCTAGTAGAGGTGGGTGTGTGTGCTTGGGGCGCTTCTAGCGGGTGATAGCAAAACTCCTTGGTTGATGGATATATATGAGTAGAGACGACGAATAGTGTCAAAATTATAAACAAAATATATACAAGGTTAAAAAACATGTAGCATTGTGTAACGTAAACACTAACGTTGCGCGCCATCTCTAAAATGACATACGTAAAATACATAACTTAAGTTGTGAAACGTGATATTCATTCATCATTAATTAATCTTTCTGAAATAAACAGTTCCACGCCAAGAGAAGTGCAGACAAGTCAGCTAGAAATTTAATGACGTTCATCATATTTCATTCCGTGCATGAGACCAACACACCTATCCATCTTCTGCTGCCCAGAGCCATTTATTTCAATCTGCTAGGTTTCCTGGCCCGGAACAACACGATAACGCAATATGTAAACAACTGACATCCTCAGCCACCCGAGCTCGTCACTGGGGAGGTGAGATCAAACCCACACCTAACTCCCTCGGGTCCGTGGTACCGACAGGTCATCCATCAGCAGATTCGCGGGAGATAATTAGCTGCATTGGGTCAGGTAATGGGCTCTGTCCAACAAGTGCCCTTTTACAACCCTTATAACCATCAGATAGACGAGACCCTAAGAGTTGGGGCAACTGCGGATTTGCGACACATATTTGCCACGTGGTCTTTCGGCTAGGATGTTAACGGTAAATTTCAGTCAGAGAAAGTACAGTGAAGAAACGGACTAGGTCAGTGTTTCCAAAAACGTGTAAGTTTCACAGACCGATGGACAAGTTTCCCCCGGCACCAGGGACCGGCGTCATATAACTATTAACTATTACTATTAAACTGTTTTTTTTCTCCCTCCATTTGCTTGACTTATTTTGTGCGCAACGGCAACGTTAGGCTCGCGGAACGGCACTTGAAACACAGGACAAGGGCCGGTTGATATAACATGGCCGGACACAAGCACCGGGGAATTATACTTGAACTACGAAGTTTTAATCTAACAACCTGTCACTGTTACAACATGTTTTTTTTTCACTTTGTCAGCAAAGCTTTCATTGATAACGTTGTGGACGCTGTTGGACTCGATACAAGTCAAAATGAAATTAACTGTGTCATTTGGGAGCTACTGTCTGTTCAGTTAAAAGGTCATCCATCTCCTTATGTCTGTCTCATCACAAGACTGCTCTTGAGCCATGCGCCACTGCAGCCACGCAATGTGACTCAATCGTGACAATGGCGCCTTGTGAAACTAGACCGCCGCCAGGCAGTGACAGTCAACCCATGAATCACATGGAATCATGGGTCAGTGAAAGTGTGTGTTTTTGTGTGTGTGTGTGGGGGGGGGGGTGTGTGAGGTGAACTATTGTTGTGGTCATTAACGTCCCGTTGGTTGCATTGTCCATGTGTTGTTGTCTACGAACGTCCTTTTGTTGGTGTCCACAAGTTTGAACAATTTTTTTCAAAGTCTTCCAAAATGAAATGCATTGGTTTCCCAACATTTTCTTTTGCATACACCAGGTGCATCAGCGTGAAGAGCGAAGTCGGGGAGATGAACACAGTTTTGACAATCTTAAATTGCCTAAATTTCAAATGATAAAAGTATCATCAGGTATAATTTTAAAAAAAACATAAAAAACCGCTACATTCGACACTTTTCGTGTCAGGGTGTCTAAGAAACGTTCGTAATAATTATAAGAGAGTTCATAACCCTTGACTCACTGACCCCCCACTTGGGGGGTGTCCATGAGCCACATTTCTTATGTAATTTTATTATAAGCATTCCGTGGTCTTCGTCTGAAAGGCACATGAATCTATGGAACAAAAAACGTTATTATAAAAAGACACTTCTTCACTGGTAAAATGCCCTTGACCTCAGGTATGACCGGGACAATACCGATGGACTTGAACCATTGTGCCTTAACATAATTATTGTGACATTAAATACACTATTGACAGGCGCTATGTAACCCTCACAAGAAATTAAGTCCAAGAGACAACAATTGCGTAAAATTAGTTCCCATGAAAGAAATAAGCACAGGTAATATATAGGATAATATAGGTACGCCCATAGAATCACAACTGTCTAATGCAATGTTATACGTCCCACAAAGTGAATACTTTCAAATAAAAATGAGAATTTACGCTAAGATAAGATGCATTTACGTATCGTAATATATGGAAATGTGCTAAGATTACGTTGTACATATTATTATTCATTTTCATTTTATGGATTAACTCCGAATCATTTAAACATAGGACATTTCATGCATGTCTGAAGCTAAAAAATCAGACATCGTACACCACCAAACGTCACTTACTCAGTATTGTCACTCGGTGTTAAAACCAGTAGTCAGCAACACGCTGCTATCCAAGCTAGGTTACCAAAATAATACATTCTTTGTACATTTATACGAGTCCATCAATGAACGATTGTTTCATTCAACTCAGGCAACCACTGACATGTATTTAAACTTTTGGTAACCATTGGCACATCTTTAAACTTTTGGGAACCATTGGCAAATATTTAAACTTTTAGGAGCAATTGGAATATATTTAAACTTTTGGGAGGCAGTGGTATATATTTAAAGTTTTTGGAGGCAGTGGTATATATTTAAAGTTTTAAGAGCCATTGGCATATATTTAAACTTTTAGGAGCAATTGGAATATATTTAAAGTTTTTGGAGGCAGTGGTATATATTTAAAGTTTTAAGAGCCATTGGCATATATTCAAACTTTTGGGAACCACTGGCATATATTTAATCTTTTGGTAACTTCAAGAGAATCTTCAAAAAATAAAATATTGATTTTTTAGAGCAGATATATCTTCTTGATTGCCCAAATCCCATTCCCTACCCCAATGATGATGGAGCCGTAAAGCACAATTTAGGTACCCCTCACTTAGAAAATAAGGGTACACGACTAATACAGCAGTAAACACCACATAATCCCTCTAATCCCTAGCCTAAAGTCCAGCACTTTTTGTGTTGTAAACCCCCCCCCCCCGACACACACTTCTAATCCGAGTAAAATACGAGGCATTGAATCCAATGGTTAAGATTATAGCAGTTTGTTATATAGAAAAGGCTACCGTGGTTCACAACACATTTCGGATACAGACACAACGGTCGACATGTTCCATCATAAAGTAATCATCTAGGGGCGGCTGGCTAAATGTAAGCTTTTGTGACATCACCAGCGGATTATCACGTCAGTACAAATGGAGCACTGCACGTCACAGATCATGGTGAGATTGGATTATTCCGTTGCAGAATTTGACCACGTGCTAGCGCTCTAAATGATCCCCGGTTTTATGAATTGGTTAAAGTGAAAACAACAACAAAGAGGACTTCGATTCCTTGCATGCGACTTCCGATTTCACAAATCTGGTTACTATTGTATCACTGGGGACATGATTCTTAATTGTCAGAATAAAAGAATTAGGAGTCTTACAAAAGGATTAGGGCGTTTAGCATGTGTTCACACGTGATCGGAATATGAAGTTATTTACAACAAAACTATTAACTTTTTTGCTTAGACTGTTCCAGAACTTGAAGATTTGTGGCTAATCACACATAAGATATAAATAAATACAATTGTGTAAAACACCAGTTGCCAAATTGGTGGTGGCTTTGAAAAAAAAAAAAGAAAAAAAAAAGGAGGTGGGGGGAAAATCCCATTGGGGCGTGGACATGTTCAAGCAGGCATTTGAAAAGATTACTATCTTCCTATCGAGTTGCCTAAATTAGTTTATCCATAGGGTGGTGACAAGACGTATTAAAGTAATAAGGGTAGCGCCGATAAATTAAAAAAAAAAAAATTGGGGAGGGGTGTGTGTTAAATTATGGGTCGCGAAAACATCAAGTTTAAAAAGCACTTGGTTAAGAAACAGTTCAATACATGAAGATACTTCCGTAAGGGCACCATCAAAAGTTTGTTGATAAACATTATAGGGCAACAGTACATCAACCGTAACTGTACGTCCACCAAGCTGTCAATAGCATCGGTATAAAATTAAAAAGCTCCTTAATAGTTTATATTTAATACCACCACTGCTGTATTGATACACATCATTTATATGATAGACTTTTATTTCACTTCCATTACAGTTCACGATGCCATTATACGGGTTCTCATTGCTAGTTGATGGGCTCTGATGGGGGAGTTTGGGCAGTAAGATATAGCGAGATAAAGGAGGGGGAGGGGCTGCGACTAACAAAAGAGACAAGGGCATTTTATTTGTGACCGGTCCACAAACCAGAGGTGGACAGCGACGAGAACAAGCGAGGGAAGGGGTCTCGACTGGGTCAGTGGAGTGCTAACAGGCAGTTGCCTATATAGATTGATGGCGGTGATCAGATGTTATCAAAATAAGATACATTGAAAAGGTTCCTAGCCTTTCATCTCTTTCGTTCCAATAGCAAAATAGGCATAACGAGACACGAAACTCAGGTATAGTCCACCATCAAGGATGTTATCTTACATCCTTCATCTAGGATGTTATCTTACATCCTTCATCTAGGATATTATCTTACATCCTTACGGGGTATATTCCCCCACCAAGTACGATCACTACACCATATTCTATAAAGAGATGTAAGAATTCCACCACGCGACGAGTAGACATGAACCAACAGTCAAGGAGCGAAGGAAGATTACACCAGTTTCGATCCCATTGTTATCAAGACTGACAAATAGCAGCGGTACACATAGACAACACTAACAATGGTACACAGTGGTCTAATTCAAATAACATCCGTTTCAGTCACGCGGCAGACACCAACCTTTATATTCGCACATTTGGATACGTCCATTGTTCGATTTGTTGTTTTTATTTTCTTTCTTTCCACAATTTCTCCCGTCCCCAGACTCCACCCAGACGCAGTACACACGTGAGCGGGTGGAGATCACCATACGCACACCAATTGTCCACATCTATACACGTTGTTCCATGTGAGCGGGTGGAGATCACCATACCCACACTCATTGTCCAAGTCTATACACGTTGTTCAAACTACCCAAAGGAGTCGCGTGTGCTACCATAAATGGCCACTGACGTTTGACGGAGTGCATCGTAGATGTGACTCCGGGGCCTAGCCAATATTGGTTTAACTTGGAGCAATCCTCGGTCCATCACGCGGCATTATTTTCTCAGTAATTTTTGTACCGCTTGTTGTTAACGTATGTTTGGCTTCATGGTGGCAGGTGATGCAGAGAGATATTACTTTATTTATAAACGATTTTACACCTGACAATGATATCAATTGCTAGGCACGTGACGTGTGAACACAGTAATTGTGAAAAGGGAAAAAGGGGGGAGAGGAAAGAGCATATCAGCTGCCCGATCCACCTCGGAGAAACATAAGTTAAAAAAGCGAAAACATAATAATATGGAAACGTGGAATGAAAACTTGTTGTTATGCTCAATATATTTGATGTTAGCATATTATTTTTTATACCGGTATTTTCTGAATTGTTTTTTCAAAATGTACCTTATGTTGAAAAGAACGGCCTATACTGGGAACAATACCAAATGAAATCTAACTTTCAATGGCTATAAATGCCTATAATTTTGTATGTATTTATTTGTCTTTAAAATATGGGATAAACTTTTAAGGAGTTAAAGTAATAAATAGTTTAAATTTAAAAAATGTTAATAAGCAAAAATACCATTTATTAACAAAATATAGTATTTGTATAAACACATTAAGGCCAAGAGAAACCTAAATTATGTTTGTCTCCAAATAACCACAGAATGATGCAAAACTATATTTAGGTAAGCGCCAAAATGCATCAGTGCATTTTTTTATTTATCTTAAATTTTCTGGGGAAGGGCTCAATGCCCCCCCCCCCCCGCTTTCGCTCGGTAGCCCTCGATTGCTGCTTACACCACCATCACGGTGATCAGTAGAGCAGTACCGGATCAAAAGTAAGTTGGGCCAATAGATCCCATTGGGTCGCGCCACAAAGGCAGAGCTTTTTGTAGATAAAATGGTGTTTGTAATGTAATTTTGACCAGGAAGCAGAAACAAGGACTAAGAAAGGTGGATGATTCTGTAGAGGGGCCACTGTACGTTAATTTTTAAAATATATCCACACACCGCTGGTCAGTTTTCTAGTATTATTAACTAGTTACAGACCGTCAAACAACGGCGGAAGCAATGCGTGAACTTCTCACCTACTTAAGTTACTTGACAAAACATGCATTCAAGTAGCGCACATTGTAATCCCAATTAGACTCCCCCACCCCCAGGTACGCCACTGTAACTTTTTTCCCCAAGCCCCTGAGCTATATTAATATTCTAATGTCCCACCCCCCTTTGACACCACAGATTTATAAACCATATTTAAATTGAGACTATTTCCGTAAATTGAAAAAATAAAAATTCAGCACCAAACCACTAGTAATATTTTTAAGAATCCCATTAAGCCAGTGGTTCTCAACCTTTATAATGTCGCGACCCTTTAATACAGCTCCTTGTGTTGTGGCGACCCCCAACCACAAAATTACTTTCGTTGCTACTTCATAACTCTATAGTGTATGTGTTTTCCGATGGTCTTAGGCGACCCCTGGGAAAGGGTAATTCGACCCCCAAAGGGGTCGCGACCCACAGGTTGAGAACCGCTGCATTAAGCGCAGTTGATGGGACTTATAATTTTCTTGCTATTGAAAATTATTTATACTGATTGAATTAATTCAGGTAAAATTGAACAAAATAACCTACTGGTTCTTTATTTCTCCCCATTGGGTGAAACAAATTATAGATACGAAAAGCGTAACTTTTGTTTTTACCAACGGGACCCATTTCAATTTTATGCGTCCTAGTATGTGTCGAGTGTGCCAATACTGGGCATTTCCGGGTATCTGGGTCAGTACCCGGCTCATCCCTACTATCAAGTATACAAATGCATACAGTGTACAAAGTGTAATGTAGAAGACAATACAATGTAATGTAAAGTACAGGCATTTCTACTCACCATCTCCTTTTAAATCTGCTGTGATGGGCATCTTTATGGGCCTCGGCCTTTTGGGGCTGTTTACACCGGCTCCGGCTGGCTCGTCTTCTCCTAATGACTCATAATTGTTTGTCTTATTATCCATTATTCCAGTGGTCAGTTTTAAATCTGAGGGAACTTGCGGCTTGCTGGGTTCTTTATCCTTAGATTTATCCAGAGTTTTTTTCAATGGCGCCCATTTTTCTTCAATATGTTTGCGCACCTGAAGGAGCTCACGATGCCTCTGGTCCATCAATGACGGCCCAGGGGAATTTACTCGGGGATTGCCCACCCTTGTGGCGCCAACTACGTTGACATCAACATGAGTCAACTTTGGCCCATGGCTCTTGGAGCCAGACTGCTTTCCCGACCCCGGTCCCCGCCCTGCTGAAGAAGAATTAGTTCTGTTGGCTGTTTTTTTCCCGGGATTGCTCCACCGAACATCTGGCGGTTGATCTGTATGATGGTTGGTTAACGACTGTGATGACACGGAGCAGTATGTGAACGAGGAGGACGATGTGGCCGGGGATGACGGCGGAAGTTGAAAATTGTAGTTGGAAACAGAGTTGGATACTGACGGTGGCGGGGCGAAGGGCGGCGACGAGGAAATGTGATTGTTTTTGGCGGCGCCCGGCGGCAAGGCCGAAGGGTTCGTACCAGGGGGCTGGGAGAAGTTCAGAAAGTGGATGTCCGTCTCTCGTAAGTCTCGGCTGCTGGTAATGGTAGAGTTGGTCGTGTTGGTGGTGGTGCCGACAGCGAAATTTGCATGATGGGAAAGACTGTCCTGATAAGTACCGTCCCAGTTCACCTGTTGAATGAAACAAAGCATGTAATCTGTTGAGCTGCAAGATGGTTGGCAGGATTTGGCTTTGTCCTAAAACTCCAAATATTTCTCTTGATGTTAATATAATGTATTTCAACTTTTTCCTTAAAGCTTTAGTTTAGTTTAAGTTGGTCAAAGCTTTAAAAAAAAAAAAAAAAAAAAAAAAAAAAAGGAAATAAAATTGATCAAATTGCGAAATTCTTAACTTTTTAATGAGAGTTAACTAAAAAAATATACAATGATGGAACAATATTAAACATCCTACCTCACGAAGTTGACTGAAAACTCCATCAAACACCCTACCTCTCTAAGTTGATTGCAAATACCAACTAAAACAATATGTCTATAAGTTGATAGTCAACGCCATCAAACACCCACCTCTTAAAAGCTGACTGGCAACGCCATCAAACACCCTACCTCTCTAAGCTGACTGGCAACGCCATCAAACACCCTACCTCTCTAAGCTGACTGGCAACACCATCAAACACCCTATCTCCCTAAGCTGACTGGCAACACCATCAAACACCCTACCTCTCTAAGCTGACTGGCAATGCCATCAAATACCCTACCTCTCTAAGCTGGTGTGTCCTAGAGAAGTCAACTCGTCTTGGACTTTCCTCCCTCAGAGCGTAGTGGTCATGGTTTACAGGCACAGACTCCCTGCCCCTGGCTGCCGTTCTAGAGCTGTGCTCACTCCTTGCACTCGACCTTTTCGAATGTTGCTCTCTACCATTCTCTGTTACTTTGTCTTCTGGAAATGAATTTTATAGTCACCACTATGAGTCAACAGAAAGGCAAGTCCCAAGGAAAATTATAAAAATACTGATCTACCTCCGTATTTTCTACTGTAATTAGAGGAATTGTTACTTTTGTAAATTAGGCAATTTTATTCAAGGTTCAACCTTAATAGTGAATTAAACGATAAAATCACTTATACTTCACAAAAAGAAAGGACACTAAATTCGTCTCCTTTCTGATCTGCCGCGGGCGGCAATTTTTGCCTATATATTGGGGGTGGCATTTTCTGGCTTCACCCAGGGTGCCGCTTATCCTCGATATAGCCCTGATGGCATCTGTCAAAATTTCCAAATCTTTATTGTGTCTTAAAGAAAGCTTTCCTTTACTTTTTGAAATTCATTGTGTCTTTGAACTACTCTAAGTCTTATGGTCACGCCCAACAACCCCCATCTGGAATCAAGTCTAGTCCTCATCTAGCGTCAAGTCCAACCCACAGCTAAGGCCAAATCCAAATCTTATCTAACGACACGCCCAACAACATCCATCTGGAATCAAGTCTAGTCCTCATCTAGCGTCAAGTCCAACCCTCAGCTAGGCCAAATGCAAACCCAGTCTAACGTCACGCCCAACACCTCATCTGGAATCAAGTCTAGTCCTCACCTAGCGTCAAGTCCAACCCATAGCTAAGGTCAAATCCAAATCTAATCTAACGATACGCCCAACAACATCCATCTGGAATCAAGTCTAGTCCTCATCTAGCGTCATGTCCAACCCATAGCTAAGGCCAGATCCAAACTTTATCTAGCGACACGCCCAAAAATCCCTATCTAGTGTCAGGCCCAACTCTTATCTAACGTCAAGTCCGAACTTAACCAAATTTTAAGCCAACTCCAGTTACCACCTCGTGGGTTCACGAATTAAAGTCAACAAAAACTATAATTCAAATTTAGACATGACTACATCGATAACTAATTAAGATAGCATTGGTGAAGAAGAAATTCAGTGTGCACTTGGTCAATATTTAGGAGTCGGGAATCTACTTTATAAAGCTCAGTGTGACTATTGTTTGTTTTGTATGGCAATGGATCACTTTATAACAAGAAAAGCAAACAATATTTCGGAACCAAATTTGACAAGGTCAATCCTGCTGACCTATAGATGGTTCCTGGAAAGTTTGGTCATAATCCCTTTATCCCAAAAGGTTTGATTAAAAATCGTAAAATGTAGAGAGCAAAGAGTAAAAAAAAAAATCATTTTTAAATGGCTAGACGTGCTATTAAAAAAAAAATCCACAAAAAACAGGGATGTTCAAGTAATTTTGGTGTACACCTTTTAATAAGCCTTAAATTAGAACGGTGCGCACTCTAACATGTATTCAAGGAAGGTTTTCGGTGCGCTTTTTTAAAGACTAAAAGCTTTTTAACTATTGGTAGCCCCATAATTACTAAATGTAAAGAAATAAAATAAATAAATGTTGATATTTTTCCTTTATTTTAAATTTTGTTATCGCATAGAGTACAAAATTGCAACTCTGTGCTACCACTGCTTGCATGACCTGGCGCCGTCCTATCCCCAAGCGCTCATGACGCCTTATGGCCAACTAGACAACTCCGCTCATCCGATAGTGGCAAACTCTCGATACCGCGTGTTCGACTTGAGACTTACGGAAAGCGCACGTTCGCATTTGCTGGCCCAACCCTTTGGAACACCCTTCCTGACGCTCTCAGACACAGCCAGACGCTGGAGTCCTTCAAGACAAATTTAAAAACACATCTATTTCGCAAACACTTTATGGGGTGAAGTTGTCTGCAATCTTTTTCAGCTAGTTATTAACTCCCAGCTTTGTTTTTGTACCGCGCTTCGAGCCTTTGGGGGATGAAGCGTGATTTTTCAAATGAACTTTATTATTATTATTATTATTATTACTCCAGAAAAGTTTTTTAACAATTTTTTTTTTACAGATTTGATATGCTTTAGTTGCTTTTTTTTTCTTCTTCTTTTTTTCCCGAACGCAAACACGAATAACGCAGGGTAATCAGGACGTTCAAAATTCGCAGTATCGAATATCCTGATTGCCTAGTCAGAAAAAGAAAATTCTGAATAGCGAAAACATCACCTTGATTTAGAGTGAACTTGAAGACTTCACCATTTATAATTGCAATCACAATACATGTAGTGATTTGAAAATACAGGGCTTTAAGGATAGTTCGCTTATTATGACATGTGTAGCTTTGTTTTTCTTTCGCCTCTTTCTAGTTTTGAAATAAAAAAAAGTTACTGTAAGCTATAGTGATTTGTTGATATTTAATTTACAGACAGGAGGACACCAAGTTAGTTATGGGATTCTAAAATCCGGTTAAGTCCGTAATCTGGAAGAGTCAAACAACTAGTCCGGATTATCGACGTCCTACTGTAAATCCATACTTGTATTTAAGCTTTAAATGTTGTATGATAGAGGAAAGGCTATAGGAAAGCGGAGATCCCACGTGAAGTAGGATATGTCTTACTGTATCATTTTGTATTTGCTGGTTGCTAGACTATCGCACGGAGATGTCAGATTCTATGGGTGATTGCTTGTCAAGGTATAGGACAATGAACTTATCAACTGTGTGCTATAAGATCATGTTCACGTATCGTTGCAGAATGTTGTACCTGTCAAGCTGCATGTGAATGTTGTTTTAAAATGGCAGGCCGTCACCGAATCTTAAGGTCAATAGGGGTAAATAAATGTCATAGAAGGGATTTATAGAAACATACATGTTGCAATGCCTTGTCAACATCTATTTCACGAGGTCTAAATGACCGCTTGTTTCTTTCATGCACACACAAGAAAATAGAGCAAGCCATGGATAATCCCTGTGGTTAGACTTTGAAATAATTTTTTAAAATTAAAAAAATATATATATATATTTCAAGGGGTGTAACTTGAATAATAATATAAGGTGTCCACTGAGTTAATTTTTATTTTAAACTACACATTTTGTTTCGATTAAGGGGAGGCAACTGGAAATAATACTATATCAACGAGCAAAAATTCGCCCTTGCAATGTAATTTTTATTTAACTTACAAAAATTAAAATAAGTTAGTCCGCTGATCCCTGGCTGAGAACCACTGGTTAAGTTAATTGGGTTGGAATATATATATATATATATATATAAGACCACATAAAACATCTCTTGAATGGAATTTATTTAAGCCCACTGAACGTTTTCTATCACACACACTAACATTTTTAGGTCACAGAAAGGAAAACGTTTATTCACCAACACAAAAAGTCTCCAGCACTTTATAAAAGATCAATTCAGTTTCGAATCTTTTCACAGCCGCCAATTTCACGGTTGGATCTTTCAATAATCCCCCCCCCCCACCCCCGCCCTCCCAAACCAACCTCATTATTTTTTTAAACCTCATACTTCAGAAGCGGATTCAAAAGGGTGTGAAGGGAGGGGGCTTAACGTTTCAGAATAAGGGGTACATTTTTGGATATCTATACATGTCACAGGAGGGTGTCATACTGTCGTTATTATTTTATATTTATATCCTCCACTGCTCTAAGCCCCCGCCCCCCCCCCGGGGGACCACATGCCAATGGGATTAAACAAAGCCTTTCGATGAATGCTCCTATAATAGCCAAGACTTTATGTTAAACATGAGAGCGTTCTCCCCACATGTAACAATTAAGATATAAGTATTATTACAATGCAATCAAAAGAAAAGACTCTTCCCGGATCTATAGTTTTGAATAACAATCAGGTTAAAAAACAACAACAAAATCGTACACCTTTAAATATTGACTGTCGAACTCCCAGCGTCGAGGCTGGGGTTGGGATACATCAAAGGCTGCTTAAAACTTGCACCCTAAGAAATCTTTAGACTGTGCCCCCAATCTAACACTCAGGGCCCCCAAGAAGTCTGAAGCGGTGCCCCTTCCAGCTCCAAATCTTTAAATATTTGTTGTGAGTTTCTATTTAGTATACGAGTCTTAATTCTTAAACTAAAGTTGCAAAAAAATTCAAAACACTTTTCCGAAAAGCTGGATATAATTTGTTGAAATTTTAAAAGCGTGTGTTAGACCAAAGATATATAATCATGAAATCGAAACCCTAAAAGGTAGACAAAAAAAAGACGTTTTCACGGAGAAAATTTAAATAGCAATTGTTTTAAATTTTAACGCTGGTTCACTGCTGGTCCTGTAAAGAGTAAACAAAGTTGATGACGAAGTCGTGCTGTTAATTAATCAGTATATATCTAATTATACAAGATATACGATTATTTCAGCTTTCTAGGAAATAGAGATGACAATGAAATGGTGCAGTGGACTAGAGAAAGAGAGCGGAAATGAAGTGGAAATGTTAGAGCCAATCATCAAGGAGGCTAATTACAAGTATCCCCCCCCACACACACACACACACAATAGGCATTGTCGTTCTATAAGGTCGATACGAGTCTCTCAACTCCAAAATATAATATCTTTTTTCCTTTTCTTCCAAACACAACTTCATCACAATGTGTGAAATGAAAAGAGAAGAAGTTCATTGTCCTACACATTCAGTTACTACTCCCAAGAAACTTTATACAAATGTAGCTGTTTGGTGCTACAAAAATCCACATTTTGAACGATTCACCTTTGTCCAAGCCTATAACTCATTGGTTTGGACATGTTCATCATGATAAGGCACTTGGCCCAAGCCAGAATTCTTTGCTTGACACTCCCGTATCCATAATGGTGGATTATTTTACCATGCCGCACACTCCACTATCCATGTTGGTGGCATATGTAACAATGCCATACAATCTATTATCCACAATGATTGCATATCCAACCAAACTGCCCACCAAAATATAGACCCACCATATCTGGTTATCTTCGAAGAGCTTCAAGCTATCGACTCAACAGATTGGGTACGGGCAATACCTATCGCTATGGTATGGGTCTTTTAGATGTGGTCGCTTCGTTGTCATTGTTCGATATAAACCATTCGTGGATAGTGGAGCGGGTGACATAATTGGATATGCCACAATAGTGGATTATGGCATGGTTATATATTCCCCTATTGTGGATAGTAGATTATGTGGCATGGTTAGGTACACCAATAGTGAGTTAGTCGATAACTTAAAGCTCTTCGAAGATAACCATATATGGTGGGTCTATATAGGCCGGGGGGGGGGGGAGAGAGAGAGAGAGAGAGAGAGTGAGAGAGAGGGGGGGAGGGTGGGACGACGTTGTGTGAAGCAGTACTTCTAAAAAAATTTTCATAATCCAAAGGTCCACATGTCTCGAAAAACTTTCACAGAGTTTTTTTTTATCGAAATCAGACCCGTTTACCCTCAAACTCTTAAAATCGTACGATACCATCACAAAATCGTTCAATACATCATCTTAATAGTAAAAAAATAAACATACAGTATATATAATGTATACACCTCAAAATCGTACATTGTACGCCAAAATCGTAAGAGTGAACAGGTCTGCGAATTGATCTATATTATGGCAGAGCCGTCAGGATAAATAGCATCTCATAGAAGTATGTTAAAACTAGATTTACGTAGGGACACCAAGAGTTCATCTTAATATTGGCCGAGAAGTAAACTACTAGCATGATCACACAACAACCTTTCAAGATATCCTTCTATCTAATTTTTTAAAGACCGATATCGATTCCCTGAAAATACATTTAAAAACACACACACACACAACGGGTACACGACTAGTGAATGACAATAGCGGTTTTAGAGAAGTTTCTATAGCAATGTTTCATAACTATAAGTGTACCCCTAGTCAGTAATGGCGGTGCTTTAGGTAGAGACGTTAAAATTAGAAACAAATAATTTAAAAAGCTGTAGGACGTCGTATGAGACTTAGGGGATAGTTTTATTGGACTTAGTTTCCCCTTGCTTTCATTGTCTCAGATAATTTTATATCCATCCTGGTGGCACTACATCCCATGTAGGGTTTTGGTCTGCCTCACCACTTCTTCCACCCAGACCCAACTGATGTTTTTTTTCCGAGTTTGGATCTGCTGAATATCTTTTTCACATTTATCCATCTAACCCTAGGTCTGCCCTTGAGCGCTTTTCCTCTGGGGTTTTAGTGGTGCACCCTCTTCCCTCCCCTGTCATTTGGCATTCTTCCTAAGGTTATATATATATATATATATATATATATATATATATATATATATATATATATATATATATATATATAACCAAACCTACATTTCTAGTTCTAAATATTGACATTTAAATAAAGTTTGTTAAAAAGTAATATGAAATGGTATGAAGAAGACGAACGCCGTCTATAGAAATATATTTAAAATGCTCTAAACACAATTTTTAAGAATTTTTGTTTTGTTTTGTTTTTTTATTGCAGACAGATTTGCCTTTCACATAAATACCGTTAATCCCCGTGCATGTGGTGAGACACCTCATACAAGTCTTAAACGACGGTGAATAACACCACTAAGTCATTCAATAACAGTTTATTAGTGAAACCTAGTTCAGAATAAAACTTCGATCTGCTGGAATTCTTCAACTCCAATGAACCATTATATCAGATTGAGCCGCCCCCTTTCACAAAATCCAAACACCCCCCCCCCCACACACACACACATACACACTCTACATATTTCAGCGATCAATGTGACTTTTTTTATATCCGAAACAACAAATGCGGAGGTGGGTATCAAGTATCTATTGGAAGGGTTCTCAGATTCTGCACCCATGAGCATGCACAGATGTAGTGAAATGTAATTCTACAGGCGCGGTGAGATAAGGCCTAGTTTCCATGCTGGAAGTACAGTTAAATTATAGATTTTATTTAAAAAAATAAGAGTGCAAGTATGAATTCGTTAAAAATAATAATTTAAATAAATAATAGTTTAAAAAAAAAAAAAATTCTTTAAATGACGAGTTTTAACACAATAAAATTGAAAAAAAATTGGGGTGGTGGGGGGGATATACATTTCTTTAACTGCATTATGCATAGAAACTTTTAAAAAGGTGACTATTTCTTTAACTGCATTATGCATAGAAACTTTTAAAAAGGTGACTATCTTTAACTGCATTATGCATAGAAACTTTTAAAAAGGTGACTATCTTTAACTGCATTATGCATAGAAACTTTTAAAAAGGTGACTATCTTTAACTGCATTATGCATAGAAACTTTTAAAAAGGTGACTATTTCTTAAACTGCATTATGCATAGAAACTTTTAAAAAGGTGACTATTTCTTTAACTGCATTATGCATAGAAACTTTTAAAAAGGTGACTATCTTTAAAGACGAGTTTAAACGCTCTAAAAAGTTGAAAAAAATTAAAGATTCCTTAAAATGCTTTGCACAAAGAAAGTCTGTGCAAAGGGATAGTAAGGCACCATGTGAAACCAACGAATTTGAATTGCTGATGTTGTCTACCATCTTTTCCAGCTAGCTACTATCTCCTAGATGTATATTGGCTTGTGTTGTTCACGGTTGCAAGGGATGAAAGACTTTGAATGGGTATGCTCGTATGTACTTTTTGTAATGATGCGTTTTGTATTTAAATGTTGGTAAAATATAGATTGCTTCATGTCTCTTTTAATATGGTTGACTTTGTACCGCGCTTCGAGCCTTTGGGGATGAAGCGTGATTTTCAAATAACACTTTATTATAATTATTATTAATATAGAAGAAATGTTAAAATGTTTTATTTATATTAATTTGTGAAAATATTTTTTGCACAGACTTTCTTTATTTATTTCAGTTTAATATACAGTCTTCGTGCATCATAAAAGCAGTCTATTTAGGCTTCCAGAAGTTGGGTCACAATTCGCATGATTGTTCAGAACTTCAGAACCAATCTAATAATTACCTACCTTGGAATTGATAAGTTCGTTAGTTTGAAATAGCTAATTCTGTGTTTGAAGCCGTTTTGTTGATATTATCATAGCGGTAGTAAATGTTCCAGAAACTGACGAAAGAAAGGCACCACAACGCACCCATATTCCATAAATTGCAGCTTCGTTTAAAACCCGAGCAAGTTGTAGCTCAGTTACAAGATCATTTTGGACATGGGGTGTAGAATGTTGATTGGACATGGGGTGTAGAATGTTGATTGGACATGGGGCGTAGAATGTTGACAAACTCCATAGATGACTTTAGGGTTAGGTGAATGATTTCATTATCAAATCATAAGTCAAACAAACAAACAAAAACTCCATAGCGATTAAAAACGTATATACAAACTAGAACCGAGTATAGACCACAATGTATTTCATGGGGATTGTTACAGTCGTTATGAGGTTTAACAAATTTAATGTGCAGTTTTAAAATTTGGCTCGTTAGAAAGACGCAACGAAGGACTGAAAACCAGTATGACAGTATACAAAAAAACACAACCGGTATTAACAATATTCCATTTAATTATACTATTAAATACATAAATACAAAATCAAATATACAGAAATAAAAACTATTTTAACTTATAGTTTAGCAATTGAAAAAGAAGAATCATAGAAAGGTTAAAAATTATAATCTAGTAAGTGTTGTGTAAGGACTACTGAATCTTTTGTAAGTCTCATAAAATAAGTCTTGTGTCTAGGAAATTATTAGTAAATCTAGTCCGCCCGGGAAAGCTGCCGGCTTAATTATAGGGAGGGAGTTACAGCCCTTAAGAAAAGAAATTCTAGAAATTGCATCACTCAAAAGCAATGGTTCTCAACCTTCCTAATGCCGCGACCCTTTATACAGCTCCTGTGGCGACACCCAACCACAAAATTATTTTCGTTGCTACTTTATAACTGTAGGGTATATGTGTTTTCCGATGGTCTTTGGCGACCCCTGGGAAAGGGTCATTCGACCCCCAAAGGGGTCGCGACCCACAGGTTGAAAACCGCTGTTCAAGAGCATTGTCTACTTCAATTTTGAAAAAAAAATATATTCGATATAAAAAGAGGGTGGGGGTGTTAGTGGTGGACGCTACAGCCCTACGTTGAACTAAACTTGGGTAATCATTACAAGGATGGTCATCTATTACAGCAGAACAAGTAACTTTGTACAACATTGAACATTTATTAACAAAATGAGTAAGTACAAATATGATGATTCTCTATAACTAGCCATCCGTGGCAAATTCAAGGAACCCGGGGAGAGGGACGGAGGTTAACTGGAACCGTGTTATCTTTCTCTTTATTATTATTATTTATTTTCTTCATCATACGAATAAGCCGTAAGTGTTTTAAAAAAAATAGCTCACACTTTCTGAGCCCAGAACAACTACAGAGAATATACGTGCTCTTAATACCGATGGTGAGTAAGAGATACCGGTATGCCTTACCAATCATCGCAGTCATTCGTATTCTAAACTTATCATAGACAAGGTGCTCTTAAATGTTAGCCTTTCAAATCAAATTGTAAGCTTTAACACCCATACCCCATTTTCTCTCTCTCTCTCACACCACCCTCCCTACCTCTCTCTCACACACCACCCTCCCTACCTCTCTCTCACACACCACCCTCCCTACCTCTCTCTCTCTCACACCACCCCCTACCTCTCTCTCTCTCACCACCCTCCCTACCTCTCTCACACCACCCTCCCTACCTCTCTCACACCACTCTCCCTACCTCTCTCTCACACAACCCTTCCATACCTCTCTCACTCTCTCTCTCACACCACCCTCCCTACCCCTCTCTCTCTCACCACCCTCCCTACCTCTCTCTCTCTCACACCACCCCCCTACCTCTCTCTCTCACACCACCCTCCCTACCTCTCTCTCTCACCACCCTCCCTACCTCTCTCTCACAACACTCTCCCTACCTCTCTCTCTCACACCACCCTCCCTACCTCTCTCTCACACCACTCTCCCTACCTCTCTCTCACACTACCCTTCCATACCTCTCTCTCTCTCACACACACACACACACACACACACACATAAATATATATATATACACATATTTTTTTCCTCCTCACATGATTAAATTTCTTTAGTGCTCATAGCAGGTGCTTACCTTTCTTAAGTTTTATCCAGCACAGAAAGTCACATGCCCATTTTCCTAAACGATTATGGCTATAGGAAATAGAGACGGTTTATTTATTCGTGTAAACCCGTTAACTAAAACAGACTTTCAACCGATATTTAATCATAAAAACTCCACCAAAAGCTAACAAACCATTTCCAATGTTTCTGCATAGACCCAACTCTACTGGTAAATGCTCAAAGTCACTACACATTGCTTGCATTCACTGTCAGGTATGAAACTCTAGAACCAATTGACTGGCTCTTAGACAACAGATAGCCCACCCCACTCCTTTCACATGGGCACCCTACGCTGCCGTACAACCCCTACCCCAAAAAGGCCCTTTCACCTGGCTTATACTTATAAATAACGGTAACAGATAACGAACTTTTGTACCCCCCACTCTCATGCCACCCCCTCCCAATACCACCGCGATCGGGTTTGTGTCTTTAAATAGAATTCCACTTTTATTATTACTACTTATAAGTCCAATAAATCTCGCAAATCCGTATAATGGGAAAGCCTTAAAATCGATATCATGTTAAGTTTATTATGCGAACGCACCGAATACCATGCTATACGATTTGCTAAGTTGCAGTTTGCCGTCTTTGCCGTCCAAAGTGTTGATGACAGTAAGTAGGACTTTAACTTCCATGGTTATGTTAGGTTGAATTTGTTTTAATTCATTTATCCCCACCACTATTCTTCGGGAAGATTATCCTTATAGGCCGTACTCAAGCGTTTCTTCTAGGCATACACAAGTATAAAATAATAATTTAAAAAAAAACATAAACAATCACAGCTCACCAGTCATTTGTATAAAAATGACCATTCAGGCATTTTGAAAAGTTGTCTCAGTCTTAGTCACAGGATTGCAAAGGTGGGTGGCACGATAGAAAACATTGGAAAAATGCGGGTGTGGATGCGCCAGAAAACACAATCAAACGGCCAGGGGAATAAAACAGTCAAATCGGCGCATAAACATTCATAAAGAAGTTAAATATTGTGTTTGGATTTTATTATTATTTTTTTAAAATTCTGACATCACAGTCCATGGGAGCAAAATTCATCAGCATTGAAACGCAGACATTAATGTGTTATATATGTTGTTAAAATTGGCGATCAGGGAAATACTGTATCTCCCCCCCCCCCTAAACCCGCCCCGGCCTCTCGTCAGTTACGCCACTGTGCACACGGCACTAGGCTAAATATTTGGTGTTATGGATAATCGGATATATTAAACTGTAAAGATGAAACGTTTTGAGTGTGTACAAGCTTGTCAACTACGCACAACCCAGTTGACAGGATGTGTATCTGTTGACATAAATTTGACTCAGGAGGGTCAGGCTCACGGTTGTTGTACATGTAAACCATTATCTCTTATTGTTGAAATACCCAGGAGCAGTGGCGAATCTAGGGGAGTGCCTTTAATATTATAGTTATTTGGGCAAACATTAAAATGCGCCAGTCATTTTCACGTAAGACAAATGTCAATCGAAAAGACACGACCAAAAAAAAAAGAACTAGAAAAAAATGAAAGAAAAAACAACAACTAGGACTTGACTTCGCTTTTAAGTTGCCCTGGACATAAATTAGCCGATATATTTAGTCAAACAGACACAGCAAGCCATACTACGTGCGGTGCCCTTGGCGCTGTGCAAAAAGGGGCTTCACTGGCCGCCTTTACCCCGTCACTCATTTCAACGAAGGCTTCCGTCGTTTTGCATACGATGAGTCATCTGAGGTAACCGACTCAAGTGTTCTGACGTTCAAAGACCCAAAAGCTTCAAGTTTACACGTTGGCATGCATGCGGTGTACGTCAAATGAACGTTCGCGTCTGATGAGATGCGTCATTTTCTTACAAGCGATACGGAGTCGCGCCGTTCCTTTAGCTCAGCACGGAAGTGAGTGAACAATCAACCTACTTCACCGAGAGTCCGGTGGTATGGACACGGCGAAGCAAATTTAGTACATTCAAACAAATGAATAAAATTAAAAGCGAGACGAACAAAAAAAAAGGGGGGGGGGGGAATAGTTGGAATGGAAAGAAATACAGGCGCTTGAGGTAGAAAGGAAAGAATGGGGGGGGGGGGGGATTGTGAGTAAGAAATAAAATGGAAAGAAAGGAAAGAGTACGGGTGAAACGAGAGTAACCAAGAATATAGTTAAAAAGTATGTTTCTATAATACAAGGCAAAAAGTAGGAAAACTGAAGAAGAAAAAAAGTTATCACTGTGATCGCTGTTCATTGAAAGCCTTCACCCGCTACCCGGCCTTCTCCATTACAAGCATTAAAAAAAGTCAACAACAAACCATGACCTACATCGGGCTGTCTTAAAAATTTTAATACTCTTATTTATTGTATTCATGTTTTATTCCATTAGCCTGAAGCTTTTCACGGTCGTAGATCATTTAGTAGCTAACACTACTAACAGTGCCCTACCATGTTGCCCGGTGATAGAATTTCAAGTGTTCCGTGATCTTTTAGCACCATGGGACAGACCATAGCCAGATATGGCTGCGGGCCAATAGCTGATAAAATAGTGAAGGTAGTGAGCTACATTAATCCCATACCAGCTACGTCGTTATACTGTTTAAGGCAGCATTCAATATATGGCTGGTATGTAGGTGAGAGAATTGGGGAGGAAAAAAAGGAGATAATGAAGGCGCATAACGACGACCTGACAGAAATATACAAAAATAATAAATAATAAAATGAAAACACATCTGAAAAGAAAGATCAAAAGTGTTTTAAATTGTTAGAGTTGTAGAGATACAACTTTGCTTTGAACACAAATCGAGATCACCAAAGACTACATGCGGGTTTCGGGGCTGGGCTGTAGCAACAGGTACTAATCTACAATAATGCACGTTAGTGGCATAACGAAGGGGCACGGCATTTTAAACAATTCCAATACACCGCCAATTGCAGTTGCAGCCAAAGTTTCAGCTCTGTATGCCCTCTGGTCTCGAACTAACAGACCGCCCAAAAGACGGGAATAGTGAACCGTGAAACACTTGCGCCGAGTTAAACAAAAACTTGTAAACTGCAACCATTCACCATTCTAGAAACTATATTGTGAGCAAGACTCCTGCACCAATGTTTTTCTCAACCAAACCGTCCAGCAGTCCACACGGGTGGCCTCACAAGGGCCCGGCTGGGCGTGACTCGGCGCTACAAATCACTTCTAGAGACATACGCAGAGATAAATTGAGTTGTTTGCATCTGATGTTTGCTGGAGACAAGTGTCTAATAGGCGACTAGATCAAAGAAATTTGCTTCCATTTTTGGGGGGTCGTGTACGGCTTAGTCACTCATCTTCAGTTCTCCTTTACAATAGTGTGAAATCATAAAAAAAATAATATCAAAATCAAAAGACTTCTCAAATATAGATCTTAACGAAAATCATCTATAGTTCTTGGCATGTCCTAAAAAATAGTTACACACGAATCTTTGTTTACCATTGATTAATAACGGCGTTAACTAATTTCATTTACCCTTTCCTCTAATATTCAATATACACATAAACAAACCGAATTCAACTAAGTTCAGTGGCGCAGCTAAGATCACTGCCACCCCGGCAAGGGCCAAGTTTTTTGTGCCCCCCACCTCGAAAAAATCCTCAGTTGTCCAAATATGCCACCCCTCTATATATACAGAAAAAAAGCCTCACAGGGCGGACCACACCCCCTGCCCCACACCCTCCGCCCCACCCTTCCTTCGCTTAGTGACTTAGAAACACAATGTTACACATGACCAAATCGGCCACTAGAGTTTAAAGAATTTTTAAAAATTATTACACACTTTGCTAAATGTCTGTCTCATCTTATGATAAACATTGAATCCTGCAACAATAGTCGAGGCGTAACGGTCCCAGAAATGGTGACAACCTTTAGTGAAAAGCTCGCAAAGAATCGACGCATTTATGAAACGGAAAAACAAAAAAGAGATGGGAACTTAATAAAAATTGCCGAAACAATAAAAAACATTTTTTTGAATGCCAGAGGCGGAAAACAATGATTTGTTAGTGCTGAAATGTTGGCATTGATATACGGTGTTAATGATAAACTCAGATAAAATAGACTAATAAATACGTTCACGAAAACAGGCATATTTACTATTTAAACGAGTAGTGATCAAGGAACGCTGGATACAAGACGAGGCGTTATTAAAAGTATGTCATAATTCAAATAAAGTGAAGTAATCAACTGTAATTTATCATTGGGATTACTTGGCTGCTGTTTGGTTTCCTCCCACCTACACGAGAAAACCCTGTGATAAAGCAGCAGAACTAAACAACGAAATCTTTAGATTGACATTGAGTCCAATGTTTAATTCGGCTTCCCATTTATTATTGATACACGCATGCAGCTAACAGAAAGGTGTACATGACAATTTTTAATCGTCCTTTGTGCTCCCCCCCCCCCTCTCCCCCCGTATTTTTGGGGAACTTTACATAGTGGAAATAGCAGACACAGTGAATTATAGGAGAAGAACTAGCTCAAAATGGTTGATTTGGGATTTGAATCTTATAGCTGCCTAACTCATCGTGCAGTCATCTTTCAGCTAAATAAAAACAATGTTGAGTCTGATGATGGTTGTGAAGAGCACCCATGCTATGTGGGATCCACATAGCTGTTTCCATACTGGTGATTATTAATGTCTCATTCTCTTTTAACGCACACTTTTATTCCTTATTTCCCTGTGATACCCTAGTGCTGAATGTCGTATCAAACGAGCTGGCTGAATTAAGAACACATGGGTTACCCTGCAAAGGGTATTACATAGGCATCAACGAATGACATTAAATCTGAGAAACATTTCACATAACAAGTGGTTGGTATAGGAATGAAGATTAAAGGGCAGACAACAAAGATATGATGCGTATGTATAAATTATATATAGCTATTATCTTCTAGATTTGACTTTGTACCGCGCTGTGAGCCTTTGGGGATGAAGCGTGATATTTCAAATAAACTTTATTTTATATATATATATATATATTATATATATACATATATATATATATACATATATATAAAACAAACATTATCTGATGTAGATTGGACATGACAAAATCACTTCTATTACTATTTGAACTATGTATGTATAAATTATATATAGCTATTATCTCCTAGATTTGACTTTGTACCGCGCTGTGAGCCTTTGGGGATGAAGCGTGATTTTTCAAATAAACTTTATTATATATATATATATATATATATATATATATATATATATATATATATATACATACATATACATATATATAAAACAAACACTATCTGATGTAGGTTGGACATGACAAAATCACTTCTACTACTATTTGAACTTTTTAATTCATCTTTTTTCACAGGGGTTGGGGGGGGGGGGGGGTGGTATGTGTGTGTTTGGAAGTCTTGATTTAGTCTCAGCAATTAGTATTTAAGAAGACATTTTAAAATCAGTAAAAAAAACTGACTACGTATTGTACATAACTCATAAAATAATTCACAAAATCATTTTCAAACAGGCTTTCTCCTTAATGTAGTATATACATGTATAATAAACAAGTAATAACTGCTATTGAACAAACAAACTACAGGGTAATATATATATTAACCAATGGCGTTCTCTCTGGGGGGTGAGAAAAAAAAAGGGTGAGGACGCATCAGTATGATCAATTCTTAGCAGCTAACCTAAATTATTTCAAAACAATAATAACTTAGACCAAAAAATAAAACCCTAACATCAGTCTTGATATCAAATAGACATTGACGGATTAACCCATACACTGGATGTTAAAACGTTGTTTGGTATCAAATAGAAATTGACGGATTAACCCATACACTGGATGTTAAAACGTTGTTTGGTATCAAATAGACATTGACGGATTAACCCATACACTGGATGTTAAAACGTTGTTTGGTATCAAATAGACATTGACGGATTAACCCATACACTGGATGTTAAACGTTGTTTGACATCAAATAGACATTGACGGATTAACCCATACACTGGATGTTAAAACGTTGTTTGATATCAACTAGACATTGATGGATTAACCCATACACTGGATGTTAAACGTTGTTTGACATCAAATAGACATTGACGGATTAACCCATACACTGGATGTTAAAACGTTGTTTGATATCAAATAGACATTGACGGATTAACCCATACACTGGATGTTAAAACGTTGTTTGACATCAAATAGACATTACGGATTAACCCATACACTGGATGTTAAAACGTTGTTTGATATCAAATAGACATTGACGGATTAACCCATACACTAGATGTTACAAGTTTAAAAAAAAAATATATATATATTTTTGGTTGTTGTTTTTTTAAACCTTTGAAGTATCGGGACACGAATGCACTCACCTGATCTCCTACTGACCTTCCGTCGCGTGCTGTCGTGTTGTGGAGAAATCAGAGGGTTGGCAGGGTCGGAGCTCTGGGGAGAACATAAAAGGCTATCAATACTGTCAAGATGGCAGACATTAAACATGATCCTATCTACAGGCATTACCGACTCTAATGTTTCTATGACTGACACGATATACGATAGTTTTTCTTCCCGAAATTGTTTATTTAAACAGTGTTAGTAGTACTGTTTGTATTGGGGAGGAGTTGGAGTTGTAATTCTTCTTTGACACGAGACTATCAATCCTGGACACACAAGCCCATTTTAGGATTGAAGTTCAAGAGATTTATGCGTAAGTAGTCGAGATACTGAACAGCACAGGAAAATACTATGTGAATAATTTAATTAAAATCAATATTTTTGGATTGTGAAAGGTCTGTTCAGTCCTGTCAAAAAAACCCATTAAGACAACAGGCACTGTATTATAGAATCCTTTCCTTGAGACAGTGTATGTAACCACACAAAAAAAGTTTTTTTATTATTATTTTTTGTTTGGGGGGGAGAAAAGAAAAAAAAAAGGGGGGGGGGGCGCATATCTCATTGTTTTAAGGTAAAAAACCAGAGATGTGGATTTTCAATTATTATTTTTTTTTTCTGTTGTACCCGTAGAGCAGTTTATCTCCTGAAAGAAAAGTTAGTACATTGCAGAGGAAAATCAGTCTAAAAGGAAAGTTAAACATCTCTGCATACGAAGAACTGCCTTAAAATTGATGTTTTTAATAAGTAATTTACCTATTTACTTTATGACCAAACAAGGGAACTTATTTTAGGCAGACTCCCCCCTCCCCCCAGCTGATCTCCACAAAAACACTATTTATTTTCTCTGGGGTCCCAACTAAGCAAACCCTTATAAAAGACAGTAACGTATCCGGAAATGAGTATAAAATCAATTTGTATGAAGGAATGTTCTTCAGATGGAAGTATGTTTAAACAGAAATAATTGGAGGAAAATAGAATAAATTATATTAAAGTTTACACTTTCTCCATTTCTCACTAGATACTTCCGTGTACAAAAAAATGATACAAAAATCTCCATTGAACAAATTTCATTTCGAACAAAATGTTGTTCAAACAACATTCCTGAGGACAAATAGGTTCCAAAATAATTGCTTTTGTATTAAGTTCGGATAAACATAAACGCACGTTCCCACAGTAACTGATAAGACACAGACGTCCTACCACTAAAAAAGACAACAATTCCATGCTTAAAATACACTTAACTTCTGCCGTCTAATTAAAACTGATGTGGAGACCATACGATAAATTCAGCAGAGGACATGGCTTAAAGCCACGCTAGAACTATCTCCAACCCTTCATCAAATACAGAACTCAATGTATTGATCTAGGAATTATCAAAAGCCTCGTTTAAAATTAAAGAAAGAAAGAATTCTAAAAGCACGTCAGAAAATGCTTTCCATTATGCACACCATTGATCACACCGCTCTAACAGACGATATGAAATCAAGTGGCATGCGACCAATATAACACAAAGAAGGAATCTGTTCAATTACATACGGAGATCTAGACCTCTAGACTTATTTAATGAATCGAACAATACAGAAAACGCCAGCAAACATCACACAAGACAAGTTCAACCAAAACGCGCTACCTTGAGGCTCTCCTGACCAAACACCCCAGAGTACCTAGACTCCTTTCAAGACTTAACTTCTTAGTTGATAAATACTATACCTACCCACCTTTGCTCAGACTAACATGCTGGCGACTGGGACGAAACGGCTGACTAAGAACACTCCACTCAAGGCCAATTCAAATATAAATACAATTAAGTTCAGAAAACTATTGCGCATATTTTTTTTAAAATCCATCCACCCCTGTGGCGCTACATCCCCGTGGCACTACATCCTATGTAGGGCTTTGAACTGCCTCATCACATCCTTACACTCAGACCTAGCTGATGATTTACGTTTCCATGCTTATACTCCCAATTGCTGTAGATCCCTCTTCACATCATCTATCTGCCTAGGTCTGCCTTTGAGCCTTTTTCCTCTGGGGTTCTGGTGGTGCACCATTTTCACTCATTTGTCATTTGACATTCTTTTCTAAGTGTCCCGTCCAGCGTAGCTTGCCCCTTTTTTCATTTCTGCTACTAGTGTGGGATCCAGATATAGACTATACAATTCTTGGTTGGTTCGTATTCTACATCCATGTTCACCATTTGTTGGCCCTTATATTTTCCGGAGAAGTTTTTTCTCCCATATGCTTAATAGATTTTCTGCGGTTTTTTAGGGTCCAAGTGCAAGTCTTACTTGGGTATGTTACAACTGGTCTGATTACAGTTTTATATATATATAGTTGTATTTGTTCTCCTTGTAATGTTGTGATTTTTGAGTATTTTCTGACTACTAACGTATGCCTGCATCCGTCGGTATCCTTTCTTTTATTTATTTTAGTAATTCATTTCTTTTATTTAATAAAGATCCTAGGTCTTTAAATTGATGTACTTTTTCTAAAGCGTGGTTTTTAATTTTAATGGTGTTATCTTTGTCTGTTTTTCTCTAGCATAGTCATTTATTTTGTTTTGTGTTTTCCTACAAGGCCGTAGCTACTGAATTCGGTCCGCCCGGATATTATAATTCCCCAGTATCCACCATATATCCGATGGGCTTTTTATCCGCCACCTGGGGAGGCGCTCGGTTATTTCCGCACGAGATTTTAAACAAACATGATTTAAATTTTAAAATGTCGATCCCATCTGTATCTTCTATCATCATGTTTAAACGGGAAATGATAAACTAATAACGTTTTTACCTATTTTTGAAATACATACAAGTTAGTAAAATTAACTCTCTCTTTCTCATCACCCCCCCCCCCTTTTTTTTTCTTCTCCCCCTTCTCTTTATATTTTTGATTTTTTTATCTTTCAATTTCAGTTACTTAAATAAAACCACTGCGTTCATTAAGCTAATGCGTTGTTGTTAAACTTTCACTTAAAAATATTATCCAGCTTATTATCCAGCTCCTATCTCGAAACATGATTATCGTCAATATGATATTAAAATGAAAATGCCAAAAAAACCTGCCACACTCTTGTCAAGGTCATTTTCGGGTTTCCACAAGAACAAGAGATTATTATTTCATGAACACAAGCACTGAGATCTATTTCATGGATATATTTAAATGCACTTATGCAGGGGGTCCCATGTGGGTGGAGACTCATCTCAAGGGTTGCTTCGTTATTAAACGTGCCGACATAGGCTGGTACCGAATGAAAATGCTTTGAGGAACCCTGTCGACTGACTTATCCACGAGATCTATAACACCCTAATGTTTAGTGGTCGTGATCGACAGTCCATCAACAATTTCATAACCTGACCGTTGTCAAGTTCCGCTACACGGAATGGAACTTTACTAATAGAATTATTTTGAATACCAGGTAAAAAAACTATTAATGAATGGATTGACCGGACTTTTGGCAACGAGATGACTGGATGAATTAGTTCATATAATAGACCAACAAAATTGGCAGTACAAGCAAAATTGCCTCTTCCCCCCCCCCCCCCCAGGTCGCACAAAAAAAAACGAGCAATAATTAATGATTTTGTTGATTAAAATGGATTTAATACCTCAAATTGAGAAAAAAATAACAAATCCGGCTTAAAAACAACTTAGCATGTGGTTGCAAACTTGTCCATGCTATATTGTTGTGGACAATCCGGTTGGTTCGCTATGTATGCAAATACACGTTTTACAACCTTATTATATAATAATTAGTTTGAAAAAAACTAGACAAGAATGCCATAAAGCAACAGAATAAGTTGAAGAATCCGTGCTTTAGTGGGTTATAAGTGTCGCGTGCTCGAGCAAAATGTCACCACAGACTTGGAGAAACTATTCAATAACCCCCCCCCCCCCCCCCCCCCCCAAATAAAAAAAAACCAACATAACAATGAAGCAAGAAGACAAAACAAAAAAAATCTTGACAATGTTGGCTCGCCAAAAAACCCCGGAATCAGCTCAGAGATTATAAGTTTAGAAATTACCTAGACATTGTCACTTTGGGAGTTGGCTCAGAGATTGACACTTAAGAATTCGCTTAGAGATTGTCACTTGGGAATTAGCTCAGAGACTGTCACTACTAGTTTTACAACCAATTATAAGATTTGGGGAATTAGTTCAGAGATTTTTTACAACTAATTTTTGCAACCAGACAAAGTGGGTTCCCGACACCGATACAAGGAAAAACCCAATCCCAATGATAACATATGCACAAAACTAATGTACCGTAATGGAGTAAATAATGGAGCTATTCCACATTATTAGCACGTCATACATACATTGATTGGTGCGCGCTGGACTGGTTAAGGCCACTAACTTATAACACATATCAGTGTAGTCGTGGACCGAGACCCCTGCGACTTGATGCGTTTTTAATGACACACGCGTTCATGCTGGGCTCAATAGGCAACACTGTGACCTGCCTCTAGTGGGTAAACATATTTAATTTAATGGCGATTTAATTTCAAGTTAATGTTAAAGTAAAAGCTTGGACTATATTTCTGTGGTGTTACAGTAGGGCCAAAAACGATTCGACACCTTAATATTTGTGTACAGATTGTGGAATAAAACCATCTCTACACCCGTTTTTTGTCTTCCTTGGGTTGGGGGGGGGGGGAGAAAAGGAGAGAGATAGGGGGGAAGAGAGAGGGGGGAAGAGAGAGGGGGGAAGAGAGAGGGGGGAGAGAGGGAGGGAAGGATGGAGAGAATGGGATTGGAGGGTGAAGAACTATTGTCTTTTGGGAATTTCCAATCTCAAACAAAAGCACAATACAATTATTTTTTTTCTGAATGAGGATAAAAAGAAAGAAAGAATCAACAATAATAATTCTTCAGTTATGTATGGCTGTAACAATGTGTTCAATAGACTTGCAAAATAAAATTCTCAGATGTTAGTCCAATTGGGATTCTTCTAAAGTGCGATTATCATATTTGGTCAAGTAACGTAGGTAGATGGGAAGTTAATGAATTGTCCCCGCCATTGTTTGGCAGGATAATTTCCAGCTATTTATAGAAAATGCACAAAACAAATTTAACTTATTACTTCTATCTCACACCCTTAATGACCATTAAGTGCTCAAAGGGATTTTATTTAAAATGTAAAAAAAAACGGATAGTACAGTCTATCCGGCATGTCACGGTACACCTGACCACGAAGCGACTGTGTACGGTGGCACATCGGTGAACAAGCAGCTCATTTGCATACATGACCAGGTTATTTGAAGGGAACGTTTGAATTACTGTACAGTTCCATGTATTCAGTCATTAAATTATAATACTTACACAATAGTTATGAAAAATAATGTGATCAAAAACCAATTTGTAGTAGAAAAAAGGGCGCTCTGCATGTTAGAACAACGAAGCCAAATAGTGTGGAGTGCTTTATTTTGCCAATACGGTAGACAAATCAGGGTTATAAACGTACGCATATCTAAGATAACGTCTTAAGGGCAACCAACGTCTAAGAGTGATTTATGTGGTCTCGTTAGTACCGGCGCAAAAAAACAGACCAAAAACATGGGACTTTCATTCAACAGGTAGGTCGATTTCTCAACCTGGGCACCCCGAGATTGAAATTCTTGAGATGTTAAGGGGCAGTGTACCCTATAGTCATAGTACCTAGGGGCAGTGTACCCTATAGTCATAGTACCTAAGGCAGTGTACCCTATAGTCATAGTACCTAAGGCAGTGTACCCTATAGTCATAGTACCTAAGGCAGTGTACCCTATAGTCATAGTACCTAAGGCAGTGTACCCTATAGTCATAGTACCTAAGGCAGTGTACCCTATAGTCATAGTACCTAAGGCAGTGTACCCTATAGTCATAGTACCTAAGGCAGTGTACCCTATAGTCATAGTACCTAAGGCAGTGTACCCTATAGTCATAGTACCTAGGGGCAGTGTACCCTATAGTCATAGTACCTAAGGCAGTGTACCCTATAGTCATAGTACCTAAGGCAGTGTACCCTATAGTCATAGTACCTAAGGCAGTGTACCCTATAGTCATAGTACCTAGGGGCAGTGTACCCTATAGTCATAGTACCTAAGTGCTGGAGAAAGATCGGCGCACGCAGTCTTTTTGGGGTCATGCATTTTAAGAATATTTAAATTATTTTCTATTTTTAGTGCATTTAAACTCGTCTTGCTTTGATAGAAAGTCGTTTTCAAAAAAAAAAATTTTTTTTTCATGACTGGAGTCGATGTTGACACCCATTCCACGACTTTTCAACATGTCTGGGAACTAATACTATGCTGCTTGTTTATATTCCCCGAATATATATTTGGTAACGGAGTTTAAAACATACTACGTCCATCCATGCCTGTATTTTTGGTAGAATGGCTTGTTAGACACCACTCTCAAGAAAGTCAGTTAAGTACCCGGTATACAAGTAAAAAAAAAAAGTAAAAAATTTGCAGATTTGATTGGCCAAATGTAGAATTTGTTGGACTATTTTAAAACATTCATAAAATAGCTAACGGTATATGTACTATGTGATATTGATAATATATTCGAAAAACGCGATGCATTCGACGCTTCTGTTCTGTTGTGGCACTTATCAAATATGCCGTGGTCACCCCCGGGCCACAGTGGAGAAGCGGCAAGTGATCCAGTGGCATTAGGAAACCATGTTCTCGCACACACAGTTTAGCAATTAACATATTTTCACTAAGAACGCGATAGACGTGTTTGGCTATACTGTGCAAATATTGACTCGGGCTTAGCGGGAACGAGGGCTTTCATTTACGAATTATCTGCTGCTAACAAGCACTGAGTGTAGATGGGAGGTTCTCAACTTGAAAAAAAAATGTTTCTTTAACTAATTGCAAGGACCTGACCGGTGTCTTTATATCAGAGCTCCATCAATTAGAGGTATATCAACATACGCTTAGATCCGGGTCTCCCAAAATTGCAGGAACTTTTACAAAGGTCGGGATGGGAATTATCACCGCCTCCACGACCTTGCACTGCATGCCACCAAAGTGTTAAAAGTGTTAAACCGTTTATATGTTCATTGAATATTTTCCGATTTAAAATTTTAACCCATGTGATCACGGAAAAGCCCTTATATCCTACACTAGACACTGGCAAGATAAGTTTTTTTTTAAAAAGGAGGTGATAACTCACATTGTAATCAATTTAGGGTTATCGACTGTGCCTGCCACCAGAACTTCAATCACTTTATCGGCACCAGTTAAACGGGCTGAAATTTTCAATTTCTCTCTGATAAATACCGTACCTACATATCAAACATCTATTATAGGAAATACTTAACAGTTCTTATGAAAGAATGATTTCCTATCAAGTCCGTATCGAACGTTCCTTATCGATTTTCTCTTGATTCAAACCGGCCGGCGTACAAGGTAAATCAAAATATGGCTTGAGATTGTGCTTTATTTTGGCAGGGCTTCGTAAATGGAAGGGTGGGGGGGGGCTGGTTGAAATCACAGGCGGGGGAGGGGGTGTGATTGTGCGAAAGTTCAAAAATGATCATATCTGAATTCAAAAGCACAAAAAGCCTAACGTTCATTGAAAAACATATGAGAGATATTTTCTTATCGCTGTCGAGATTTATACGTCCTGACGTCAAAATAAGACGCATTCTTAGACGCAGCTAGATCTTTTATGATCTCAAAAGATACTAAATAGCACGTGGCTAACATAAGGGCGGTGATGACGACAGTAGTCGAGAGTAGTGAAGACCAGCTTGTTTTTTTGTTTTTGAACACATGTAAGAGTGTGCACATTCCATGCCGTGGTGTCATTACATACTGAAATATCATGTTACGCTCTGTCATTTTATATCGTTATGTCAAAAAGTATGTACTAATATGGGCATATCCCATTGCATGGTGTACTTGGATACTATTTGTACAGATATGGGTACATTCCGTGCCGCGGTGCCCTTGGATACTGTTTGTACACATGTCCAACTTAACAATATACAACTACTGATCAACACCCCACTGTGACTGACCAAGTTCTACCATGTGACAACACAACCGAGTATGTAGTAAAACCTAATGGGATGAACAGAACGAATTGGCTTTCCAGAAATACAAAGCTCATGACTTCCAGCATCCAGTTTTGTTTCTTTATTAATATTCCTTTGTATGTATCTTTAAAAAAAACAGCAACAGCTTAATGTTATCATATTTCTTTAATTGATCGACAATATTTAATGAGTATAAAATGGAATCTCCGGTGTATACAGTTAACTGAACCTTTCTTCATATTTATTTTAGACCTTGATATTTTCGCTATATTGTGTTCCTCGCTACTTGCATTAGGCCTTCCACATTTGACCAGATCTACATGAACACGTGATATATACGTGCTGTCTCATTGATTGGCACTAATAGACTGCCGTGATTGTTGTAATCATTTATTAGCCTCAATTAGACCAATGGGCGCTAGTTTTAATGTATACTGTACCGCTGATTCGCCTTAGTTAGTATCTGGTGTAACGCACTTATTATCTGGTATGACAAGAGTTAGTATCTGGTGTAACGCACTTGTTATCTGGTATGATAAGAGTTAGTATCTGGTGTAACGCACTTATTATCTGGTATGAAAAGAGTTAGTATCGACGATTTAAAAAAAATCCAGACAATCGCACGAATGTCTAAATGATGTGCTTCAGCAAGGGTCAGCTGTAGTGGTATATTCCCACCAAAAAAAGTTACGGCACAAAATAGGCGGCGTAGTTTGATTCGGTAATTGCTCACAGAGACTTGTTATTCCGCCTTGTCAGACACTTGAGACTATCTGTCGTAGTGATGCCCATTACCATGGCCTCAAACATAAGCGTCCCTGCTATATCGGAGTGTTTGGATTCACAATCACTTCCATAATGAACACAGTTTTATAAGTGGACCCCCGTCATATATGTAACTGGCTGCATGACTGCAACATTTACAGACCATGGCTGACTATGTCAATATGAGTGGTTCTTTCGGTGCAATCCCATAGCATAATCCCGTCCTTTTGTATTTGTTTGCATGTTAGTCAATTATACATGTAAACATCAAGAAAAGTGGAAATCGGCACACCACAGGCATTGGATATTTAAATCTGCACGTGCTGTATCTCAACAGCTGCACGTGCAGTAATGACACATGTCTGATTAAATATTTCGAGTGAAATATTCGGCAACCCGCGGCTCCGGAGCCGCATGGGGTTTTTAAATGAATAGATGCGGCACTTTCATAAATAATCTGTAATGCTATGCGGCACTTTCATAAATAATCTGTAATGCTATGCCGCACTTTCATAAATAATCTGTAATGCTATGCGGCTCCAGAACTATTTTTAGAACATACAAAATCATATAATGATCCTCGCACAAAAGGCTGCCGGCCCGTTTTGTTGTGCTATAGAATAATGAGACTGAGTAAATGAGACCAACTTGGACACTCCATCCAGCCAGTTATTTGATCCCAGATTAGATGATACAAGTGTTTACAGCATGCTGATAAGTCACATTTCTGAAAAGTTTGTCGATAAATATTACATGTTTCCTTATTATCTACTTCTTCATGTATCTTGCGACTATGCGAAGTGGATAAAAGTGTATTTCGATCTGTTATAAAGTAACATATCAGTACACAACCAGACAAGTAAAATAATCAGACATTGTAGAAGTAATCTATGCGAAGGGACGCGACATTACACACCAAAGTAAGGAGATGGTCAATGTGGAGTGAGATGGTCAATATGACGTCAGATGGTCAATGTGTAGTTAGATGGTCAATGTGGAATGAGATGGTCAATATGGAGTGAGATGATCAATATTGATTGAGGTGGTCAAAGTGAAGTGAGATGGTCAAAGTGGAGCGAGGTGGTCATAGTGGAGTGAGATGGTCATAGTGCAGTGAGATGGTCAATGTGGGGTGAGATGGTCAAAGTGGAGTGAGATGGTCAAAGTGGTGAGAGATGGTCAATGTGGGGTGAGATGGTCAAAGTGGTGAGAGATGGTCAATGTGGGGTGAGATGGTCAATATGGAGGAGTGAGATGATCAATATTGAGTGAGATTATCATAGTGCAGCGAGATGGTCAATGTGGGGTGAGATGGTCAAAGTGGAGTGAAATGGTCGAAGTGGAGCGAGATTGTCATAGTGCAGTGTGATGGTCAATGTGGGGTGAGATGATCAATGTGGTGAGAGATGGTCAAAGTGGAGTGAGATGGTCAAAGTGGAGTGAGATGGTCAAAGTGGAGCGAGATTGTCATAGTGCAGCGAGATGCTCAATGTGGGGTGAGATGGTCAAAGTAGAGTAAGAGGGTCAAGGTGGAGTAAGAGATATGATCCATTGCATTCGTACATGTCCCACAATGATTATACAAACCTGCACAATTACATGTCTTTGATTTTAAATATTTGAACTCAAACTGGGTGGCCAACCAATGGGCTGGATGACAACTGAGCTGTTGAACAAACACAACCTACCAACCACCCCACATTTTTAGCTATGAACAGTATGGACACCAGTGATGAAAAACTCTGAACCTCACCACTAACAGTTGAAACGCAATGGAACATGCACAAAAGTGAGAACCATAAAATACAAACAAGTCTCCCCAATCATTTGGCTAATCTGATCCACGTGAGATAAGACGATACCTGGTATCGTACTAAACGTTCACCGGAGTAATCGAGTACATTCGACACCATTACAAAACCCACGCAGACCAAGTTCGATATTATACAGTTCGTGGATTTACAAGTTTAATAAAAAAATTAACAAAATAATAAAGCTACCATTACCATGGGCAGATATGATTCATGAAAAATGGGTGAAAATAGCAAAAAATAAAGGTAAATCATAAAGAGAAACATGATAGCAAGCAAGCCGTATCAATAACGAGCGAATGCTGCCTGTCTTATTTATGAGATGCAGTAAGTCTAGGTTTTGATCATTTTTGCGTGTAGTGACAATTTAACATTTACAAGCTGGAAGAGAACAACAATGTAGTGAGAGAAAAATTGGGGGGGGGGGGGGGGGGGGGGAATTGGGTGACTGAAATATAAAGGCACAGTAGTCAGAAAGAACGAAACATGAATAAGAAAAAATGATTTATAGCAAGATTAATGAAGCAATATCTTGTTGAACATTTTAAACTGATACCTCCGGTTTGAATAGAAAAAAAAACTTTTACCCTTAGGCATTTCCCAATCTTTTCTTCCTCATGCTCTACCTGTGCACTTAAATTGGTACTGTCCTCCACCCCAACCCCTTTTTGAAAAGTAAAATACACTTCTCTCAGAGACTAAATGCCCCCCTCCCCCGTTACGATTAGGTTATACGCTGTAATATAAGTTGTTAGCGTAAACAATTTGTAGACCTGCTTACCTAAAGCCGCTGAACTCAGGGACCTATGCTATAACAATTGTATCTAGTCACGGAGTAAACTAATAAAAAAAACCGTTCACAAAGTTTATCACTGACAGATGAAAAGGCCCTTCCCGAAACCCAATGAACCGCTCAGCTATTAACGGAATGTGTTTGACTTGACTTGGTTCCATACCGCTCTACATATTTCAGCACTCGTAACTTGTGAGTTGAAGTAATGATATCCAAACAAGGAACACCTTAAGAAAAAAGGGGGAACAAATTATTTCCACAAAAAGAACCCCAAGCACACCAGATCGCCTTGTTCCACAGACAAGCACAAGGCCGAATTGTCCAAAACTATTACAAGAATGTCCCACCCTATACACGTCAGATTTTGGCCTTGTCGTCAAACCCTTGCAACTGTGTGATAGGAAGACCAAATAGAAACGGGGGCTTGAGTGGAGGCACAAGTGAAACCTCCCGCTTAAATCCGGCTAGGTATGTGCAGCCAAGAGTTCACAGGTCACTCATTGGATTTTTCTTCTGTTTTTGCTCAGAACTCGAAACTGAGCAGAAAAATATAAACAGTAACAAATCACCATTTTGGATAATGTTGTAACTAACGCTGTGAGGAAATTTGATCGACTTAACCGAAATCCTTCTTATTGCTGATTTAATAAACACCTTTTTCAAACCATTACTTTGGGGCACCCGTCTGTCACAATTTGACAGGATGGTGCAGATTTCGCGGGACGAAATCACACGGCATGTTTTTCTTTCCCGAGACAGCCAATCACCTTCCACGTGAATGGATAACCCATGGAAACATCACTCGTGGAAGATATAGCTTGGCACCGGTAGCGTCGCAGGTGTTGCCGGGAATTTCATTGTGTCGATGTCATACCGTCTACGGTACTCAATCTCAGGGTTTGATTTAAGAGTTTGCCTTCTCTTAGATGAGTTGCCAACCAGGGTCCCACCCACCCTCGGTGCTGGTGGTGTATACGCTTGTGTAGGTTTTTGCTGGGGGGCTGAACTCCATGCTTGGGGTTGACACAGTTTAGACCAATCAGCCATCTATCAAACTAAAGGCAAAATAAATACAGTATCATGCATCCTTCAGTCCCTAACACTGCAATTTTATAATATTAAAATGTGTAATTCTTCATTATATTATGGTTCTAATGCTTCGTTTTATAAAAGGTGTATCCCTTTTTGTTATAACAGTTGTTATACTTCGTGTTTTAATATTTGCAATACTTCGTGATATAATTGTAACAATTACTGTTATAATTTGCTTTAATGTTTCGTGTTATAATAGTCGTAATAAATTCTTAAGCAAACGCTTTGACAAGGAGGAGGTTAAGCTTGTTTTTAAATGTCAAAACATAATCTACGAGATTGGAGGCAAGCGATATTTGTATGGACCAAATGTTAACAATATTAGGGATGATCGTTTCAGCACAAAAATTAAGCTTTTAAATGCAAATCATTTTTACTATTCAATCTATACGATTTCTCTCTCATTAAAATTGTGTTTCTGACTCCTACATTTAGCAACAGCCTCAATTTGCCTCAATTTGCTTAGCTATCTGACATGCACATGTACAGCACATATTATTTACAACCACCCAACGACCACCGAAGTTAGTCAAGTCCCACTGCAGAGAAAGAAATCAGGTGGTTTTTTGACAGTTTAAAAAAACACCCATGGACCAAAAAAAAGCCAATCAGCCTATGCAATTATTGGCCATATATTTGCCTTATCTATGAAAGGCCACTGTTACAGCCCTATACAGAGATTTTGTTGGCCAAATTTTTCTTCAGCTCCGAGTCGTATCGTTGGACAGCAGAATTATCTCCACTTTTGTTCTATGTACCTGTCTAAATCACTAAACTTGTCCTTGCGTTGGCGTGTCATCGTCCAAACACAGCTTCTCTTGAACTTACTAGAAGCTTCTTAATAGAGACGGACAATTCAGGCTTGCCCTTCTGAGACAAAATGTTCCATTCTAGAAACGCCCCCCCCCCCCCCCAAAAAAAAAAAACAACAAAAAAAAACTATAATATAAATAAGACGGTCGGTCAACTGACGCGGAGAGAGATACAAAAGCTTCAAGAGCTTTAAAAGATGCTCACTGTGTGTGTGTGTGTGGGGGGGGGGGGATGTAAAAGTTTCACCTTTCTATTATTTCAAGCATGCAAGTGGTGTAAGATTATATACGCATTTTAAAGAATAAATTTGAGTTTGTACTTTACATCTTAATTGAAGAAAATAGTGGGACAAGGTATGTGGAAGCTTGAAGTATAAACAGGGCAATAAAAAGAGAACGTTTCGGCATAGAGCCTCCTTCAGCAGACATGACAAATAGACAGCAGGAAATAGAAAATAGTTCAAAAACTTTAGTGTTTGGAGTTCGCCATTCATGTTATTGTCGGAAGTTAGGTTTTCCAAAACCAAGATTACAGGAAGTAAAAGAATGAATCAATCAATCATTACTATGAAAAATAATATTTTAACGAACAAAAATATGTTGGGAATATGTCAAATATAACAAATGAGAACAGATCACTAGCAGGAGAGTATTGATTTCCATATGTGACGAAAAGCAGAATTAATTTGTTCCCCCCTCTAACTCTCACTGGTGTGGTGGTGCAGGAAATCAGTGTCGAGGTGGAAACATCTGATGTCCCTTTGTGTCTATCTCCGTTGAAATGTGGAGAGATCGGGGAAAGTTCGACTTGTTCGATGTGGCGAGGATGTAGAGTGAATCTATCAGATAATCTTATTTCCACATCGCCTATATAACATGGGCGGCGTCCACTGCACACAATCGCATGGATCACATTTCGACCAAGACACGTGAAGCCCTCTTTAAAAGTACCCTCAGGGAGGCTAATGTTTTTGGTTTCGAGGAAATTAGGGACAAGTCCTACAACGGCTTCTTGGGAAGTGTTTAGGTCCAACGTGAGACAGGTCAGAACTGGTAGTATAAAAAATTTATTATTGTTAATATTATTAATAATATTATCAGTTGGTTTTATATAGCGCAGTACCCCAGCCTAGGGCTAGGCTCACAGCGATTCATATAAAAATTAGCAATTACAGAAACGTATACATTTAAAAACAACAATTGGCGAAAAGCTTGACCTCACCCACATAATATTGTTATTAGAGCCATAATATAACGAAGAGTTACACATACCGTGTCCCAATATTTTCTTCAATTATGAAGTAAAGTACAAACTCAAATACACAATATCACTAGCTTTTTCTGGTTCTCAGTCCTTTGCTATACCTATAGTTCATATTACAAGTGAAACGTTAACAAATCTTAAATTTGTTATACCTTATATCATGGTACGTAACAGATAAAAAATATATGTAACTAGAATAATTGCACATACAAATTTCAACATGTATTAATGATTCTTATATAAGGATGAAAATTGTCAGTTTTTTACTTTTAGTTTCAAGTGCGAATAACATCAAAAGTTCAAACTAATTTTAAAACCAATTTTCCAAACTTTTTAAGGGCAAAGGAAATCTCTTTTCATATCGGTTCTTGAATTAAAATTTTTAAAAAACGTTATTTGAGAAAACTTACTGATAATTTTGAATTACTATTTCGTTAACACCAACGATTTTAACAACTGTTTTATTATATATTTCAATTAGCATTTTCCATTTAGCATTCAGATAAAAATATTTATTTCAATATGCAAAGAATCAAAATTATGAAAAACTATACCAGTGAGGAACTGGATATCTTAAAAAAAAATGTATTATAGTATATTTTAATTAACATTATCAATTTAGCATTAAGACAAAAAAAAATTTTTTTTTTAAATTATGTAAATTATAAAAATTATGAAAATCATCCCAGTAAGGAATTGGGTATGTCTTTTAATTAGTTGAATAGTTTTTATTTAGATACATTTTGCAGAGTAAATTAAATTTTTAGCAATCACATTTTCCTTAAACACTATTTAGGTAACAATCCAACTAAACCAATCGTAAAAGGTTTAGTGGAAATAACATAGCTGAACATTTTCTTTCAACACCATCACCGTGTAAAGGTGAATCATGTTTTGAATACCTTGATCGCGCATTAAAACTTTTCGGTCAAACGGATATATTATATACTGTTATCACCTGTCCATGGACTTACACGTGTCTTCAGGGGGACGGAATTGACTAGACTTGACTAGAGGTTCGCCCATCGGACGTCCTCAACCGTGTATTTGAATCAACTCAAGAGTCTTATCAGCGAACACATGCACACAGTTTCCGGCACTATTATATGAACACCAATCCCAAAGCCGCGTCAGCAGGCAAAACCAACCGCTATGTGTACAACACGGAATAGGTTATTTCACAAGTAGAGAACAAACTTTAAGTACAGCTGGTATCACTACTTCATTACATACTCACGAATCATAATGATTAATTACAAAAAGTGTTCGTTTTAACAGTCCATCGGGAAAAAAATAAACTGCTATTGGATAGTAGACAGGGTCACATACATAAAAAATGAGTGTCTACATATTATATGAATGGAAATGAGATAACCATAAGGTGAGTCAACAATACGACTTCATTCAGAACACCACATAGTATATGTCATATGTCACGATATAGCGCACTATTTAAAAGCCATCGAAACATAACACAACAACATACACTATAATAATTGCTGGTCATGTCTTCGCTGTCAATACCTCCACGATAAATACATGCCATAATAAAAAGGTGACCAGGTAAGAGATAAGGGAACTTGAATACGGCTAATGTACTGCCTTGACTAAACCAAGGGTAACTTCCTCAAACCAAGGGTAACTCCCTCAAACCAAGGGTAACTTCCTCAAACCAAGGGTAACTCCCCCAAACCAAGGGTAACTTCCTCAAGCCAAGGGTAACTTCCTCAAACCAAGGGTAACTTCCTCAAACCAAGGGCAACTTCCTCAAACTAAGGGTAGCTTCCCTGTAAGCTGATGATATGCCAGACTTTCTAACTCAGATCAACATTGTCATCAAGTTGCTGTGTCAATTAGCTAAGATTGGCATCAACAACATCGCCATTATAACGTACGTATTTAACTAGTTTCTATTTCTTGTCGTATTTGCATTTGTCTTGTCTGCTAAGGTAGGCTCTTAGCCGAAACGTTCTAATGTTATTGTCCTGTCCTTCGATTCAGGCATCCACATACCTTAATTTTTTGTTCTACTATTTCCTTTTTTTTTACTATGCCTCTTATTATTATTTGTCCTCACCTCACTTTGGAAAATATTCTGTATTTGTTAGTAGCAGCGCAAGCGTACAAAGTTTTGTCTTTGGTGATCGACAGTGGCGAGCCTACTTACGCACGGGCGGTGTCATCTTGTTGATGTGCCAGTGGCAATCTAAGTCCTGGGCATAACAAGGAGTGTCACGGCGTCTAATTTATGCCACAACAACACCCATATTATGCTCTACATTGCTGATTTTTGACAATGGGCCAGAGAAGGGGGTGGGACCGTGGGAGGAGGAGAGGCTTGTGCAACAACTGAAACTAGTGGCAACTGCAAAAGGGTGCCGGGTTTAGAGGTCACGTAGGAGGCGGGTTCAGAGCTCACGTGGGTGGAGCACGTGTTATCCTAGGTATCGAAATAATGAAAAAAAAGAGTCAAATATCTAGATGTTTGTTAAATAGTATACATAAGAAGTATAAGTAGTTCACCTGTTCACTAGGCCTGGCTACTCCGGGCATGGTACCCACACCAGCAAGACGAAAACGATGGGATTGAAGCTCGGGCGGAAACAACCCACCGGTAGTTTCAACTACTTCAACATCACGTGGTCTGTGAAAAGGCTGCTCCATCCTGAACAGCTTAAAAATAAAGACAATGCCGGTATAATGTAAATCTAAAAGGATCTTGATGAGAACATAACATGAATATTTCAAATTTTTTTGTATGACATTGTTAAATCAGAGGAAGTGGGGTCTTGAGTGCATTTTTAGGCAATGTCATTGAGACTCGGGGGGGGGGGGGGGGGAGTGATGCACTGAGGGCCATGTAGGCTAGGAAAGACATTGGGACATGGTGGCCATCAAGGCTATAAAAGACATTTGGGCATGATGGCCGTGTAGGCTATAAAAGACATTGGGGCATGATGGCCATCAAGGCTATAAAAGACATTGGGGCATGATGGCCATCAAGGCTATAAAAGACAATGGGGCATGATGGACATTGATACTATAAAAGACATTGGGCCATGATGGCCATTGAGACTATAAAAGACATTGGGCCATGATGGCCATTGAGACTATAAAAGACATTGGAGCATGATGGCCATTGAGACTATAAAAGACATTGGGGCATGATGGCCATTGAGACTATAAAAGACATTGGGGCATGATGGCCATTGAAACTATAAAAGACATTGGGGCATGATGGCCATTGAAACTATAAAAGACATTGGGGCATGATGGCCATCAAGGCTATTGTAACACCATTATTATTTGGGTTGATGATGATACATTTGCGAGCTGGATGTAATGAATTGCATCTAATTAGTTAATCAATTTTCCTGTCATCCTCATCTCTTCAACAACACGAGGCAGAAGTTTAGACACCACTATAATATTTATTTTTCACTTGTCACAACAATAATAAAGTCTCCTATAATTGGAGAAAGATAATGCATATTGCCATATTCCTTCACTCTTGAAATATATATCACACAATTGCACACGATGTCTTAAGATTGAATTATTGCAAGATATCATAACGTCCATACATCCATTGTCTATCTATCTCCTGTCTTTCTGCGCATGCCCTTCAATAGCCCATGACTCTAATTAATACATTCACTTCCTGTACATCTTAATCACCAAAAACAATACATTGGCCGAAATGAAATTATTATGTTTACATTAGACCTGTTACAGCTATAAAAGACATTGGGGCATGATGGCCATTGAGGCTCAGAGAGGCAATGAGGCGTGAGGGAAATCTAGGCTATGAAAGACATTGGAGCATGAGGGTCATGTGGGCTAGGAAACAATGGGGCAAAAGGGGCATGTGGGCTAGGAAATATATTGGGGCATGAAGGCCATTGAGGCTCAGAGAGAGAGACATCGAGGCATGAGGGCCGTCGAGGCCCTGACAACAAATATTAGATAAACAGTGATATCCATTTGCACACTAAATAATCCAGGAGACATTTTTTTTCATTGCCTAACTGACCAGCAAGATTACAATGGCGATAACTTATCCACCATCTTTCAATGAGGAAAGATGGATGTATCCCTTGTCTACACACAAGCCACAAAAGTCTATTCTACACATTCAAGACTAACCCAATAGGTGTGTGCCTTTGTCCATACAATTATCAATACCTCGAGAAATGCTAGCACCAACACGCCTATTGCCTAAGAGAACTTCTGACCCGAGCCACCATCATTGCCCAAATAACTTTATAAGCACCCAGGGAGCCTCCATACAACGCCTAATCCATGAAAACTGCTGGAGTGGAAGTCTAACGAAACGATAAGCAGATACACCCATGTCACCCACAGTACGTTTTGCTTAAGTTCAAATGGACATTGTTTACATGATCACCTATGCAGGGCCATTTATTGTTAAGCATAACTATTGCTTAATAAGGATATTAGATTTATCCATATGAAATGAATTATGGAACGATTGAGTGATTTCTTAGTTCTTCTAATGGTAAATCCCCATTGATATCGGTAGCTTTCATGTGCTTGCTGTTTCTTTTCTGGTTCACATACCTATGACCAATGTTCCCTTTAAGCTGCGCGGTCGCGCAGCTACCTCACAGATGCCGCGCAGCAGTTTTGAGCATCCGCGCAGCAAATTTTTATAAAAAAATACATTCGAACAGATACGCTGCACTCTGACTTTGCACACAACTTTATGATTTTGCACACGAACCAGCAAACCTTAGAGAGAACATTGCCTATGACCTCAATTTAAAAAAATTCTCATTCTGATAGCTCGTTAAATAAGATCTTTTAAACTTTCGAGGTGCAGGTAGTTAATTAATTTTCGTTTTAAGTTCCAAATAGCGCAAGTCTTATAAATCTTTAGAGGGGAAAAAAACGTTTCCAGGACTAAATTCGATTAGACACAGCCTTTAAATAGAAATGTGGAGCTGAAAAATTGAAGTGACTTTATTATTTGGCAGACTTCGTTTACGAAACACAAAAGAACACAAACAGAGACTCCCTGGGGTCTGAACAAATTACCTGCTTGTAAAAAAAAATATATAATAGAGACGCACCAACAACAACAGAGCGTGGCATGCTGCACAATAGGGAGAAATAGTCACGGCTATTTGAACTTGTAAAGGTTTTAATAATTGACAGCTTTAACGGAGATGGTGGCTTATTGACAATTTTCCTTTAATTTAACTCACTGGACATGATCAATAACATTTTTTTTTTAAAAATGGTTTATTTAAACATCTTAATATGGTAGGAGATAGCTGGTTACATTCTCTGAATGCACTGCAATGAAAACGCTACAAACCAAATGAGGATAGAAAGTAGGGCTCATATCAAATGTAAACGTTTGGATGGGTGTGAGAAAACCCTGGGGACCTTTAAGAGGTTCGTTTATGCCAGCGGTTCTCAGCCAGTAGGTCGCGGCCCCTTTGAGGTTCGAACGACCCTTAAACAGGGGTCGCCTGAGGTCATAGGAAAACACAGATTTATGAAGTAGCAACGCACATAATTTTATGGTTGGGGTTCACCACAATATGAGGAACTGTTTTTAGGAAGGTTGAAAACCACTGGTTTAGACCATCTTCGAACTGTTTGGGTTTTTTTAGCAGATATTTCTACTGAAATATGCTTGTGGTTTCCTAAACGCTCATGATATATTTCTACTGAGATATTCGTGTGGTACTTCCACCCGAAATGAAGCTTTAAAAAAAATGACAAGGCAAGAAGTAAAAATGGCAGCTCACCCCAGCATGGTAGCGGTCGATTGTATTGCATATTGATGAGATATCTGAAAGAATTCAAGGCATACAATTAGCAAATCACAAATCATACAATAATTGCAAGTACGCATGTAAATTATATACGGGCTTGACAAGTTACAATATCAAAACCATAGTACCACTGTTGAACAAGAACCTTTCATCCACTAGACCTGTTTAGCCCTACGCTTTCGCCGTATTAACTAGGTTTTAAAGCTTAAGACCACGGAACTTCGAGGATCCTTAAAACAAAACGGTTTCAGGAGTTTTTTTGGTTGCTTGGTTTATTTTTAATTTTAAACAATGATAATTGAGGTGTTTTAAGTAAAGAGCTACAGTATTTTTGTGTTAACACCGTAATCGAGGAATAAGAATAACAGCCTTCGCGGTTTCGATTCCAATGAAGCAACCAGAATATTTTCTTTGGTAGGATTCAACTTGTATATTGATTGCCAACCAGCCCCCCCACCCCTTCCCCCCACGGCCATACCACTCCTTGGTTCTTTAAACTACCGTAGGCTCTTTTAGAGCTGAAAACTACTCTGACACTAACTCAGGGGTAAACAAGTCTGCAACCCTCTAAATTTATCTCTTTGTTATCGTCAGTCTCAGTTTTACATTCCACTTCTGATTCTGCAAATCTACTATCCGACCATCTACCTAAATATCAACAAAGATATGGGGGAAAGCGCATAAACCCATGTAATGGGTAAAAGACCAGACACATCGCCAAGACCAAAATTTGTTCACCGGATCAACAGAACATTTCGACCCTACGTAATGGGTAAAAGACCAGACACATCACCTTACCAACATTTTCCACCGGATCAACAGAACATATTGATCCGAAGGAATAGGTAAAAGACCAGACACATCACCAAGACCAACATTTTTCACCGGATCAACAGAACATATCGACCCCAAGTAATGGGTTAAAAACCAGACACATCGGCAAGACCAACATTTTACACCGGATCAACAGAACATTTCGACCCCATGACATGAACAAAATGCATGTCAAGGTTTTTGCAAGATGGTGTAATGAAAACAAGGATTAAGGTCTCAACAAGAAACGGAAAGCAAAGGGGATCAGACATTGGCATGCACTCAAGTTCCGCAGAAGACAATGGACGCACTTTTAGATTACAACAGGGTCCGACAGTAGTGAAGAAAAGCGGAGAGTTACACGGAGAGGTGGAAATAACCTAGTTAACAACCCATGGGCCCAGTGTTGTCAACCGTTTGTAAATTTACGGAATATCAGTAAAATTTAAGATAAAATGACTTTTTGTACAAATCCGTACCAGCTTTAGGATATCCGTGTTAAAAGAGAGAGAGAGAGAGAGAGAGAGAAAAGAAAGAGAGCGAGAGAGAGAGATTGGACAAACATTTTTTGAAGCGGAATAAAATGGGATAACTAATGTTTTTCATGTTGGTTTTAAATTTGTAAATCATAATCAGTAGTTATTTATCATTGATCAGAGTTCATACAATTACATTTTTTTTTAAAAGAACGTTTAAAACCAAATGCAAGCCTCATGGATATATGAGAAAGAGTCATACAGACAGAGTCATCCAGAAAAACTTTCGTATGCATATTCGACTGATAAATGTGTCCGTGAAAATTACTTGTAATTTGCCTAAGCCTTATTTTATTTATGGGAAATATTGGACAAGTAGGTCATCATGCAGCAGCGAGCAGTGTTCGCAGGGGATTAGTCATATATCATACAATAACAGAAAGACGCCGAGCATTAATGAATATCGGATTCCCGGCCGACAGACAGACAGGGAAACCATATGACTTCTGGTAAACGGCCGAAAGTTTCGGAAAGCCTCAATCACTTACGGCAGAAACCTAAAATAAACAAAAAGCTATCAGAAACAGAAATTCAGTCGACCTCTACTTTGAGCTAAAGTAATATTTGAAACAAAAATCATACAAGAATTTTAGCGGTATGCCAGTAAGACCATTATTGCAGTATTGCTTTTAGCTGTAATGACAAATCTATTCAAGTCTAGTTTAGTAAGTTCTAGTCAATTCTTTCTGGACATTGAGGTAAACGACAAACGTTGGGTAACGGAGGTAATGGCGGTTGCAAACTTACATTAGGGTGGGATCAAATCAGGTTTGGCAGGCTAATAACTTTGAAAAACGTCCTTATATTAACACAGTTTTCCTACAACACCATTGTGTATTCATAACATTATAAGGGTTATCTTAAACTGTTATCTATATTTCCTCTCACGAGGACGAATGAGTAAATGTCTTTCACATGTAAACATGTATGCATGTGTTATTATTTTTTTAATTTTTTTTTTTGGGGGGGGGGATTTCATATACACCTGCTAAACCACCCCCACCCCCCCATAACCTTATATTTTTGTGAAAAACTAGCCACGAATAAAACACCAGACCCCACCCTCCCCCCGTGCGCTCCTAACTAAAAATAAAAGCACGGTGTTAAATTCCCTTTCGAAGTGGCCGTGAGAAACGTTCTAGCCTGCACCAAGAAACATTAGGGCACTTAATGGCGCCAATCCAGGGGCCGTTAAAGTCATTCCAGCTGGTGAGCTGCCCGGGTGAGGAGGTAGAGTTATGTAACGCGTGGCGCCGGGGGCAGGACAGACGAGCAGAAGTGCAGGCTGAGTAGGTGATTGTGTGGTGACAGGGACACCAGGTAGGAACAAGGAATGTGATGGATATGTTGTCAAGTAGAGCCACGCAAAGCGAGTATGTGTTAAGAAAGTTTGCTTTTGTTTGAGAATATGGCACAAATTGACAAAAATTAATATTTATGAAAAATAATTTTAAAAAGCTGCAGCCATATCTTTAAGGCTGCACCTATTGGTACACGGGTACCAAAATTGAGAGGTTGGGATTAAAAAACGATTTAAAATATTTTTGTTGGGTTTGTAAGACCAAAGGAGGTATCAAATGAAAGATAATTGAACGTACTATACGTTTGTAAACTTAATTCTTTATTTAAACTAAAATAAACAACTACAAATGACATCCGAATAGCAGTCAAAATGGACCCGGACACGCAGCGCCCTCTTTCGGACCTGGGTACCATTAGACTAAATGCTATACGGATGTCATTTGCAGTAGTTTATTTTAGTTAAAATGAAGAATGAAGATTTCAAACGTATAGTACATTCAATTATCTTTCATTTGATACCTCATTTGGTCTTACAAACCCCAAAATAATATTTTAAATCGTTTTTTAATCCCAACCTCTCAATTCTGGTAGCCGTGTACCAATAGCAACTTCGTATCTTTAAAGAGCCGTATGTCGCTCCTGAGACGACCACTGACACAAACAACGTAAAGTAACACAGTTTGATAATGAATGGAACAGAATATTAAATTTAACGACAATGTATGCTAAACTTGAATTCATAGACAAAAGATTTTGACGTTTCGGCTTAGAGCCTTCATCAGAAAACAGCATATTACCTTCCTACTTGTCGATTTGAATAAAAAATGTATGCATCCCTTCAATTTTTTTTTTTTTTAACAGCGGACAAGCCAGTGAAGTGGTGATAATGTAAGTGGGAGCATGCAAGTCACATCAGTTGCAAGCGTAATACACATTGATAAGTCATGAGTATGGATAAATTCAGTCATTTTTTATATGTGATGACCTGACAAAGCTTCAGTAACGCTGTGCACAACTCATGAGTACAGTACGCAGGACCTGGGTAACAGGTAGCATTCATGTTGTTAGGTACGCAACTATGTAGCTGTGTTGCGTGAAAGTGAATTTAGATAAGGCAACACGATTGGCAGAAAGGAACGGTGGTCAATACTTTGAAAGTGACGTGAGATAGGTACCAGAATGACACAATCAACGCTTCTTGTTAAAGGCACGGTAATAACGATAAAGCAGTGCGCGATCCAATGTGGCCGAGGAGCGTGTATTGACAAGATCAACAGTTTAAGGAGTAACGTCGCTGAACACATGCAACTCAACATGCTGGTAGACACTGCTCATGAAATTACTATATGCAGACATCGGGGGCAGGTTGGCCAACTAAAAGAAACACAATTTACTGAACCATTTCCCCCTTACCATTTTTGCCACAAAGTGTTTGTTATCGGAGAAGCAAAACTTAATGGGGACACATCGAGCTAAAAATATTTAAAATATCCATGGCCAACGACTATGTCTCTAACTAGTATGTAAATCAATGTGTCCTATGACGCACTTGCTATATATGTAACGTTAATAAGCGAAACCAAGTAGAGGAAAACATGAAAAGGGGAAGGAAAAAAACACTGAACGTGTGGGCAAAACAGATGAGTAAAAACGGAATAAAAATAAACACTTAGCTGCAATCTGAGAGGACATCAAGAGAAATGTGCTGTTAATTAATATTCTCCTGCTTATGATCGTACAAGTTGAAAGCAAATCAAAGTAAAATTTCAAATGCTGACAATTACAGGGTTTATTTATCTCTTCAATGATAAAGGACGATGTCTCATTTTTAACGGACAATCTTAAGTTCTTAGTGACTTGTACGGACAAGTCATCTTATGTCACACATTTCTGGGCCGTCCCTAAAGTAACAGATTGGTGGCAACTCCCTGGGGGCTTTATTATACGTGTGTTTTTTTTTTAATTTAAAAAAACACAAACACATGGATGACTTCTAGACTCCCCGTGTGTCTATCGCTATTAAAAAAAAATTAGTCAAATTTTACAATGAAAGAAAAACTAACAAATTGTGTGAGATGATGCAATAGAGAGAAAACTGAAACGTAATTCGATAGATCGCAAAAGGTGGACTTGCTTGGAGTATGCCATAAAAGGACTGCTGCTGTCAGGACAGAATAGGGCCCAAGAGATGTAAAACACCTATTTCCCAGTGACCATTGCATACCGACACGAACCCCGCACAAGCCAGTCCAGTGAACAACCCCAGTATTTAATATCAATAACTGGCTATAGTTTCTTTCGTTGGGCCTCGAGCTGTGTCCGATACAGTACACGGACAGGCGATGAACTGAATGCCCGTATCATCAAACTTCACTTCTCAGTCCATTCATTTCGAGGTAGTGGTCGTTTAAGTGAGCATACGCCAAGCTGGTATCAGTTGTGGTACATGGGGCTCCAAAGTTAATCGAAGATTCAATGACGCTTCCAAAACGTCAATGAATTGTCCTTTCTAATATTTCTATTGTCAACTTTAAAACTAGGGGGACACGTTTGGGGATAGTCGAGTCTAGATTGCCATTTCAATCCGAAACGTTCATAAACTTATTGTCCTGTCATTCGATCCAAGCTTGAGCAAACATTGTCCTCCTATTTCCTGCATTTCTTCACGAAGTATGAAAACTCCTTTCAAAACTTTCTTATGGGAAAGCCACCGCATTTGGGGGTTTCAAATTCGGGACCACTTTCTTTGTATAGCCCATAAAACAAACGAAAGTTGAGTGCATTCCCTTTAATAAAGTTTATGCTGGAATCACTCCATTGAGAAACATTTTCAACTCATAAGGCATGGGTTTCACCATTAAGACTTTGCGTTGAATTTTGCAGTGGGATACAGTAATGTTTGGGAATGTATGCTTATGTGAAGTTTACAATCAGAACGGCAACCAAGCAACGCCTCAGATTGTGGACACTTCACAAGATGCGAAAGATTTCTGGGAACACCGTGGGTCCAAACCTTCAAAGCACAGGCTGCTCGATTCCGAGATTCCACTACACAATGATAGTGGTTCTCAAACTTTAGTGACTATACCAAGTCTCACAGGAGCTCAATGGGATTCCTCTAGGGGACGTAGCAACCAGTGTCAGGAATCGCAAATAGCTCAAAATTTCAAATAAGTGACCCCTTCACGGACCCTTTGTTTGAGAACTATTGACTTAGAAACAGATTTTCTTACTCGATATGCATATAGGAAACGGTGTAGGAAGGGGCGGGGGGGGGGGGCGTTTTACATTTAAGGAAGGCATATTCAGTTAATTTCGGAGGTCATTCTCTCCCCCCCCCCCCCCCCCGTTGAAAACGGGAAGGCAACATTCTTGAACCAAACATCATACGCCGCTGATAGGAAATGTAAAATGTTGCGAGACACAGAAAATAAAGGTTGATTTTTCTTAAACATAAAAACACCAGCAAATCTGAAATGCGTTATAGAAGTACTATCAACTGATACTGTGTACTAAAGACTTAATTTGTCAGAGCTGTCGATAGCGTTCACAACCATTGATCATATCGGCCTTTCATCTTCTGACAGATTAATGCCGGGTGTCCAAACTTTTAGCAGAATTCCAAAGATACACAAGCAAACGCAATACAATTTAAGAATAGATTTTTAAATTTTTTTAAAAATTAAAACATTTTTTTCTATATTTGACAGCACGCTATCAACGTGTTTGTAAAACAAGGAAGACAGGAAATAAAATTTTGGGCTTTGGTTTTGGCAGTAGGCGATAGCATGGCTTTCATCGATCTACCAATCCAATTCTTAATATGCTGCTACTGACAGGAGGTGATACAATATAATACTCAAGTATGCCACTAGCAGAATGTGAGATCGTGGCTTTAATGGGCGTTTACACTATAATAACATTTACACATGATGTGTTTTTTGTTTGTCCTTCGCGTGCGGAAATGACGAAGGCTGTATTACACAGTGAGAACTCATGCCTGCCAGTACTATTTGTGCCTGGAATGCTTTCCCGCATGTGGGACACACATTGTTTTGGGCCCTAGTAGGATTGAGTCGATTTTGCTTTTTCTTGGGATTTTGCTCCGACAATGATTTTTCTGCAACGCCAGCTTGCACGGTCAATGGCAAGTGTCTCCCACGTATCAAGGTCAATGCCCACGGATTTAAGTGAACCCTGTAGACAGTTCTGGAAGCGGTTTTTCTACCCACCAACTGAGCGTTTCCCACTGGAGAGTTCACCGGACATTAGTCGTTTGGGAAGTCTGCTGTCTGGCATTCTCGCGACATGATATCGATCTAAGTCAAAATAATGAGAAATGGTTGAGAACTATGCACTCGTTTGTTCAAGACAAAGAAATTTTCTGGAAGAAAACGAAGCGATTAACTGTAACCAAATGATTTCATCATTGTAACCTATGCATCACAATGACAAGACCAGTGCCTGAACTAAAGTTGCTTCATGATATAGCTGTAAATTATTTATGAGACTATGACAAATTGCCACCGTGTTGATGATTATAAATCACCCCCTGGGTCGCATACAGTTACTTGTACACCTCATATGTGTAACACATCACAACTATTATGGCTCATACATCATGTCAACTATCATAACATCATATAGTCCTCATAAAGCATGGTTATCATTGTAAACTCCAACAACATAATCCAGTGCAACTAACAACTTTTATGTGACAGACTTAAGACTTCTATTTTTATGGCCAACGGATTTATGTAAATTGTACCTGAATTTTACACCTTCCAGGTTTTAACTGACAACGCAATCTATTAATACGGAGTCTACTTCCGTTTGACATGCTGTTATATATTACACTTGGTGAGTTAGCCTTAGGTCTATGATTGTCTATCGCAGAACGATTTTTAAGGGCACACCGCACTCCACAAAAAAAATTATTTTAAAATGCATCTTAAAAGCTAGATGTAGAGGTTGTTGGTTCGCTAACTGAAGTTGAAATCCTAATTCGGCACAATATTACCAAATGGTTTCTCACTTTGGTGCGTCGTAAATCGATGTACAATTAAATTAAATAAACAGCCGTGTCTTGACTTTTAGTATTTTTGATGAGCGGTGTTTTGATAGTATAAAACCGGTTGGAAAATGTACATGTGTAAAGTAGCCAGACCATTAGGTGGACCACGTTACATGTGTAAAGTAGCCAGACCATTAGGTTGACCACGTTACATGTATAAAGTAGCCAGACCATTAGGTTGACCCCGTTACATGTATAAAGTAGCCAGACCATTAGGTTGCCAAAGTTACATTGATAAAATAGTCAGATGAATAGTTTGACAAAGTTACATTTATAAAGTAGCCAGACCATTAGGTTGACAAAGTTACCAGACCATTAGGTTGCCAAAGTTACATTGATAAAGTAGCCAGATGAGTAGGTTGACAAAGTTACCGAGGATACTAGAATATATCAATGTTTATCTTACGTATCAAGCGTACAGAAATGTATGTATGCGTAAGAAAGCGTACTCAACGTGTGTCACAGGCTAACGATGCCATCTCTATACTAAATATGGAGGCGACCCATAGATAACTCCAAATAACGGACCTCACATGGGGTCGCACACTTAGTCATATATATATATATATATATATATATATATATATATTTCAACACCATAGTGTGAAATGTATGAACATATCCCAATCAATGAGTAGGATCTTGAAAGAAACGCGAGACTATACCACCGGGCACTATCAGAATAAACGTCCGCAAAGATACGTTCAAAACGCCGAGAGCCAATTGTCGGAGGTCAATATGTGTTTTAACACAACATTGAAATCAGCCATTCACTTGATTGCAACCCACCAACAGAGTACTTTTGACCTCGTTTGTGGAGAGCGAGTGAAGGGCGATAATTGAAGACACGGGGGGGGGGGGGGGGGGGAGTACTCGGATATGACAACCTAGTTCGATTATGCGACTGTTTGTTTAAGTTTTCATGTCCTTGGTTTACTTGAGCGAACTCAAACAGTTCTCATTATTCGAGCAAGCGGCGCTTCATGCCGACTGTAAGCGCACCAAGTGTACGGGAGAGTACCAAATATTTCCTGCAACCTTAGCGACAGAGCTTCACATCTGACACTGTTTTGTGAACACAGCTATGATAAGAGATCACGCATGACCTCTTCAGTCTCGCTCACACTTCGTTATTTCATAACACCCCCCCCCCGCCCCACCCGACGTGCATTATTATTCTGATAGAGCTTCAACGTCACACATATAATTCCGTCATCAGACCTGTTTACCCTCAAACTCTAAAAATCGTACAATATCATCACAAAATCATTCATTACATTATCTCAACAGTAAAAAATAAACATACATAATGTATATATATAAGGCATACACCTCAAAATCGTACATTGTACGCCAAAATCGTAAGAGTAAACAGGTATGCTTCATACACCGTACACATATAATCCCGTTATATACACATGTCAAAGCCATTTATTTCCGTCACACACATACATTCCAAAAGACTGAAGAGAATGTAACACATGTTTCCACTCCCACAAGCCAATCACTAAACCATTTAAAGAACACACATTTCTCACAATCTCTCCTCGTATATATGTACACAACGGATATTATTGAGCTAAAGAATTATGCTAGAACGTCACTAACTAACAATGAAGAGCAGTTCTAAATATTAACTATAAATGTGGCAAAACAATTCCTATTTTAATACATCACAAGGGCTTAACCAGGGTTAATTTGTTGTTTTTTTACACCTAGCTCGGGTATTTGGGAAAAAAAACCGGTGGCTCCAAGTGTTACAAAAAAAGAGTTAACATTTTTTAAAATAATATATGCCGACCTTTAAACAATAGGCCTACAGGCAGTACTACACACTACCTGCCGACCTTTAAACAATAGGCCTACAGGCAGTACTTCGCCCTACTTGCATACCTTTAAACAATAGGCCTACAGGCAGTACTACAGCCTACCTGCCGACCTTTAAACAATAGGCCTGCAGGCAGTACTACACCTTACTGTCGACCTTTAAACAATAGGCCTACAGGCAGTACTTCACCCTACTTGCATACCTTTAAACAATAGGCCTACAGGCAGTACTACACCCTACCTGCCGACCTTTAAATAATAGGCCTACAGGCAGTACTACACCTTACTTGCCGACCTTTAAACAATAGGCCTACAGGCAGTACTACACCCTACCTGCCGACCTTTAAACAATAGGCCTACAGGCAGTACTACACCCTACTTGCCGACCTTTGAACAATAGGCCTACAGGCAGTACTACACCTTTCTGTCAACCTTTAAACAATAGGCCTACAGGCAGTACTACACCCTACCTGCCGACCTTTAAACAATAGGCTCACAGACAGTTCTACACCATACCCGTGGTTCTTTATTTATTAATATAATAGTCACTTCCTTCTAATTTACAAAAAAAAATAAAGAAACTATTGACCTGAGTTCAACCGTCACGCATGACGCTCGCTGCGTGACAGCCTTTTATCCCTCAGTACTATCGATATAAAACATGTGGATTTGGGGGAAGGGCGGTTTTAACATATATTTAAGAGAAGAGGGGGTCGCGAGCTGACCAAACAAATGCATTGCGATGAAGACTGAAGATGACATAAATTGTCAGCAACGTATGTCTCTAGGAGCAATGGATAGCCAGGCTTGTATGGAGATATAACAGTTCAAAGTGGGTGGGCGTTTAAATTCCTAATGGGATACCATTGCCCTACTAAGCAGTAGAGTTACGTAGTTAAAGATGAACAGCCCCAATGTTCAACGCAGGACTTCAGGACAGTTCCTATTACGGCTACAATGCTATAACAGCAAGTGAATGCGGTCAAAGATTCAACCAATAATCGGTGAACATTTGAGCTATTTTCGGGTAGCGGGTCGATACAAGCGTATATGCTTCCAAGGAATTAGACGCGCTAGTGTGTAGCTGAGTTCTTTTAATCTATTTCTGGCACAGAATATTTCCTCGAAAAAAACTAATTTACAGTATCGTGACTCAAAAGTAGTGCATGCAACTTATGATATTAATAGGTGAGCTTCTCTGAATATTATACAATGTATCTCAGCCGCTCCCCCCTCCCCAGGGGGATCTTTCTGCGTGGGGAGCCAGTCTTGCTGTGGACTTTCTAGAATATTTTTAATTTAAGATGTAACAGCAAAATAAGAAAGTCACTTGGAAGAGATCCTCCCTAAAAGTTTAAAGAAAGATATTCAAATGCCATGGATGCGACTGCAACGTAGCGCGTTGAGGTGAATTTCAGCACGGGTCTTATTAAATATCGTAACTAGACATCACGCGATCCTTACAGTCACCTTCAAAGAAACATACAGGCTGACCAACACATCAACTCCTATGAAATTTTAATTTTATAAAATACGGTGCACATGGACTGGACAAAGCGCGCATCGAATCCATGTTCCCCTAACAATTGCACGACCACACGTTAGTTCCAGCAGTATACCAATTTTGTCTGTTTGAACTCGACGCTGACACACGCGAACATGCCTCACCGTCGAGCTGGTGGAAATAAGGAGATCCAGGGGGGAAAGTGCGGGCGGACGAGATTAATGGTGACAAGTTGGAAACAATTCACGCCAATATTTTTATTGATTGCTTAAATCAACGGCAGCGTCGATTGCGGATAAACCTGATAGGAAAAAAGAATAAAGAGCACAGAGGTCTTAGTCCCGGCATTACACAGGACAATTATTCCGATCACGGCATCAAACAGCACAATGTTATTCAGATCACACCATAACAGGGGCAACGATATTCAGATCACACCATCACAATGACAATGATATTCAGATCACACCATCACAGGGGCGGTGTTATTCAGATCACACCATCACAAGGACCGTGATATTCAGATCACACCATCACAAGGACCGTGATATTCAGATCACACCATCACAAGGACGGTGTTATTCAGATCACACCATCACAAGGACCGTGATATTCAGATCACACCATCACAAGGACGGTGTTATTCAGATCACACCATCACACGGACCGTGATATTCAGATCACACGACACAATGACAATGTTATTCAGATCACACCATCACAAGGACTATGTTATTATTCAGACGCCAAAACATGGCGTGCTGAATAGCATTAGTTAAAAGGGGAAACAGCCTTTGAAGTAGCTCTAGTGTTTATTCCATGTTTGCACTCAAATAGAAAAAAATTTACAGTGGTTCTCATACTTTTGAAGCTTCCAATTAGAATTTTAACAATCGTGGCCTAATTTAAAACATTTTTATTACCACATCACCCCAAATCCCTGTTTTAAAAAAAAATATGAAGAGGTTGATACATTACTGCTTCACGGCACAAAACTGACTTGGAGATAATTCAAAAAGACTACCAACATTTCCTTTATATAAGCATATTTCAATCAACAAGGCTCAAATCCTGTCCTAATATAAGCATTATGCAATCAACAATAATACCATGCTTTCCTTTCAATTTGGCATTCTTCGTCTGGGGCTGTCCACAACTCACATGTCGGCAATAGATATCTGAGAATGGTTTTTAAAGCAATCTCGTAGATTAGTGGTTCTCAACCTTCCTTATGCCACGACTCTTTAATACAGACCAAACTTATTTTCGTTGCTACTTCATAACTGTAGAGTGTAAGATGGTCCTAGGTGACCCTTGTGAAAGGGTAGTTCAACTCCCAAAGGGGTCGCGATTCACATGCTGAGAACTGCTGCCTTAGACAATGCAAACCCACTGTGACGAATTAATTTCCTTTTCATAAGCTTATAACTCCAATAGCGGAATTCAACCGTCCACTAAGTCCCCCCCCACCCCCCACCCCCATTCCCAATGGTGACCCATGGTATTTGACAGAAGCAGCCTTGTCCAGGCGACGGCTCGTTGTATAGGTAATGAACCGAAATTCCCGAGTTGGTACAACTCCTAGTAATCCGATCGATCTATCGGATTACAGATAACAACTGTCATCGATCACACCTCCTTTGTTTTAGGGGAGCTCGATATCGGGGTGTAGGTTTCACGTGGTCGATACATCACTTCTGGCTTGGTTGGTCTAACACGGGAATGAAACCAAAATAAGAACGAAAGACTCGGAGAGTGGATGTGAATTCGAGAAATGGCGGGTGGAAAACTATGAAAGGGGTGAGAAGGAAAAAAAGTACTGACAGAAAATATAACATGTTAAAAGGTAAAGAAAATGAAGAAACCGAAAATTTTTTAAAAAAAAGACAACTAAAAACGGGAGAGAGGTAATGATAGTTTGAATAGGTTTAAAATAATCAATGGCAGAGGTAGATAGATGACGCAAAGTGGTGCTCTTCTGGTGTGACAGGTGACGCTTCGACTCCCACAAAATGGTCACAACCGATACGAGGCCCCAGCCTAATTTGATGAATGGCTAGTAAAATAATACTGCGAAAATTGCCAATCGACCAGCGTAAACTTTACACTTGATAAGTGCTACAACAGGCCTTTTTTTTTTAGTTTTGGCAATGAGGTGGAAAAAATGGTGTTCTGCTGGAGTGGAATTTTGGGATATTGGGAGAGTGTAGTCTAGTACATTTTTGAAAAGGGCAGATATAAATTGTTTCTTTTGCTAAACATACCTTGGAAGAACAACACCAAACCCGTCCTTTAAAATGTTCTCTTGGTCTTTGGGGAGCTACACAATGCGTTTTTATTCATCAGAATTATTTGAAATGAAAATTCCTATTGATTATTGCAACAAATATAACAAGGGCACATCAATAATAAACTAAGTCCCAAGTTTAAATGATTGCCTGAATCGTGGCTTCCACAAAATCATTTTTTTTTTAAAATCTGACAACTGGAGAAAAGCCATTGATCCGTATTTCCACCATGTCTTTCATGAGATAAATATTCAAACAGTGGATTAATATACCTTAGATTTTAAATACATTAGAACATCACACAGCACAAATAATCTTCACGTAGTTAATAATACATCAACCCCATTTCTTTCATCATATCAAAAAGAAAGAAATAAGAAAAAAGATACAGAAAAAAACCCCAGTGCATTAACTTTTACGAGATAGTTACATAATAAGCGAGACAGCAGCTAGGTACCATAAAGCAATTTTAAAAACCAATCATCTAATTCGTTTCGACTAAACACTATAAAGCACTTCATTTCATGGTTCTTGTTTCTCAATCAACCATATGTGTTTTTTTTCAAACCGCGTACCAACTGGCATACAATGAAGTATTCGTATTTAGCATAAGGCAATAGCTGCTATAGATTCCGCCGTCCACACATTCAAACTAATTAGACTGTAGTAGAAACTATAGAGCTATTGATTAAACTTAAATATCAATAATATATACTCTTAATAACTGCACTTGTTCTAGTAACATCTTTCTGGTCATCCTAATTTTGATAGGCTGCATCAGATAAGTTATTTTATTTTGTAGCTCACCGAACAAGGCTTTCTGCAGACACGTCCGCTGTTATGATTTATCGTTTTTTTTTTCAGATTACCCCTACCATGTGCTACTTATTTCCTTTCCATGAAACTCGGCTTTAAAAATAATTTCAGGTTGAAATAATTTACTAACTAATATGATGAAAAAAAGTCTAAAGACCTATTCCATTTAAAAGTTCAATAACTTGGATTATTTTGTGGAAAACGATTGAGCATAAATCAATAGTACAGACAGAGCAACGCAGAAATGTAAGTTAGTTAAAACGTCTTGAGGTTAAAACTAATATGTTAGTGCCACGGCCAGAAAAGGGGGAAAATCGGGGGGGGGGGGGTGTCAACAAGCAATCACTTCATTATACAAGACTTCAATAAGTTTAGCCTAGAGTCAAGTTGTTTAATCTGTGCTTTAAGACGGGCGAGGCAGTGAGATGATTGGACCTCAGTTACCCCGTCATCTTGTTGACACAACGACAGTGCTTCTCAGCGAGTAGCAAGGGATCCGTCACTAATACAACATCAAAACCGATTACATGGCTTATTATATGACTTATATATATCTTTAATACGAAATCTTTTTTAAAAATCCCATCATTTTATAAACAATATTTTTTTTAAACGGAAGAACCATCTTTAGATAATTTGTTACAAATAAAATAGTTCAAGTAGTTTTTATCCAACAACAGGGTATTCATGGAGTTTTCTTTAGCATGCAAGTACTTACAGTGAACAGTGATCGAGCAGAGAAGAATAGTACGTTTCAGGAAATATGTTGAAAACACTATAGAAACTCCGAAAAGGAAATAAAAGTACCAAGCAACATACGCTGTACTTCAGTCTCAATCACATACAAACGTATAAACGTTGTCTTTGAATATAGGAATATGTTTGATACCATACGCATACCATTTTAAATACTGAAACATGAAAAAATAAAATATGGAGACAAGAGGTTGGTCCTAAGGGATCAAAAGTCAAACAGTGCGACAAATTTTCCTCTTACGTATTTGATCAACATAACTGAACAATCATGTTTCCCCAAAACAACCAAATCTTAGTCGGAGTGCGTTTTCGCGTAACTTAGAATCCCTGTTATAACCCAAAATCAAGTTCTTAAAGGGATCAGACAAAAAAAAAGAAAGTAAAATCTAATAAAATTGCACTTTTCATTTTGAAGATGTAATCATACTTCTAGATTACAAGATCTCCACGGCAGATCAAATAATGTCAAGTGTACACGGACTTAAGAGTACAGGACGGAACCGAAGGGATTAGACCGTAGCGGTGGATTGCCTAGACAGGAATTCCAGTACTCAAAGATAGATAAAACAAATTGGAATCAAAACGTTATCTGCTGTCTTATTTTAATGATATTCAATTCACCTTCTCGATTTGTTACAGGTGAAAATCCTAACTTAGCTAATCATACAACTAAAATTTTTCTGTGTTGAAAACATGTAACAAAACTATAATAGAACCCTATTGCTTTTCGTCATAAAAACTGATTCTACTAGAGAGGTTTCATCAACATGAGATTTGTCCATATCAATGAACTCCTCTATACTTCTTAACCCAGGGTAGGTATACATGCATGTCACATAGCTGCCTTAAAAGAAATTATTTGACTATTTAGCATTACATTACGTCGTGAAAAACGCCAGCAGAAATGTAACTAGCTGTACCAATACAGCTGATCGAATTTCAAAAATTCAAATAAAATTGAAAATTTGATACGTGGAACTGGGCCTTTGAACTTGTGGCATTGACCTTTAAGCACGGCGCTCAACGATGTTGTAACGTGTCTATCTTGGCGCATCACCGCCAGTTCAACGACGATGATTTAAATTAGCCTCCTAGCTTAGCACTACCACAACGTTACATTACAGGAATGAAACAAATCAGAGGTCATCACTGGAAGTTTCCAAATCCAGTGTATTCTGTTAAAGACCAATCGTTCAGTGATCACGAGTGCTGCAACAGGCTATCTGAAGTGCTGAGAACCAAGTGTTTGGGACCTCCCGTGCTGATATCTTGGTGACGTCAGCTCACACTATTCAAAGTCCAAGTCTTTTGATTTAAAAAATACAAAACAATTAAAACTAAGCGACCTAGTATCGATGAACTCGGTTTTCCGGCTATGAACATGACAACCCGGGGCTATTACAAACTTAAGCAGTCGGTTTTATAGCAAAGCACAACCAATTAATCAATTAACAGTTAACAGACCAAGAGCCCAGTGTGCGTCGAATAGATAGAGACCAATGTACGAAACGTACAACTCAATTAGAAGACAATATTCTACGTGATTTCTCCGGAGTCACCAACATTTTAAAAAATATATTTACAAATAATTTCTTTTATAAAACAATCATTAGTTGTTCCACGATAAAAAAAACAACAACCAGACAACAACAAAAAACACTACCACAATGTAGATGAGAACTGGCCGTGGATATAAGAATGGGGGGGGGGGGGGGGAGACTACTGCCAAATCATGACAGATTAATAATCTTCAATTTTAAGGAGACTGATAGACGTCATTAAAACTGGTGGCAAAAGAAAAATGGTTTCAAGTTCACGAAGAGCTCGTACAACACGGAGAACGATTTCATCAAGTGTTCAACAATCAATCCATCATCATGAACAGCAGACAAAGGACCGTCATTTCATTGGATTAAAAGTTTAACCGATATATGGCTATCTCGTGTGACATGTTTAACATAACTGAGACTGGAGTATAAGGTTTGTTCACATTCATTTTCAAAGGGGTCGTAGGGATTTTATGTTTACGGGCCAGGCATCAACAGAACAGAGAATCACACTCATTTTTTTCTCAATGAGCTTCTCTAATTAGTAGCATATATCGCATAAAGCACAGCGCATAACTTGGTGACCATTCTGACGCATACTGACCAATTTATACACGACAATCCACGACTGACAAAACAAACGTTAGGAATTCTCACTCACCAGCATGAAAGAAAATGTCAAGATCTTTGGACATGACATTCTGTTGACCAGCAACGAGCATGGCATAATAGTATGTCATGAACAGACGATTCATAGCGCCAACAATAGACATCGGCAGCAAGATCAAGGGCTATTGTTTAATGGATTGTTAGGGAGGGGAAGGGGGTCCATTGACGCTTTGCACACAACCCCCAACAAGCACAAACTACGGCTAAATGGAAACCAATGGTCTGAAATTAATGAATAGCACGGACATTTAGGATGATAAAACATTTAAAAGCCGTAAAAGCACTATACAATCAACTTTAAATATCCCCAATGGCAGATACCTAATATACAGACAACCAATTGGTATATAAGCTTGGCCTAACACTTATAGACGAATCAAAACCAAAGATTGGTGGGCACGCAGTTTCACTACATTATAATCACTTGAATGAAAATTAACAGTACTTGGTGATGAAAAAGCCGAGTGCTGAATGGTTACAAAATATAACTCAAATAAATTAAAAGATCTTAGAGGAAAACAAACATTGGCATTGGGTGAATGATAATTCATAGGGGGTCTTCAATAAAAACCTTGATTGGGGGCTTTGTTTCAATCACGTCATTTCATATTGTTATCTTTCAATAATCTTTTCAAAACACAGAAAGGTAACGATAACCAGTTTTCAAAAGGGCGGTTAACTTTCTCATTATCGTGCAATCTTTTTTTTTTTTTTAAACCGAGAATACCGTTAGGGCCACCCAGTCCCTATAAGGAGTGGAGATATAAACGACACAAATTGACGAAATGTACTTTCTTTCAAAGGTGAAACGTGAAAACATTAACTCAATAACTTCCACCACGTACATCAATAAACATTTGCGATCTTTGCACGCAAACAAATGACAGTTTCTATTTATCTTATATTTATCTTAAACACCATTCAGCAGGAACATGCAATAAAAATCTATTTAAAAATGCACATGAAAAATGTACTTACTTACTGAAAATGTTATTCCAAGAAACGCAAGTCACGTCGTCCACGCAACGTCTTCAGATCCATGAATAGCTTAGAGACAATCCAACAGTTGGTAGACCGGCTAATGATGTTTCTAGGACTAACAGACACCGCCTTCACCATCACACGAGATGAGGCAGCAGAACTGATCCACTGATCAAAGCCATGTTAAGCTAAGACAACGAGTTTACTCCGGGATGGAAGCCACAATTCCACGCGATTCAAGAAACAGGGAATAGTGTTCTTGCCTTCATACAAATGGTCGGCAACAGTTAATTTCATGTTTAATGGTAAAATGTTGTACGAACTGCGCTGAACCGAATGCGTATGATTTACCAGCCTAGGAGTTCACTTTAAAGACATCAACCAACAAAACATCACAACTAGCCGTGACGTAACAAGCAGAGCTGCTTCAACCAATCAGAATCAGTCGTTTAAATGAAAAGGCGAACGGATCTTTAAATACAAATCTTGGATACTCTCAGTGGGATCAGCCACAAGAAAATGCCAACCGTATAGATCTGCCCATGTATATTCACCCAGTTAAACATGCACCCCTTTTCGCAAATTGGCAAAACAAGACAAACTAATACCGATAAGGCATGCGACAAAGCCAGTGAAAAATGTTAATCAGCCACATAGCTGCGTGGCCCTGTACTGTGGTTTGGGAAGGGGGGGGGCATACCGACAAGTCCCACAGCTATTACAATTATGCCATAAACAATAGAATTCTTTGTTGAACCAGTGGGAAACAATCCCATACGATTACACTATTTGGCCTAGTATGCTCACAGCCACAAGGAACGTCACAGGAATGTACACAGCAGTAGCCCCATCCGATATAAACACCATCAAGATTTGTGGACCGCGGCCCCCCACCAGAAAGTTATTTGAAGCAGTGCTACTCTAGGTGGTGGACCTGCGAGCTATACGGCCAGCAAATAAAATTATTAAATTCGGCACAGGCCATTGCTTGAATGTAGATAATTCCTATCAGTCCGTCACGAAAAGAATCTTAAGGATCACTGATATACGGAACAGTGCTACCCAAATATTTTTGCATTTCCTTTTTCAGTAAACAAATTATATGTTGTTCTTCTTTTCTCCGTTTCATTTTTGTGTTTGTTTGTGTGCCTAAACTGGAATGGTGACAGCTTCCAAGCTAAACTATAACCAGGTGTTTGGATCTATCAAAAATTATCTAGGGATTAACTTACAGAGCACTTCTTCAGAACTGTCCACCTTTCTTAGTCCTTCTTTCTGCTTCCCTCCACCGCACCCGATCAAAATGACAGTATCAACAGAATTTATCGACCAAAAGCCCTGCCCCATTCCCATTCTTAACACCTGTTTCACAATTTTAAGGTCTACTTCTGGTGGTGGGTCGCCACAAATTGGCTAATGTTAGAAAAGGGTCGCGGGAATAAAAAGGTTGAGAACCGACGGGTTAGGACTATATTATTAAGCTATCAGTGTTGCAAAGCCTTCAACTTTTGCAATTTTCTCTTCTGCCCATTGGGTGGAACACATGTTAGAGAAAATGAGGTATTAATTTATTTTGTAACCACCCGGACCCTCCGGGTATTTTCTCAAACTACTCGGACCCAGACCAGGTGTAAACAAACAGTCCCACAGACAAGACACAGACGATGCCAACGCTGCAATTGAAGATAGGTAATTCTAGCGAAAGACACGACCCCAGCTCCGCCATGCATGACAGAAAGACCATTTGTCACTTAAACTATCGGGCTGCCAATGTACAGAATTCCAACTTACACCAAAACGTAGCTACCAACCTACACAAGGATATTCTCTACTAGCTTTTTTTTCCCTTGAACTAGTCAACAATAATATGGACAGTAGGTAATCAATAACTATACACGAGATTTTTATGTCATTCTTGGTTAAAATCTCTCAAATAACTCCGGAAAGACCAACACTGACTACCTCTCTTACGAGTAAAACTCTAACACTTCATTGTAAATTAATCATATATCTCGGTACGCCGACCAGAACTCCTTAAACAGCAATATTTCCGTTACCTTCCCGTGACCTTCAGATATGGTTCGAGTTACACAGGACACTTCTGAAAGCTCTTCGGTTGACTTAGCGGCTATGAAATAGATTTTTGGACCTGTGTAATGAGGACAGGCCGGGCGGTGGGTTTGTCATTTTATTGTACAATGCCGATACAAGCCTGTCATTGTTAAGAGGTCTAACTATAGGTCTAACTATTCAAGGCACGGGTTTATTTTCAAAGTCGACAAAAACTGATGATTTTATCATGATGATTTGTCTACTTCTTTACAAAACCAACTGCAAGGCCGTCACTCCACTGTAACAATGACCCCCCCCCACACACACACAGTGGTGTTGGAGTGGGAGGAGGCGCACTCCGCCCCGAGCGGTACAATTTTCTTTCTTTTGAGGGGCGGCATTTTCGATACATTGCAAAAAAAAAAAAAAGGGGGGGGGGAGAGGATGTGGTTGGAGGCTGCAAAAATCGTGGCCCGTCCCAGGCGATACTAACACTGGCTACGCCTATGAGTGAACATCAATTTTACGCAAAACATATAAAGGTGTGCCTGAACGCCGCAAAGTTTTGACAAAAATGACCGTTAAATTCCCATATTAGACAGGGACGTTATTGACCACTGTGATCTTGGTGAACGTGTCGTGTCAGACTGTCTTTTGCATGGAAATTATACACATTAAATTTAGAGTTAAAATTCTTGTGAGCCCATCCATAATGCCATTGTAGATGAAGGTGTCCATCACATCGCATTGAACCAATTTCAAAAGATAAAGCTTGATATTACACATAACACATTTGACAAATATTTGAATACTTAAAGGGCTAATCGATCGACCAGACTACCGACATTACAGACCTCTATTGTCCACTTTTAGAAATTATTGATAATTATTATGCCCAAGATTCTTTTCATGGCACGTGTGTTGTCAGACAACTTTGATCACCGCTAATTTTCTAATATTGAACAAGGGACCCTATTAATCATGTTTTTTAAAAAAAGGAATGTTCACTTTCATTTTATTAACGTGTTATTTCTATGATGAAACAGACCAACAAGTTTTAGTAGAATCGAAATCTCAATGAAAATCTTGACAAGTTTGAGACGGCCGTATGCATATTGTATTCAATAAAGAAACACGCACTTTTATGGTTATCACCTTCTACTATTACATGACATAATGTTACCGGATTTTGAACAATATAGCTGACATTTGATTCCGAATGTCAATGGAATTTAGAAACAAGTGATCTCATAAAGGTTCGCCGAACAACACTAAAATCAACGTATTGAAATAAAAAAAAAACCGAAAACTCATTGTAAGATGCTATCGTATTCAATCAATTTTATTAAATGAATAGAGCTTAGTTAAAACTACAGCACGCCTCCAATACTGTATTATTGGATGAGACATTTGACAAACCTCACAACACAGTAGTCAGATGTATAGCATTCATCATAGCCCATCAGTATGAGAAATTTGACAAACCTCACAACACTCTAGCCAGATGGAAAACATTCATCATAGCCCATCAGTATGAGAAATTTGACAAACCTCACAACACAGTAGTCAGATGTATAACATTCATCATAGCCCATCAGTATGAGAAATTCGACAACCTCACAACACTCTAGCCAGATGGAAAACATTCAACTCACGCATCGCAAATATCCGGGCCAATAAGAATCATGAAAGATACAGCACGCCGTGACACTGCGGCCCATTGTCTTAGGGCGCTGCCACAAAACCTGATGGCGGCGCCCCACCGTGAGGAAATTGTTGCGCTCTGACAGTGCTAGCTATTGATTGGTTATATGTACCTAAAAGACGTGCTGTTTGAATGGCCAACCAACTTATCGATCGTTAATTAGAGCCCCCCCCCCCCCCCCCGGACATGGGAAAATGGAAACCTTGAAATAAGCTAAACCAACTCCACCACCGGGGCTTGTTAAAGTGGGATATGGGTGTTATGGAGGGTAGAGATACAAGATAAGGCTCGCCCTACGTTCATTATCTAACAATAATTTTTTTTTTAACTTTAATGTCTTATATTTATAAATTTAAGAAGAAGACTTCTAAAACTCCATCAAATACAGTGGAGCCCATCAAATGCAGTGGAGCCCATCAAATACAGTGAAGTCCATCAAATACAGCGAACTCCATCAAATACAGCGGAGCCCATCAAATACAGTGGAGTACAGACAACACAACAGCGTGAGAGTTGAACAAATGAAAAAGCCAGACAACACGGTATTGCAACACACACACCACCCCCCCCCCCATACACATACAAATGCGCTTTAAGTGAAGTAAAAGAAATGAAACTTTTAAAAAGTAATTTTAATTAATGTCTATCTATCAAATGTAAGGAATGACATCTTCAACACCTTATTACATAGATATATACACACCACTTCGTCTATGTGCTCGGCATTACGTTTATATACATAGTATACTCAGTATATATATATATATATAATGCCATATATATACACACATTATCACGCCTATGACATTACACATCAATAACCATGAAAGTGTGTGTGTGTGCGGGGCGAGGGGGTGACAATGGGCTCTGATTCAAGTAAAACCAGTTGCGTGTCTTTTAATTTATGGTTTATCCATATGTGCGACTTTGACATTGTCATTGCAAACACCACCAGGGTTGTTGTCGCTTTACTTTAGTCACATGAAACGAGTACGTACAATCCATTTCTTTGAATCTTTCACTACGGTTAAATAGGTAAAGCAAAAGAAAAATCGACGGTATAGTGATAACGCAACAATCTGTAATCCAAGTTCGAAACATCATCTACTAAGCAACGACATCATTTGTATCCCTAAAAAAATTTCTGTAGATCTAATTTCAAAATGAATTATTTAATCGGGTAACATTGTTGTTTCCGCACAGCTCACCGGACGGCCAAACGGGCGGCATTCCTTTCCTAAATGCCGATCTTCTAAACGTTACAAATCAATCCAGCTGATCAATCAGCGCCGACCCGAAGATTCCCGTCCTTTCAAAGTAGGCCTCGCCAAAGTGCTTTATGATGGGGCCTCTGCATGCAAGGAGCATATCGCTGGGAGGAGATCGATACCCTGGCCGTAATCAAGTCAATAGTTGTCTACTTTCTACAAGCTATTTATTGACCGATCCTACGTTGTACGGGTCAGGGGAAGATAAAAAGGACGAGCGAAAAAATTGAGTGTGTGTGTGGGGGGGGGTACATTTAGATATTAATTTGTACAATTAAAATGTCTAGACGACAAGATCATATGTTTAACAACATATGGCCTAACTAGACACCAACTTGAAAATCAACAGATCTTTTTTTTCACTTTCTCTTCGGGGTGACTTACTTTTAATGTAACTGTGTTAATTAATTTTTTTCCCCCAAAACAATTTAATATTTGTGTGCCTGATGAAATAAGAGAAAAGATGTTACATTATCAAATGCAACACCTAAAAAAGTTAAGTGCGCAATAACCAACCGTCCCGGGAACTGCCATGAATCAATCCATGAACCACACTCACAGAAAGCATTACATTTAGGGAAAAAACAAACATTATGAAAAATCATGAGTTATTCTGACTAGGAATCTTAACTACGACGAAGCATGATTTCATTGTAATATGTAATAACTGTCCACTTGCTGTCATGACGGATGGGTATCTCAAGTGATCAATTCAACAATCCACATTCGAGTTTGCACTTAATGGAACTATCCGCATGGTGTTATTTCTTCATATAGATATGTGTCACAGTCCGGTCATTTATATTGTTAACTCCAATTTTAATATTGGAAACCCGTTAAAAAATATAATTTTAACAAAAGCTTGATAATACTTCTATAAACGTACACCTAGGAGTGAAACTGAAGTAGATAAATTAACCTTCAAAAGTTTAAATATAAACAAATAAATAATAAATAAATTATAAAAGTTACTTTCCTTCATTGACAAATCCGTTACATAAATTAGAAATGGCCTACAAACAACTTATAAATCAACTCTATTTGTTTTATCTATAAATACATGTACATAACTACTGATACATTTTTCTCAACCCCTTTCACAAAGTTAACAGCACTCATCAATCCCGTATAGGAGTGCGCCGTACGTATGTGTCATCCTACAATAAGATCACTGTCCTATGGGACGCACTCTCGACAAGACTTCTGATGGAACAGCATCGGAACTACGCGTGATAAGAAAGATCTAAAGGTGGGTTAATGCAGCATCATTACTGGACCGATTCATGGGGGTCCACAAATTGTGCACAGTGAGGCACTGAAAAATACTATTTACTGTAACAATTTGTCTCTATTACTTGGTAATTTCCTGTCGACAACTGTGGGACCACTGAAAGCATTAGGCTAACAAAGCTAATTGGTGCAATCCGTTGAATCAAGCATAACATAATAACGCCTATCTAGCCACTGGTCCAGGAAATCATTACTTCAACATTGCTCGGGTGTCCTCTCCTGGATTACGCTTTTATATAGAAAAATAAACAGGCAATGGGATACTAGCTACTTTCAGGTTAACATAGATCAACAACTTTAATAGGCTCACACTCGCTAACATTCATGACAAAACATCCTAAATTCCTTGCTTAAAAATAAAAGCGATCTACACATTACATAGATTACAGAGGCGTAGCTAAGGGGGGGACAGAAGGGGCAGATGTCCCTGGCACTAGACTAGTTAGAGGCGCCAAAATGTGCTTTGATATTATTTTATTGATGAAAATAATGGGTTTGAGAGTCCAACAAAAGAAAGAAGGCTCTTTAAAATGATCTTGTCCCCGGGCGCCCAACACTCTAGCTACGCCTCTGATAGATTATAAACTAAAATTTAGAGAAAAACAATCAAGATTACATCATGAGTGCTAGAGATCTAACCAAAAAAAACGGGGAAAAAATCATATTGTTCTCCTCCACAAGGGTAAACAAACCATAGTGTCCTGACTTAAGAGACACAAGACCACCAATGCGCCTTGTACACATCTTGACAACTCTAAGCTGCAACCCTTTCTTTCTACCATTGAAAGAATCGAACAGTCTCATACCAGACCCCCCACCCCCCTTTTTCCCGGTCACACAACTAGATCAATAAGTCCATTCATTACAAACAACATTCTAGGACCGGTCATTGTAATTATATTCTGGAAATTCAAACACAGTGATTCATAGAAGGTCTATTCCTTTGAAAGAGACTGATTGTGTTTTAGTGGAGCCTCAAGAAACTTTGTGAAGGGATACACGTCTTCATTTGTTTGAACACTTTTTGTGCATGGGTAAAATAGTAAACTGCAAACGCTGAATCTGATGACAGCACAGTATCAGCAGAACAGAAGGCAAGACACACACGTGGATGATCTGAACATGTGTTAGGAAGAGCAGCTTCCAATGTCAAGAATACATGAACCAGTGTTATGTGTATGCGAAGGTGCAGTAGTTGTGTATACGAGGGTGAATAATGGCGAGTTACTTTTGAGGGGAGTAATGGCGAGTTACTTTTGAGGGTGAGTCATGGCGAGTTACTTTTGAGGGTGAGTCATGGCGAGTTACTTTTGAGGGTGAGTAATGGCGAGTTACTTTTGAGGGGAGTAATGGCGAGTTACTTTTGAGAGTGAGTAATGGCGAGTTACTTTTGAGGGTGAGTCATGGCGAGTTACTTTTGAGGGTGAGTAATGGCGAGTTACTTTTGAGGATGAGTCATGGCGAGTTACTTTTGAGGGTAGTAATGGCGAGTAACTTTTGAGGGTCAGTAATGGCGAGTTACTTTTGAGGGTGAGTAATGGCGAGTTACTTTTGAGGGTGAGTAATGGCGAGTTACTTTTGAGGAGTAATTGCGGGTTACTTTTGAGGGTGAGCAATGGCTAGTTAGGGTACGATGGCGAGTTACGGTACGGTGGTGAGTTACGGTAGGCTATGGCTCAGCCAAGGATATGTAAAGTTGGTCATGCTGAGTGATTTATTAGAGTGAGCCACTGGAGGTAATGGTGGGCGGATCGGATGAAAGGGAAGATTTTGTTTATTCAACCCATTGCGTCGGGAGCGCATAGGAGATCAGTCAAATTTATTCTGTCCTCAGTGGTTGAAGATTTTACTTAGCAGGTGTCTTTTCACCAACTATTTTCAGAGAAATCAGTGTGCAACAGAAGGCTTTTAAAAAGGATGTCGATGTGCCAAACGATGTGTATATTGGTTGGGAAGGTACAGTGATGTCAACTGTAAAGCAGAGATGGTTACTTAAACTAGTAAACCCCACTGACACAAACCCAGTCTCATTAGATAAAAACTGCACAAATCATGGTGGGGCATTACAGAGTGTCGAAAAACAAATATTGATGAAGTGTCCATTGGACAAGGGGAAACAACCATTTTAAAAATAAAATCACCGCGACGGTAGTTGTACACTTTGTACTGAGCAACTCCCCATGCTAGTAAAATGTCTTATTAGGAAATGGCGTCAGCGGGCCGTCGAGCCAAAAGCTCCTTATGCCCTCCCTGGCGCTCCCCGACACCTGCCAGGCGCCGGGTTTCCTCGACGCCGGACCGTGCGGGGGCACGCCAGAGACCTCCCCGGGCGTGGACCGTCCCCACCAGCAACCGCTCGATCGGGTTTGCCGACGGAGACCTTCCCCGTCCGGAGACATCTGATCGACCGAAAACGTTGCGTTTAAAACGTCCGCAGTCCAATTTCCTAGGGGCCGGGACGGTAAATTAACGTCCTAATATCTCCCCCCACCCTTCCCGGGGAAGCATCTTTCTCAGGGCTGCGTATTTAGAATCATCGGCCAGGGACTTCCACCACAGCATATCGCCTCATATCCCCATGCTAGTTGTATATTAGAATGTTCAAGAAGACAAGTACAAGTTATGTAGCATCCTATTAAAATTGAACCATGTGAGTAGATATAGGCCTTTTTCATAAATCTTTGCATTTATTCATTTTAAACAACAGAAAAATCCAGTTAAAGAAATTAAAAAAATGAAATTTTACAAATTTGGTCTAGCACTACTCTTGTTGTTGGACCATAAAGGAATATAATTCAGCACATTGTCAGGTTCTTGTCTACAGAAACATACTGTAGACATGTCCTTTATCTGTAGAAAACTACACAATACCATCTATGTTTATAAATAGAAAACTACACAATTGCATCTACGTTTGTATATAGAAAACTACATAATACCATCTGCATCAGCTATTTTTTAATTCCTTAGTTCTGTGCTTTAATCATATATTGTTATATTGGTCTGATTTATAAAAACAAAGCATCACGTTTAACACATCAATAAATGTCTGATGCCTACCTTTAATCTTCCCTTTGTCTTGGTCTGGAGGGTCAATGGATCTTCTATTGGGTTTCATCATATTGAAAGGAAAGTTCTTGAAGATCCACCTGAAATATGTAAATAAGATACCTTTTTAAAATGAAGGCTCATTATTAACTAAAACAACAAAATCAAGCAGAGTAATTGTACTTTTATGCAAAACCCTGGGGTATTTAAACTTTGTGGGCAATGCTTGGGACTAGTTTAAGTCGATCATATGCAAAAGCCTCCTTATCTAATCTCATCTAATCTGCTTTAAGTTAGTTGAACCTTTGCTCATTATAACATTTCTAACCCAACCCCCAAGTTAATTCGCCCTCACTGGCGGGCCATGAAGCAATACACAAGGAACGCCTGTCGATAAGCATATGGAAGGCATTTACGACTAGCCAGCCAAATTAGGGACCAACAGAGCATAAGAGCACCTTGTCTGTTAGCAAAGCTACCTAGGTACGAATGCAGACTAAACTCTCAATGATATGGATGGATGAATCATTGTCTTTAACCAACACCCCTTCCCTCCCTCTAATACTAATAGGGTTTTTTAATGGTGGCTTGGGAAAATAGCTTGCTTGTTGTATGGACTTGCCTGATTCTTGCCTAAATTGTTTTTTGTAATTAACTGTACTTTTTTAATTAACATTGAAATAAAAATTTCAGTTACTCTTTTGTTAAAGATAAGACTTAAAGTATCATTATAAGCCAGCCTTAAATGCTCTATCAGCAAGCAGATCATATTATACTAGCTGGTCAAAACACCTAAATATCTTTGTGACTTGGAGGCAGCCTCTTAATCTAAATCCTCGCTCCCTCTAAAAACATAAGCTGTGTTGAGGATTTGTACACATCCCAGCGACATTATTGGCACAGTTAAATAATTACAACCAATATGATAAAGTTTTGTGCATGTCTCTCAACTAACAAATTTTCACTGCAACAGGCAATCATCTTGGAACAATATTCAATTGCTAGTAAAACAAAAACTCTGATATTATCACCAGCATCGATATAAAATTTCATTCAATTATTAGATTTTAATTGTTGTCTCTTAAATGGTTTACTTCAGTCCAAAAAAAAAGTCAGGGTGGCTACTTATTTAATGAATATCTAAAATAGTGTTGTACAATATATAACAACATTGTAATATTAGCCAACACTTACAGAAATCCCCGTGTAGAGTCAGTGAGACTCCTCCTCACTGTTGTGCCAAGTAGACTGATTTAGGGAAGCAAAATGAAAAACTTAACACTAGCAAAGAGATAATCATACATTAGCGATAAGCTATTTGACAAAGCAAGTAGTAAGTATAGGAGATCAAGAAAAAATAATTTTTTTTAAACTTTGAAAATTGCTAGACTTTCGGTTGAGTAACTAAACTGATGCAATCAAGGGTTATGCGGACAGACATGATCTGAAAACTTTCTACCCTTCTCTAAGTTTAAAGGAAGTAAAGAAGCTCTAGGTAATGTCTCCAGCTGAAATATGCAAGGAATGGAGCATAAATCTGATAGAAAGCCTTTCTACTCATTAGGGCTAAGCTGGGTAATGCAGCTTGTTAGCAGCACACACAGAAAAATATCTTCTCATATATATAAGAATGAGCTAGGCTGACCGTAAAGCTAAAGAACTGAAGATCTTTAAATATGTTTAGATTCTTAAAAACAATCATAGTTATTTTCTATTATTTTACGGAAATGGAATAAATTTAAATCTGCAAAAATATTATATTTCCGTTTTTATTTTAGTTAATGTTTAAGTATTATTATTACAAATTACACATACATTTAAAATAACAATAAAGGAACTATCTGAAGCATTTTATATGTGTTTAAAAGTTATAAAAAAAATTATGATCAAAGAATTACACCATAATCACATTTATTGGGAAAACCCAAACATCAGTTGTTTTTTGTGCATTTTTAGTGTGTTGTTAATATTGCGAAATAAAATTAAAATTACTTTGTTCTAAAAAAACATGCAAATGACGTCATAGCGCAAATCACCTATTTTAGCAAAACCTCTTTAGTTTCATAATTTATTGCTTTTAATGTTAATAAAACACACACAAATTTAATTTTTAACCTCTTCAATAAGTTTTTACTTTATTTTAATTCCGAAAATATATTTTTATTAAATTTATAACGTAATAAAAACTTAACCTTTACATATACTTCTAATAAAAAAATGCTATTTAAGTAAATCAGTGCAGCGAAACTACATAGCCAGATAGTATTCACTAATCCACTTATTACTGATCCAAATAAGAACAAACCATATGAAGTGCAAAATATATTATTTTGGGTATGGAGGGGACTACAATCTGGTGGAAGATTTTATTAATTTTTATTTTAATCTGGAGGGGAGGGGTGGTCGATACTTTCATTCTGCCCCAAGCAGCACAAGGTACGTCTCAAAATAAAGGAATGAATTTGTTAAATAATTAAACTTCTTGGGTACATACATATCGGAGATAGAATGTGTATATTTTTACGTGGATGACAATATATTTAAATCCTATGGTATTACATTTGTGAAAAAATACCTTCTCTTTTTATTAATAAACATATTTTAATAATTAAGAAAATCAATGGCGTTACCAAAACGTGGGTAAATTTATATAAGTATACCCATGAATATCAAAATCCAATAATTTTACACACTTGAAAATTAATTTTTAAAAATGGAGATAGGTTAATATTTTCTTTTTAAAAAAATGAAAATATATGTTTTTATTTACTTTGCAGAAAGTAAAGTGGGTGTGTATTTTTATGAGATTAACAACTTTTAAAAAAGTACACTTAAGTCTGACATAAACATGAAAAACGGTTGCGAGATTCTTCTTTAGATAAAAGAATTCTTTGTTTTAAGATTTTCTGATAATCTACAACTAAAAAAAACAAAGTAAAAGTTTTTTTAAATTTTTGATCAAGATATCAATATTAGTGATGGGACTATACCAACATTTTTAACGATTCCGATATGATTCTGATTCAACCCAATTATCCCGATTCCCGATACGATTCCGATTCCTGGCCATTATTACATAAATTACTATGCCCAGGTATTAACATATTTAATTAATTTAAAAGTTGAGAATTGATTAGAAAAGTTTATTAACTTGCTATTGAAGCTTGACTATATGCTAGATAATAATGTATTGGAAAGGTTTTATTTAACACATCTATCAATAATTCCATTTTAATAATACAAAGATGTAGTATTGAGTTCAAAATAATATAAATAATTCCATTTTAATGAGAAAAACTTCATTCAGTTCAATCAGTTGATAGTAAGAATATGCATTTAATCATAGTCAAATTGAAGCACTCGCAAATTATAGTTCAAAAACATAAGCATCTCTCCGCTTGTTGGTTCTAAACGGTTTCTCTTCGGCGAGTATATATTGCCATCTACACTAAAAATTCTCTCGCCCTCTACTGAAGAAGGCGGAGCACATAAATACTTTCTTGAGATGAGAGCCAAACTTGGAAGTTCTTTGTTCGCTTTCCACCAGCTAAGAGGATTCTCATTGTTTGCAATCAGTTTAAATGTTGAATACCTTGATATTTATGTTCTCATTTTAATACTTGCTGCTGAAAATTGACTCTTTGTTGTTGTGGTTGTAGCATTTGTATTGCTTGTTTCTTGTTGATCGGCTTTCTTTTTCATATCAGCAAAGCACTTTTCAGCAAAGAATCGTTTTGGTATCGGAATCGGGTCTGAATTATTCAGCTCCGATACCAATTCCAGATGCTTTGGAAAGATCCCGATATTTCGATTATTCAGATACGATTCCGATTAATCGTCCCATCACTAATCAATATATCAAATTCCGTTAATATTATATATATTTATATCATATACAGTTTTTGATGTTAATTTAAGATTATGTTTTCAAAATTTTATTAGAAAAAAAGTTGTAGTTCAAGGGCACAAATAGGCATAGGGTAGGCCCAACATTTATCAATTTAAAAACTCAAGACACTTAAGTATTTCTCTATCATAGTAATCATCCCCCAATTAACTTCTTTAGTGACAAAAGTGATATAATTAGTGATAATTTAGATTTGGTAATTTAATGTCACGTTTAGAGAAAAAACTATAGTTTGGGGACGTCAAATGGGGTATGGTAGGCATGTAATATATAGCAGATAAATACATTCTCAAAAATTAATGATGCTAGAAACGTAAATATCACTACATAGATAACTCTTTTAAAAGTTACAAATTGTGATGAGATTTTGCAATAGCAGGTAGAAATTATCCCAAAGGACCTACAATTACTATCCCAATAACATCGGGTCATATATTCTAGTTTTCTATAGTGTGTTCCACCCAATGAGAAGAAATGAAAAGTGCATAGAAAGTGAATAGAAAACTATTAGATTTTTTAACATAATTTTTGTACATTTTACCTGAATTAAAATTAAATAAAAATGGACAAGCAATTGGTGTGAAACTAAATGTAAGCTAGATGAAACTGCAAAGCTCTGAAAGTAATAATTGACTTGGAGCGAATTTTTTGTAATTACCGGTCTTAGCAAGAGGCATATCTTAAGTTATGACCATGGCAATTTCTATTTACATTTATATTTCATTTCACATGCTGACTAGCTGATGATAATGAGAAGCCAAAGTTTTTGTGTGTGTGTGGATAATTTCTTAGTTCTTCCATAGATTTAAATAATAATAATTTAAATTAACAATCACATAATAAGTGAAGCAATTAAAATTCAACATTATTATCTGAATAGTATCTTAATGTTCCTCTTATCTGACTATATTGCAGCTACCGGTACATGAAAAAAAAAATGTTTCTTTTGGTTAATTTCAGAAGCTAATTTATTACATATTATTTTTTCATTTGTTTAAAAATTACAGTACCTTACATATGATTTTAATTTTTGTTGTTTTCCTGTTTTATAGTTTTTTGTCAAAACGTAAAAGTTGCCAGCTCCCACGGAAAACTATGAAGATAAAACTCTTTTTTTTTTAAACGCCCGGACCCTCCAGGTATTTACTAAAAATGTTAGGACACAGACTGGGTGTAAACAAACTGCAACCGCCTCAGCCCAACCAATGTTGCAGCAAGAAGATACCACAGTATTTCAAGGAACCATCCTTGGTCACATGTACAAGTCTAAAGGGAATCTTAAATCATGTGACAACTAATGCATCCTTGCTCTTGATTGCATGTAAGAAACTGGTCAGAATTATTTTGAACCATCACAGAATGTTGACCTCTCTTCCGCTTTTGTAGCCCCAAATCAAGGCTTAAAATCTTTAAAAAATAAAAATTTGGTAATCTTAGGCTTGTTCAATTCATTTATTTATTGAAATTCATTATTATTATGGTGATGAACATTGTTATTGACAAAATAACATGTATGTATGTATCACTGTTTCGCACATCATTATGTAGAAGGCTTACTGCAGACCTGTTTACTCTTATGATTTTGGCGTACAATGTACGATTTTAAGATTCTTCGCCAAGACCTGTCATAACTATGATTTTAAGAGACCTGGTTACAAAATATTTTTTCCGCACCAATGAGGGTGCGGGAGGTTGGTTGCCGAAGAAAAAAATGAAGTTCCCAGCACTGAAAGACTACAGTGTGTGGTCACTAGTCTAAATATTACTACAGCTATATCTAGCTAGCTATTTATGAAACCACAAAGCATAACTTCGAAAGAATGTGGTGATATTTTTATAGCCTTGACAGGCCCAATAAGAATTCATGATTTTTAGGTCATAGTTGGCTCTATTAGAAACTGTAAAGATAATTATTGTAGAATTTAAGCATAAATGTAGGTACATTCAGGTGACCACCAACCTTTCATTACGCATCCTCAGTGCATACGTAATATATGGACATCGCCGTTTGTTGACAGGGTGTGGAAGGGGGTATGAAAATGTTTTTTTTTCGTACGTTATTTATGGATGTCCCATTGTCCAATCGACTCTAGCATTCAAATTTGGCTACATTGATAGGCGTGCACATGGCATGGATGATTTTAAAGTTATCATCGGCATAGAATCGGCACTCCTTTTTCAGTTGACAAATATTTAAAGTGCATTTTCAGCTACTATGCACAACATAGTTAAATTTTGATATATTTCATAAGATACAGTAAGCAGAATTTGATCTATTTTATTTTTATAAGTCATTAAGCAGCTGTTCAATTTTAATACCACAGTTTTGATCCATCAATTATCTTGCCAACACCTTGTGATAGTTTTAGATCACAATATGTTAAAAAAAAATAACCCACGTTAAATGATTTGGCTCTGCAGATGTTTCACAAGTGAACTTTTTTCTTTATTCAAGTAGCAATTATTTTAATTTGTGGCATAAATACATAATTTTTATATACATAATTTTTTGTGAACTGTATTCGCCATTTCCCGCCCCCATTTAGGACTGATAGATTGAAAATAAATTAAAATAAGTAATAATTTTTTTTTTAAAGTATTCATTGACTACTAAATTAAAAAGGATTTATAAAAACAAAGGTAGGTTAGGGAAAGTTAATTTTTCACAAGCATTACGATTGAGTCTAGAAAGAAAGAAAACTATATTCAGGTATAAGAAAACATGCATCTGCATTTTTAATTTATGAAAAAATTCTGGGCAGGGGGCTCAACCTCCTCTCAAACTCCACCCCCATTTTCGATTGGATGACTTTGCCCGGGCGTTCTCAATTTCAGCTCCCGCACCATATTTTCGTCTATCAAAGTGGCAAATGACAGGCACATTTTTATTGCAACAATTCACTGTATATATATTTGCCAGTCTTTGAGATGTTAACTTTTTTAGACATGCGATGTGAATAGTTATTGTATACTGTATGTTTATTTATTTACTATGAAAAACAGTATTGTAAAATTTTGAGATGGTAAAGTACTGTCTAAGATTATATTGTACTATATTGGGAGTTCCAGAATAAACAGGTCTGCTCCTGTCTCTTGCAAGACATAATATACTCTTACAATACTACTTTAAAATACCTTTTCAACAACTTTAAATTACTCTTTAAATTCAAATGGTAAAAGAGAAAGCATTCATTTGATGTTGATCAATTAAAATTCATGATAATTTCATTTTTTATTTTAAATATCTCCCTATCAATACTTTCACCCACCATTTTTTTATGTAGAAAGAACATATGCATGAAAATGTTTTAAAAATATGAGCTTTTGGATTTGGGTTGTCCAAAGTATTGTTAAGCTGTTGGTTGAGGTCAAAAGTCATTTTTTAATTTACAGCCTGGTTTCGGTTTCTGGTGAAATCAATTTCGGTCTAATTTCAAATAATGAAAATTGGAATTGTTTGGTGCCATAGTTTAAAATTAATAATAACTCTTGATGAATACCTTGCAGACGGGAGATAAGAGCTTCCCTATGGCATGGACCACAAATTTCAGTTATAAAAACATTTTATTTTTCAGATCTGGTTAAATTGTTCTAAAACTTTGGTACAGAGAGACAGTGTGCCTGATTTAATTAATAACAAGAAAATACCACATCATGACAGCTCTACTGTTTTGGCTAATACCAGTTAGCGGCAGGGCTAGTTGTCTTCACTGATATATAGGTCACTGAGGTTCCCAAGTTCAACTACCTGCCATAGTCCTATTTTTCAACAGATTTCAGTTGTTAGCTCTGATTATTTGATAAAAGTTTATTTTTATTATTGTCTTGTAAGTTGGAGGGAGGGGTTTGGGGAGTGACCCACCCTGCTCAGTAATGTATGTTGAAATTTCCAGTGAATTTAAATTGTGACATTATAGAAATGAATAGCATACAGGTATTTCATTTTTTAAGCAATCAAAAGACAGTGTTCATTTTTGGATTTCAGCAAGGTTGAGTTTCTTGTTTAATTTCTTTTGAAAATTGTAAGTTAAATTTTAATAAAAACCATTGTATAATTTCTTTTAAATTCATTTCATATTACTGTATTGATCATCATATGATTCATATTACATTTAAGACGTGAATATTGTTCAGTGAAGAACAGGAAATTTATCATACGCATCATCGTTCAAGTCCAACAGCAGACCTGTTTACCCTCAAACTCCTAAAATCGTACAATATCATCTCAAAATCGTACAATACAGTATCTTAATAGTAAATAAATAAAATTACAATATTTTAGTATACATTATGTATAGAATAACTACTCATATAGCGTGTTCAGTGGAATTGAGCTAAGCTGGCGTAAAAAAATGGAAAGCGCCGTAAGAAATAATTAGGTCATAAAATTAGGTCATACAAAGCAAACACGCGAGGTGGGGACATCTAAATAGCACGTACCGGTACCCATAAAAGTCAAATTATGTAACTCCCTCCCCAGCCGCACCTTGTCAATGTAAAGGGCTATCCAACTATTACTAAGGATGCACATGTCAGCTTTCATGGGAAAAAAGGGGGGGGGGGGGGGGGGGGTTACCAGAATGCACCTACATTTATACATGAATTCTACAATAATTATACTGACAGTCTCTTGTAGAGCCAACTGTCACCTGAAAATCTGTGACATCCATGAATTCTAATTTGGCCTATTATTAATTATTATTATTAAAGCTATAAAAATATCACAACAATGTTTCTCAGTTATCGTATACTCGTATATTAATGCTTTGTGTTTTCATAAAAGAGATCGATGTCGTAGTAATATTTAACATGACATAGTCACAACACACTGTAGTCCACCAACACGCCTTTCTGTGCTGTGACGTAATTATTTCTCCGGCAGAACCAACCTTTCCACATCCTCATTAATAGGGGAAGGGGGGGAGGGGGGAGGAGGAAATGTGATTCCAAACTGTTGTATTAAAACCGTTGAGGAGATAGAGCTGTTTAGCGATTTCTAAAAATATTTTTAATGCCACAGACTAAATCTTATAAAATATGTCCAAATCCAACTTTCTAGTGCGGAATAGTTGTATTTTATTTAAAAACCATCTCTAGTTTTCTCTTTTTTCACAATTGCCGCGGTTCAGACTAACGAAATAATTGTGTAACAAAACTACGTCACAGGCTTGGTAGCAGTCAAATGGGATGGTGAGTGAAGTTGTCGCTAGGGAGACTAGTCTAAATATTACTATTGACGCAGATAGCTAGTTCACTGACACACAAAGCAACAATATGACCTTCACCATCAATACCAGCGTTTCTCAACCTGTGGGTCGCGACCCCTTTGGGGGTCGAATGACCTTTTCACGGGGGTCGCGAAAGACCATCGGAAAACAAATATGAACCTACAGGTATAAATTAACAACGAAAATAATATTGTGTTTGGGGGTCACCACAACTGGAGGAACTGTATTAAAGGGTCGCGGCATTAGGAAGGTTGAAAACCACTGATCAATACGATGCTGTTGCTGTGATATTTTTATATCCTTTGAGACTCCCACCAATCCCCCTACACACGTATCACGTATGCCACACATTTCCTTAACAACCCCCACCTCCCCATCAGTGCGTACATAATATAACGAAGGATGGTTCCAACTTTAAAAAAAATTACAACCAATTGTTTTTCTCGGTCCATTCACTGCCAGATATTTTTTAGAAAGGGCTTAAACTTCCAAGACCGAACATTTATTATTACTTTTTTTACTGGGTCTCTGAAAATCGTAGTTTTGGCGGGGTCTCGGCGTACAATCGTAAAAGACATCTAAAAATCGTAGATTGTACGCCAAAATCGTAAGAGTAAACAGGTCTGCAAAAGTTGGCCCAGTCACACTAAGTCAAATCAGTCAAGTCTTTGGTTTTCCCAATGTGACGTCACTGTGGCAACCCTTCGATAAACCCATGCCCAACTACACTTCTACCCATGGCACAAACTATTGTATCTAATAATCGAGCTCAAATGCGGCCTAAGATATGTCTTTAAACTTTATAATTTATATTGTTTTGAAATATATGAATGATTGGGTAGACCGAATGATTGTATTGTATAAAGATAAATCATTTTGAATCATTTTAAAAAGACTACATTCTTTCACTCGTTTTCAAAATAACTTTTACTTTTACTCTTATTTTAATGTTTTATATAAAGAGATTTGGTAAATTTCGAGAGATGGGTCCGCGTTTTTTACCATGGCCACCATTTTGGTTGACACCACCCGTAAAATTAAGAATAAAACGTTTAAAAATAATGAAAAAACTTCCTAAATGTATCCCTCACCCTAACCTGAAACCTAAATCTATCCCTGAACCCTAAAGTCATCAGCAACATAACAAAACACGCAAATGACGCCATGGCTCCATAACTAGACATTAGCCAGAGATTTATATCTGAGCTGGGCCTGATGGTTTTGATGTCATTCTGTCAAATTCTTTGACTTGGTTGGTTGGATTATAATATAATAAGTTTTTGCATTTTTCAAACATTTTGTTCTACTTGTCCCCTACTATTAAAGTAAAACAATGTATCAAATTTGAATGATATTGTTTTTCACAACTAAGTCCCTCAGACATTGATTATGTAGGCGTACATTATCTGATTGGAGGCACTAACAAAGTCCACACCGCTGTTTATTTATTTGTGTGAGGTGACTCGGTCAGTGTAATTAATTATTCATTACAATTCTGATGCTTTGTAAATAACTGCACTGAGAGTTTCGAAGGTTTGATTGCCTCTATGTGGTAATAAATCAACAGAAATTTTACACAAATTCCTTTTTTACCTTAAAAAATCATGTTAAGTCCGAGAAATATGCATGATCAATAAACAAAACATGCCTCAACGGCTACTGAATCAGCCGCCTTGTTTGTTGTATTCCGTTTAATTGAATTGTGGGAGTTAAGGGGAGAAAACTCTTGTTATCTTCCGGTAAAGTTCATTTTCATTTTGAAGGGGAGCTGGCATTTCCAAAGGCGTAAAAAAAAAGGTGGAGGGGGTGGGGTGGGGGATAAGTGCGTGTGTATGAATGTTTATGAATTTCTCACTTCAGTATTTTGATGTAAGCAAGAAAAATTATAAATTACTTTATCATAAAGTTAATGTCCACAACCGTCTTTCCGTGATTTAAGTAATATTTGCATTAGTTCAGGAGTCATTCATAACATAAAGTGTCATCAAGTGATAATTTCCAAGAAAAGGGATGCTAGTCCTATTTTCATGATTATGCATAACTCTACAATAGCAATAGTGAAAATCAGACTCCATAGTCCCGAGAACATATCGAAGTAAGGTTTGGATCATATATACTCAAAATATTGAGGTTGATGCGCATCGAAATTGTCTTTTAAATTGCTTAAATTTACTGAAACAGATGTGTGTTTACAAGTGTTATGTTCTCGGTTACGAAAATTATTTTTCTCCTTTTTCTTTGCATCGATAATTCAATTAATCCATAGACAACCCCTCGTAGTGTTTTCTGAGACTAGTGACGGGCCATCTTTTTGGTAGTCTGATGTAGTCAAAGACAGTGGCACTGCCGTCTAAAGGCATGGGCACACTGGGCCGTTGTCCAAGGCTTTACGCTCCATTCTTTCCCATATTGTAATTAAAAGTTGAAAGATCTTTTTAGCAATTAATTTTCGTTCAAATTGCAATGGGATGAACTTTTCCCCAGTTTTTGTGAACAATTTTTTAAAGCATATTAATGAATTAGTTTAAAAAAATAAATAGTTTGAATTAAACATTACAAACAACATTAGGCCAGTGCTGGCCTTTAGGGTGTGCGACCTGTGCCCTTGCACAGGGTGCCGTGACTATAGGGGCACCTGGGGCGCCTGGTAAATATTTAAATTCCCTTAATTTAAGTGTGAACCTCGGGTTCGTGTTTGAGAAACGGTCTAAGTATAGCATCAGAACACGTGCTCCATCCATCGCCTACATCGTAATCGGAAAAAGGGGCGGAGCCATACAGGGACAGGGAAGGGGGCGCCGAACGGGTGCTTCGCACATGGCGAAAGTTTACCCAAGACAGGCGTTGATTAGGCCTTCTCTTTAGAAACAACTAAAACTTACAAATTTCTTTAAGAAGACAACGATTTCAAGAGACATTTGAATATCAACCAGCATCTCTTCTGTTGTTCGCCAATTAAATCTAGAATGAAGCAAAACTAAATTCAGGTATGCCCCAGAATACATCCTTGCATTTTTTCAGGTTAGGGTTACACTGAATATGAGCTTCTCTTCCCCCCCCCCCCCCACCAAAAAACAAAACAAAAAACGCCGATCTACAATCTCATACGCGAATGTTTGGTGTTATCGATTTCTGCTCCCGCTCTGATCAAAGTGACAGCAACCCCGGCACCTTAACAGATACAGTATTAGTTATTCAAATGATTTTTTTTTGAACTTATAAACGTATAATTTTGTTTCAGTTTGGTACAGGTATATAGTTGGACTGTTTATATTCCAAAAGCATACCCTCCGTGGAGGCAGTACCCAGGATTAATAAATTAATGTATAAGTCTATGTATGGCCGGGGGGGTGATCAAGTCGGAGCTGGCCTTAGGTGATATTATGCCTAGTTTTGACGCTAAAAGGCCCCCCACCACCTATGAAAGCCTGAATTCCACCTGATAAAACTGTCTGAAAGAAACACTGATCACAACACGTGAGCCAACCTGGGCCACAAAATATTTATCAAACATAAGGCCTACTTGAAAATATTAGAGACGAATTTTGGGGGGCTCATTACATTAACCTTACCTACGGTCTCAGCTGCTGTTAATACGTCCCTGGACAGTGGCTTCAGTAGGATTGGTGTCCCCAATGCCGAAAATTCATTGTGTCACCCCCACCCCAACCCAGACAACTTCCTCCATGTACGTCCTCCGAGTCTTCCTTCCCCAGACCATACAGACCATACAGAATAACATATTGTCAAGTTTGTAAACTCAAGTCATATAGTTGCATACTCCCTCCAGAAGAAAATGGATGGGTTCTGACTTGATCACTGCAATGAAATTGTTACTTTTCATCTTGATATTAAACACTAACATTTTCAATTAAGCTTACAATAAAACTTTACAATTATTAAATATTCCTTCCTGATCTCTAACGCTGGAAACTTGTCTTCAATATTTTCAACTGTTTTTTAGGATCAGAAACCCAACGTGTTGCGGTTTGCAGAATTTTTCTCAGACATTACAATGTGTTCAACAAAAACATGTCCCCATCAATAGGTAGAAACATCAATAGGTAGAAGCAGAAAAGTAGGAAAACACTCTACCGAGACAAAACCTAAAATGCTACACATACTGTATCATGCATTAAAATATTTTTGAGTGCACAAGTTAAAAGAATGCTCCAAACATCCATTAAAAATAGTTTTATTGTTATTTCATTTCACGTCTCAACAGCAACATAGGCCCTGGTACGCCTTGATTGATTTTAAACATTGTGGCATTATTATCGATTACATTGAGCTTGGCATATTATTATGTCAACAAGTAAGTCACCTTTCAGCTTCTTTGTTTTTTTAAAACACTTTCAGCATAAGAGTGCATCAGCTTTTCCCCACTTTGATTGGAGAATCATAAAAACCTGTCTTTTTAATTTCCCCCTTGTGGATCTTCAACTCTCTGATCATTTTGCTCAAGTAAAGTTGTGGATGGTAATAAAGTACTATTATATTTTAAATGGAAGCCCTATGGGAATTTTCCTCTTTCTACAATAGAATCACAATAACTATTGTAATAAGAACAGCAGTGACAACGTAAAAAACATCTGTCAGTTCATAGAATCGCCACGCAAAGAGGGTTTGGGACGAAAGGGAAACAGCCCCGGGTGCCATCTCTCAGAGGGCGCTAAAATAAGTGAACGAAATATACACTTTTTGGGCAAGAGGGCGCCTAAAATAAGCGATGCCCCCGGTCGAAGGTTTTGTCTTGAACAGCTCTGAGTATAATTATTAATAACTGGCACGCTTGCTAATAGCACCAGTTTACATCCAAACAGGATTGAGTCTGAACTGTATGTCTATACGCACCCGACCTGTTCAGGTGGCACCTTGCTCTGCTGGCTCCTTTCTCTACTGGCTCCTCGCTCCAAAGGAACTCTTCTCTGGTGGCACTTTGCTCTGGAGGCACGTTGCTACGGAGGCAGCATGCTCTGGTGGCACTTTTCTCTGGTGGCACCTTGCTCTGGGGGAACCTTGCTCTGGAGGCACCTTGCTCTGGGGGCACCTTGCTCTGGAGGCACCTTGCTCTGGAGGCACCTTGCTCTGGAGGCACCTCACTCTGTATGCACGCTGTTCCTTTAGGTAACTACGAATGTTTATGAAATTTTCTCCAGCGAGTTCTGTCAAATTTGGATTTTTACATTTTGGTCATCCGCGGGCGCGGCCAGCATCCGACTAACGGACCACGTGTAGTCTGGTGAGACCTTATACCAGTATATTATTATTTACTTTTTTATGCTACAAAAAATGTTCAATTTATTTCCAAACTCGTGGAACCCTTGTTAATGCTTTAAACAAATCTACCAAGGCATACATTTCTCAACTGGCGCCGACTCCCATATGCCACCACAAAGATCCAGAGCCCTCTCTATGTCTGAGTGCTTCTAACGCTAATAAAGGGGACAGTGTAAGTTCTAATTAAAGGTTCGGGATAATGTATGAGAGAAACCCTAAACGTAGTCTAAACATATTCTGTTTTGTTCAACTATTTCTAAACATATAATATCTTGTTCAACTATTTCTAAACATATATCTTGTTTAACTATTTCTAAACATATAATATCTTGTTCAACTATTTCTAAACATATAATATCTTGTTCAACTATTTCTAAACATATATCTTGTTCAACTATTTCTAAACATATAATATCTTGTTCAACTATTTCTAAACATATATCTTGTTCAACTATTTCTAAACATATGATATATTGTTCAACTTAACATATAATATCTTGTTCAACTAGTATTTCTAAACATATATCTTGTTCAACTATTTCTAAACATATATCTTGTTCAACTATTTCTAAACATATATCTTGTTCAACTATTTCATACACAAAGCCTAAACGTAGTGTGCATGAAATAGTTCAACAAGATATGTTTAGGGTTCAAACGAAAAGACACGACAATCAAATATTCAGCATCTTTTTTTTTTTGGGTAAGACTCTCATCAAAGATTTATATCAGCAAGATATTCCGATTAATCAACAGGGGGACAGAACTGATCGAAGTTAATTAGTTTTAACACTGAACAGCTGTTGTGGGTTTGGTCAGGCTGTGAGTGAGCCTGAGTTTGGTCAGGCTGTGAGTGAGCCTGGGTTTGGTCAGGCTGTGAGCGAGCCTGGGTTTGGTCAGGCTGTGAGCGAGCCTGGGTTTGGTCAGGCTGTGAGCGAGCCTGGGTTTGGTCAGGCTGTGAGTGAGCCTGGGTTTGGTCAGGTTGTGAGTGAGCCTGGGTTTGGTCAGGTTGTGAGCGAGCCTGGGTTTGGTCAGGCTGTGAGCGAGCATGGGTTTGGTCAGGTTGTGAAGTGAGCCTGGGTTTGGTCAGGCTGTGAGCGAGCCTGGGTTTGGTCAGGCTGTGAGTGAGCCTGGGTTTGGTCAGGTTGTGAGTGAGCCTGGGTTTGGTCAGGTTGTGAGCGAGCCTGGGTTTGGTCAGGCTGTGAGCGAGCATGGGTTTGGTCAGGTTGTGAGTGAGCCTGGGTTTGGTCAGGCTGTGAGCGAGCCTGTGTTTGGTCAGGCTGTGAGCGAGCCTGGGTTTGGTCAGGCTGTGAGTGAGCCGCTTTCTCCCTGTACGAATATTGCCTGGATTTAGTCGAATTCTATTGATGAAGAAAAAACATTTACTACGTCATGTTCAGCGTCTCGTGTCTCGCATGTCACAACCTATGAATATGAGAGCTGCGACTCAACACGCGTTTCGGTGGGAACATCTTACGGATTGAATTTTAACCGTATCTGGTAAATATATAAGTCTGTTCTTGTGAACATTGTGGCTTTAAATAGGAAATATTAAAAAAATATATATATTTTAATGGAGTTATTACGCTACAGCAAGGTAAAAATTGGTGTCGTCATTGAATAGATTGCTGCGAGCTGTGGGTTATATTAAACCACCAGAGGCTGTCCTATAGGGTTCAACTTCTGTCGTGTTTGTATGCCACATCATCTTACACCTTCTGCTTGGCCTGCTTATCACGTTTAAAGGTGAATGTTACCTCCGGACAGTTACGACGCTTGGGCACTGCAACAATTGAGGGCTGTAATGGGCCCGACCATATGTATAAGAGCCCAAAGGTGGGAGGGGGAAGAAATTCAATGGCACGTGTTTTCAAATTGCTTTGAAAATCTGAAACAGCGAAACCGAAAAAATTGCTGTCCAAACGTCACGACACCTCCCCCGTAGATGTCATGTCTTAAATCAAGGCGTGTCAACTTGTTGGCATTATGTTAACTCTTTGGGCCAGAATGACACTTATCAACATGCTTTGCGTCGTTTCTTTTTCTCGAACTCTTATTTTGAGCATACACAGTCAACAGATATTGGTGTTGAAACATAGCGGGAAAACTGGAAACCAAAAAAAAAAAAAAAGAAAAGAAAACCCATTTATTGAACAGTTACAATTTGAAGTTAAAGACCTGAACTTGTTCTGCAATGTTCTGCCTGAACTTTTTCTGCAATGTTCTACCTGAACTTGTTCTGCAATGTTCTACCTGAACTTGTTCTGCAGTATACTACCTGAACTTGTTCTGCAATGTTCTACCTGAATTTGTTCAGCAATGTTCTACCTGAACTTGTTCTGCAGTGTACTACCTGAATTTGTTCAGCAATGTTCTACCTGAATTTGTTCTGCAATGTTCTACCTGAACTTATTCTGCAGTGTACTACCTGAACTTATTCTGCAATGTTCTACCTGAACTTATTCTGCAGTGTACTACCTGAACTTATTCTGCAGTGTACTACCTGAACTTATTCTGCAGTGTACTACCTGAACTTATTCTGCAATGTACTACCTGAACTTATTCTGCAATGTACTACCTGAACTTATTCTGCAATGTACTACCTGTTAATAACATTTCTTTTCCCATGTGTACAAACTCTGAATACTTATCTACGTATATTTGCACAGCAAAAAACAAGCAAAACAACAAGGCTTCACCTTCCACCCTGATTGAAGATGTATCTCAGTACGGTGTGTGTGTATGTTGTATCAGTCATAGCGTTATGTGGTAAGTAGTCTATCCTGAATACGTACACATAATGTATTACTAAATTGATTGAACATATAATAAATACAGCTCACGAATAGTAATGACATCCGTGGCCCACGTTAACATTTAATGACATATGTGGCCCACTTTAATATTTAATGACATCTGTGGCCCACTTTAACATTTAATGACATCTGTGACCCACTTTAACATTTAATGACATATGTGGCCCACTTTAACATTAAATTACATCTGTGGCACACTTTAACATTAAATTACATCTGTGGCCCACTTTAACATTAAATTACATCTGTGGCCCACTTTAACATTCAATTACATCTGTGGCACACTTTAACATTAAATTACATCTGTGGCACACTTTAACATTAAATTACATCTGTGGCCCACTTTAACATTCAATTACATCTGTGGCACACTTTAACATTTAATTACATCTGTGGCCCACTTTAACATTTAATTACAAATGTGGCCCACTTTAACATTTAATGACATCCGTGGCCCACTTTAACATTTAAAGACATCCGTGGCCCCCTTTAATATTTAATAACATCTGTGGCCCACTTTAACATTTTATTTAAATACGTGGCCCACTTCCTTGTATATATTGAAAAAACTGATCTTCTTATAAACAAAGTCAATATAAGTTTTGTCGTGACGCCCAAGAAATACGCCGCTGCCAAGTGCGGGGCCATATTGGGCACGCTGAGCAACGCCGATGTATACAATAGTTTGAAACAGGGTCTCCCAACCTTTTGTGACTCAATCATGTTCGGTGCCGCGGAGGCCCTTTGGCCTACCCTACGTCTTATAAGGCAATGCTTGTGTTTAGGAGTAGTGTTACGGAGTGGGGGAATGGCCGCGGGGCCCCTTTGAAGTGCTCCGCGGATCACAGGTTTGGAACCTCTGGTTTAAAACACACACCCCCCCCCCCCCCAAGCTTGTAACGTTGATAACAAGCAGAGTTCGTATCTTACATTACAATCCGCATCTCCCCAGAATCCTGTATTCACCTGACGATCACCGCAGATAATGAAAGTTCCATTTTTTCAAGAAAGACTTTGAACTGTTCTCTGATTTCACCCTGCAGAAATTCTGGAATCGCTTCGGTGACGACAATCGAAAGCTCCAAGTTTTCCACCTCGATGCTGTTGGTGTCTGTCGATGTGACTAACGGCGTCGTGACAACGCCAGCAGGCGATGAGCTCAGGCTCGAAGCGTCCGGAGGTATCGATACCGCTGGGTTATTTATCAATCGAATTCGTCAGGCTCACCAACAGCAACGTCAGCGATTACCTGTGCACCATCAGAGGTAAAGATGAGGGCGGTAGCACAAACGTTGTCCGGCAGTTTTTTTTCAATCGAGTCCAATCATTGTAACGATACCGGATCTCTCGTAGAGGAGCCCAAGGGCGCCACACCCGACGAAGTGAACGTGTGTCCTCCTAGTCAAGGAGCACAAGATTGTCAAGCTATTTAGAATGAATCTAAAGCTATCGAACGGCAATTCAACCAATCCAATCACAAAGTCGAGGCATTGATCGTCGGTTTGAATTATAGCGTACAAGTAATCAGTGGCGTAGCGAGCTTAACTCGCGCCCGGGGCACAATACCTTTTTAGCGCCCCCCCCCCATTCGAAAACCATACAACATTATATGTATAATATACAATTAGGCGCCCCTTTGTGAGTAGCGCCCAGGGCATGATGCCCCCCTCGCTACGCCACTGTAATTACCAAACATCTGTTCAAAGCACCGTTGGAATATGGAGAAAGCACATAATATCTTTCCTACGCGTTAGACACATCCAGCGTGGCTGCCACCAAGGTCTGCGCACTTATAGGTGGGTACGTGGCTGAGGTGAACGACCGAGAAGAATTTCTGCAGTTACAGAATTACGTTAGAGATTACGATTAGGCATACGTAATACTCATAGGCGGAACTGATGCAGCCCATGAGGGTACGTGGAAATTTCAGCACAGCGGGGAACCTGTCACATATTTTGACTGGAACAGCGGGGAACCAAATAATGCGGGCAACGAGGACTGTATCGCGTTATGGAGATTGGCCAATTTGACCACGAACGACATCTATTGCGACAGTGGCAGATATGGCAGCAGTTTTTTTATGTGAGGTTCCAGCGTTAAAGAGCCATTCTGCTAATCCTTATAAGGGATAGTTCTGTGAATATCATAATAAAATAGATATCAAATACAATTGTTTGGTATCGGATCGTAAATACAATTGTTTGGTATCGGATAGTAAATACAATTGTTTGGTATCGAATAGTAAATACAAATGTTTGATATCGACGTAAATTCAAGCTTTTAAAATATCGAAATTAAGTGTACACTTAATTTATTTTTTTTCAAAAATCTTAAAACCACAAATACAATGATTCAAATTTTGACAGTGCTACATATGAATTAGGGAGAAGTGTTCCTCTCCGTTCTTTTCAATTCAATCAATATATATATATATATATATATATATATATATATATATATATATAAATATAAATACACACACACATGTACCTTTTTAAAATGGACAACTCGTAACATCAATTTCAAGGTGGTAGGGTTTTTTTGTTGTCGAGGCGATTTGTTTTATAAATTGTATGACAATGGAATGCCCGGCGAAAATAAATTACCGTGTTAGAAAAACTTTTTTATTCTTGCTCTTATTATAATTATCATCATTGTCAAGTATAATAACGCGTAAATTTGGTGCGCTTAAAATGTATGTTATATGTTTTTTGGTGTGTTATGCATATACCAGTGAGAACCTTTGTTGTCAAGTGAGTTTAGGTGTTTCTTTTATGTATCAGTGTTGTCGTGTTATTCGTTATATGGTCTGAGGACCGTCACTCAGTCAGTGAAAGTAGAAGCTTGTGTTAGAGAGTGGATGGTCTGAGACCGTTACTCATTCAGTTAAGTAGAAGCTTGAGTTAAAGAGTGGATGGTATGAGACCGTTACTCATTGAGTTAAAGTAGAAGCTTGGGTTAGAGAGTTGATGGTCTGAGATCGTTACTCATTCAGTTAAAGTAGAAGCTTGAGTTAAAGAGTGGATGGTATGAGACCGTTATTCATTCAGTTAAGTAGAAGCTTGGATTAGAGAGTGGATGGTATGAGACCGTTACTCATTGAGTTTAAGTAGAAGCTTGGGCTAGAGAGTGGATGGTCTGAGATCGTTACTCATTCAGTTAAAGTAGAAGCTTGAGTTAAAGAGTGGATGGTCTGAGACCGTTACTCAAGTCAAGCAAATTATTTGCAGTTAAGATGATTTATGTGTCCTGCCTGACATGGCTAAGCTAAACAGGATAAGGAAGGGGTGGGTGAATGCTGAAGGGTAGGTCCATTTTTTAAATTAAATTTACCGATATTAAAATGATGGTGAACATTAACAGACATGTTTTGTTTGAATGGCACCATAACTATGAAACAGGTGATATACAAGACATGTTTTGTTTGAATGGCACCATAACTATGAAACAGATGATATACAAGACATGTTTTGTTTGAATGGCACCATAACTATGAAACAGGTGATATACAAGGCCTGTTTTGTTTGAATGGCACCATAAATATGAAACAGATGATATACAAGACATGTTTTGTTTGAATGGCACCATAAATATGAAACAGGTGATATACAAGACATGTTTTGTTTGAATGGCACCATAACTATGAAACAGGTGATATACAAGACATGTTTTGTTTGAATGGCACCATAACTATGAAACAGATGATATACAAGACACGTTTTGTTTGAATGGCACCATAACTATGAAACAGATGATATACAAGACATGTTTTGTTTAAATGGCACCATAACTATGAAACAGATGATATACAAGGCATGTTTTGTTTGAATGGCACCATAACTATGAAACAGGTGATATATAAGACATGTTTGTTTAAATGGCACCATAACAATGAAACAGGTAATATACAAGACATGTTTTGTTTGAATGGCACCATATACGCAGGGTGGGAAGTGATATTTGGGGACTGAAAGGCCAGAAAATTATTCCCTAATGATATTTATTTTGTATGAAGAAACGTCACGGGGAATAGATATAGAGAAACTGCGGCTTCCAGTGTGGGGAGCGAAGGGGTCAGCCGCCAAGGGCGCCAACATTGCTGGAAGCGCCAAATATAAATAGCACTAGCGCCGGAAGCTGGCGGACTCACTGCACCCCAAACTCCCCCCCCCCATTTCCGCTTGTGAGTCTCCTCAAACCCATCCTCCAAATCACAGTGACATACAAACACTTTTATTTATAACGTATGGTATATTTACTAGATTAAATCTAATGATTCCTATTGACATATTTGCAGAGTTTGAAACAATTTGCCAGATATCAGATGGACCAGATGTGTGCCAGTACATGGATACAGTAACGTACCCTACACACAGAACCAGAAAAAAAAAGTTTCGTCTTGAATTGTAAAGTTTACAATGATTAATCGCAGCTTTTCGTGATTGCCCTTTTCTCCTTTGTGCTGGTAACTTTTCAACACTTGCGTTGTAAAATTACATTGTTCCCATGTTCCTGCGTTTGCAATCGCCAAATGTTCTAAGTTGTCCTTGTGCTCATTGGTCGGCGTGCTCATTGGTCGGCGTGCTCATTGGTCGGCGTACTCATGCGGCGTGCTCATTGGTCGGCGTGCTCATTGGTCGGTGTGCTCATTGGTCGGTGTGCTCATTGGTCGGCGTACTCATTGGTCGGCGTACTCATGCGGCGTGCTCATTGGTCGGTGTGCTCATTGGTCGGTGTGCTCATTGGTCGGTGTGCTCATTGGTCGGTGTGCTCATTGGTCGGCGTACTCATGCCGCGTGCTCATTGGTCGGCGTGCTCATTGGTCGGCGTGCTCATTGGTCGGCGTGCTCATTGGTCGGTGTGCTCATTGGTCGGTGGGCTCATTGGTCGGTGTGCTCATTGGTCGGCGTACTCATTGGTCGGCGTACTCATGCGGCGTGCTCATTGGTCGGTGTGCTCATTGGTCGGTGTGCTCATTGGTCGGTGTGCTCATTGGTCGGTGTGCTCATTGGTCGGTGTGCTCATTGGTCGGTGTGCTCATTGGTCGGTGTGCTCATTGGTCGGTGTGCTCATTGGTCGGTGTGCTCATTGGTCGGTGTGCTCATTGGTCGGTGTGCTCATTGGTCGGCGTACTCATGCGGCGTGCTCATTGGTCGGCGTGCTCATTCGTCGGCGTGCTCATTGGTCGGCGTGCTCATTGGTCGGCGTGCTCATTGGTCGGTTATGGCCAGAACTATATGAGGGGGCTATTGACATATAGAAATAGGATACCACGAGTGATTTTTTAAAAATATGCTTTTGTGGACTATTTTCTATTGGTACTTATAAATGGCATGAACATTACTAGCTATTAATAAATTAGTAAATGAACAAGAAATCTGATTTATTGACAAAATACTTTTATTATATTGTTTTTCAAATTCCAAATAAATAGCAGTCTCCTATACGTTACCGTATTTTACGGACTGTAAGACTTACCTTAATTATAAAGCAATTTAAAAAACAAAAAACAAAAACATTTAACCATTTTTATATTAATTTCGAGTATAAGACTCACCTGAATTTTGGAGGCAATTTTTCGAAGAAAAAAAGTGCATCTTATAAGTCTGTAAAATAAGGTAATCCCTCTGAGTAAATATAACCACTGCAAAAGGATGTATCTTCGAAGACAAACTGCCATTGAACGATGAAAGAACTCTGACTGCATCTTAAAAGGACTAACTGCTGCTTAACATTCACCGCTGCTTAACATTCACCCTTTTCTCTTTTTGTAACCCTTTTAAAGAAAAATAATTTTTTTTAATAAAAAAAAAATAAATAACTTTTTCTTCAGTTGTATTTGTTTGTTTGACGGCTTTGGAATACTTTGAACCCACATTTCTTTACCGAACATACATTTCATACGCATCCCACTCTACCTGTTTATTTTGATGCGTTTACTTTTGACTACTCAATGTCATTACCTTCTTTAGTGTCTTGTTCAAACACTAAAATTGCGATAATTTTTTTTCAAACATTGAAACTAAAATTGTTAATTCAAAAAAAAAAAAAAGACAGAAAACCTTTGGAAGACCATTGCATTTTCACACTTTTCCATGGCGTCCACTTTAAAAGTTGACTCTACTCAAGTTGATTATGATTTTTTAAAAACTCTTTTTACGAAGAGAAAACTTGAAGATTAGGGGAGATTAATCTAAAGCTCTCCTAGATTTTGCAAACTTTAAATTCTAGTCGCCCTTTTTTATACTTAATTCCGGTGAAAGCAGCCCTTGGTGACAGTTCTATCATGTCTCTGAATAGTTTGAAATGGCTCCAGTCGCACCCGAGTGGCGTGGTGAGTAGCTGGACACAGCTGATCTCGGCGGCTATCTTCAAAATTCCCTTTGGCTCAAAGAGAATCCCGCCAATTACCGTTGGCGGTGGACACAAGTGTTCAACGCCAGAAAATATGTTGAAGATTATTCCTTTGAAAAAAAAGAGGGAAAAAAAAACCATTAGCTATAAGATAGTGGTGAAAGGACTGATGGGTAGGTGAGTGGGAAATAGCTATAAGATAGTGGTGAAAGGACTGATGGGTATAGGTGAGTGGGGACAACTCTCGTCATACTTTATCACCTGCTCGTGTCTAGTTTTTAAAAAAAATGTTATGTTACATCAAATTCACGCCCTAAGGGGGAATAATTAAAATACATACACAGATATGATAGTGAATCAAAACGTGCATATGATTTGTGTTTAGGTTTTATAGATTATGGACATCGGCCTCCTGTGATGCCTAACATTCTTCGAAACATTCGATTTGGTTTGTATCAGTATCATAATTATATGTCATCAGATCGTTAAGAAATAACGTATCAATCTATACATGTTTTGATGATCGAGATTTTTATCAATCAAATTGTGAGATCACTTCAACGTTGGAAGTGGTTTCTCCGGTCGTTTCCTTCGTGGCTTCTCAAGGCCGAAAACGAAAGGGTACGTCACTGCGGTATCCGTTGTGGGATAGATCCTCCCTGGTACGCTGTGATGTGTGTGGACTTCCCAGGGATGTGTATGTCGTGGGTGTTAAGCCTATCACTGATCAGCACGCGGTCCTATCGATGAAGGCTAATGGCTTGTTCTTCCGGATGGGTGCTGGGCAGAGTTCTTAGAATCCGGCGTGAAGGAACTGACTCTCAATCCAGCTGCTGAGGTGCGGTGATTTCTTGCGCTGCGGCTATTGGGCGATACAGTAACCAGGTAGGTTTTAGAAAGGGCCTTCTTCAGAACTCACGAACTTAATTGATACAACTTTGCATGAAGATCTTTACAAATGATTCTACCCTTTTACCTCGGTATTTATAGTGGGTTTACTCTAATCCCTATCACGTGCTAACTGAGACCAAGAATTACAATAATTGTTCATTAGCCGAATCCTTATCATGTGCTGAGACCAAGATTTACAATAATTGTTCTTTGGCCAACGCCCTATATCACTTGCTATCTGAGACCATGATTTACCATGATTGTTCATCGGCCGAATCCCTATCATGGGCTAACTGAGACCTAGATTTACAATAATTGTTCTTTGGCCAAAGCCCTATATCACTTGCTATCTGAGACCATGATTTACCATAATTGTTTATAGGCCGAATCCCTATCACGTGCTGAGACCTAGATTTACAATAATTGTTCATCGGCCGAATCCCTATCACGTGCTAACTGAGACCTAGATTTACAATAATTGTTCATCGGCCGAATCCCTATCACGTGCTAACTGAGACCTAGATTTACAATAATTGTTCATCGGCCGAATCCCTATCACGTGCTGAGACCAAGACTTACTCTAATTGTTCATTGGCCAATGCCTTATCAAGTGCTAACCGAGGTCAATGAACTTAACATTTAGATGCGTAATAGAATTTCCACGGGCTAACCACATTCACCTCCCCCGGGGCAAAAAAGGGGTAGGGGCAGTGGCGTAGCTAAGGGTGACACCAAATTTAAAAAATTGCATATTTTCAGAGCACACACTGATCGGTCTAACCGAATATCATTGAAGGATAACTGATCACACGTAAAATTTCCACACATGTATACCTAATCCAAATGCGTGCTTTATTAAAAGTTCAAGGTTGATGCGTCAGAAATGAGGTAATCCCTTTAGTTAGGTCAGAAAAATACGGCTATGAACATGATTTAAATGCCCATTGAAGTGTTGGGAAGGAAGCTATATGTAGCTAGATTCTGAAAAATGAAGCTTTCCATTGATATCAAGTACGATGTGGTCGGGCGATTAGAAGTACATGACTACTATGATTTAGCTAGTATTTTGAAAAAAGAGCAATATTAAAGTCTCTATTTACTGCTCATACAGCAACTGTCAATCGTACTCTTGAGGCTAGTTGTCAAATTTCCTGACTCATCGCTAAATCTGGGAGAAATCATACTATATGAGAGAATTTAATCAAACCATCAATATCAGCATTTCTTAAAACGATTCTGGAAAAAGATGCCAAAGACGTGAAAGCTGTGCCACTTAGTAGCAATACCGTTAGCAGAAGAATAGATGACACGAGTGAAGATGTTCCAGAAGACTATTTACAACAATAATTTTGAAACGCTTAACTGGCACGGAAACTGTGAAGTGACTGATACCGCTGTTCTTGTTGTTGTCTGATACCGCTGTGCTTGTTGTTGTCTGATACCGCTGTTCTTGTAGTTGTCTGATACCGCTGTTCTTGTTGTTGTCTGAAACCGCTGTTCTTGTTGTTGTCTGATACCGCTGTTCTTGTTGTTGTCTGAAACCGCAATTCTTGTTGTTGTCTGATACCGCTGTTCTTGTTGTTGTCTGATACCGCTGTGCTTGTTGTTGTCTGATACCGCTGTTCTTGTTGTTGTCTGATACCGCTGTGCTTGTTGTTGTCTGATACCGCTGTTCTTGTTGTTGTCTGATACCGCTGTGCTTGTTATTGTCTGATACCGCTGTTCTTGTTGTTGTCTGATACCGCTGTTCTTGTTGTTGTCGATCATTCTATCGGCTAATTTAAAAGAAAGATTTTCTGATTTGAAACAAATTGATTTTCCAATTTGGATGATGCAGCCAATGTTAGTGGATTTGTCTGATATTTCAAATAGGCATTTTTAGGAAGAACTCACAGAAATGCAAAAATGATGAGCTAGTTAAAACTTTATTTAATATAAAAGGGGCGATGGCTTGGCTTTTTGACGAAACAGAAATCAAATATTATTATTATTATTATTAGTTGTCTTATATAGCGCGGTACCTCAGCCTAGGGAGGGCTCACCGCACTGTACATAAAATATTAGCAAAAGAGACATAATCGTGACAATAAAACACATTTATGTAATAAAGAACAGCTGTATAGAGACAAAACAAAAACAAATGCATATTCAGTCCACCCATTCCAGAACTATTTACATAGCAAGCCACGGACGGCACGCAGCAGTATCATTTATCGGTTAGAGTGGGGGAATCAGTCAGGATAGTAGAGTTTAAAGAGATGTGTTTTGAGTGAAGTTTTGAAGGATGTGATGGTCGGTATTTTGGGGATGTGTAGTGGAAGAGAATTAAATTGGTTGGGGGCACAGAAGGAGTAAGATCGTTCACGATATGTTTTAGTGCGTGTCTTAGCAACGGACAGAATATGCCTGTCTGCAGAGGAGCGAAGCTGTCGAAGGGGTGAATAGACAGAGAGAAGTTCGGTTAGATAGGAAGGGCAGTAATGTGAGAAAAAGCTGTGACAGAGAACAGACAGCTTGTAATCAATGCTGCCTGTATAAGGAGCCAATGAAGTGAGTGCAGTATTGGAGTGACGTGATCACATTTTTAACCTTTAGAAGTAGCCTAGCAGCTGAATTTTGAACCTTTTGTTTTGGTGAACCTGACAGAAGATAGTTGCAGTAGTCAAGACGAGAGAGAGCAAGAGCACAGACTAGTGTTTTTGTTGCGCTAACTGTGAGGTAGTGGCGGATGGAGCTGATATGACGGATAGTGGTGTATGCAGAACGACAAATGTGAGATGTATGGTTATCAAGAGACATGATAGAAAGAATATAACCAAGATTCCTAGCAGAGGATGTAAACTGTATGTCGGCGTTACCTACTTGAAATGAGTTGGGGAGAGTTGAGGTAGAGGATGATTTATGATTGTGAATGAGGAGTGCTTCCGTTTTGTCATTGTTAAGTGTCAACTTGCTGAGTGTCATCCAGGACTTGACATCACCAATGCTCTCCCGCAAAGTCTGGACAGCGGAATCCACAAGAGAGGAATGGGTATGCTAGTGTAGCTGCGTGTCATCTGCGAATGACTGGCTCTCAACAGCATGCCTCAAGAACAAGAAGAGCAGTGGCCTGGTATACAATGTGAATAGAACCGGGCCCAAAACTGACCCCTGTGGCTTTCCGTATATTTAACTGAATGTGGATTTACTGCCATAAATGATTAGTTGAAAAAAAAATCGTTTGGATATAAAAACAAGGAGACTTAAAACTTGAGACTGGAGCTAACTAAATGATATAACACAACGAGGAGAGTTGAAACTTAAGACTGGAGCTAACTAAATGATATAACACAACGGGGAGACTTGAAACTTGAGACTGGAGCTAACTAAATATATAACAGCGGGGAGACTTGAAACTTGAGACTGGAGCTAACACAACGGGGAGACTTGAAACTTGAGACTGGAGCTAACTAAATGATATAACATAGCGGGGAGACTTGAAAATTGAGACTGAAGCTAACTAAATGATATAACACAACGGGGAGACTTGAGACTGAAGCTAACTAAATGATATAACACAACGGGGAGACTTGAGACTGAAGCTAACTAAATTATATAACACAACGGGGAGACTTGAAACTTGGGACTGAAGCTAACTAAATGATATAACACAGCGGTGAGACTTGAGACTGAAGCTAACTAAATGATATAACACAACGGGAGACTTGAAACTTGAGACTGGAGCTAACTAAATGATATAACACAACGGGGAGACTTGAGACTGAAGCTAACTAAATGATATAACACAGCGGGGAGACTTGAGACTGAAGCTAACTAAATTATATAACACAACGGGGAGACTTGAGACTGACGTGTGTGTGTGTGTGTGTGTGATTTTTTTGTTGTAGGGGGGGTGTTCTAAAATTTATTGAAATTTGCAGGACCAACTTGATTTTATCAGAAAGAGACGTTTACAAACATTACGCGTATTAGTATAAGGATTGAACAAAAAATAGCTGTAAGAGATGAATTAAAATGAAGGAGTGATTTCATGTAAACAAAACACTAGCCGTAAGATACGGAACAAACTAAACACTAGCTGGAAGAGACAGAACAAACTGAACATTAGCTGTAAGAGACGGAACAAACAAAACACTAGCTGTAAGAGACGGAACAAACAAAACACTAGCTGTAAGCGACGGAACAAACAAAACACTAGCTGGAAGAGACAGAACAAACTAAACATTAGGTGTCAGGGACGGAACAAACAAAATACTAGCCGTAAGATACGGAACAAACTAAACACTAGCTGTAAGATACGGAACAAACTAAACACTAGCTGGAAGAAAAGGAACAAACTAAACATTAGGTGTAAGGGACGGAACAAAAAAAATACTAGCCGTAATATACGGAACAAACTAAACACTAGCTGGAAGAGACGTAACAAACTGAACATTAGCTGCAAGAGACGGAACAAACAAAACACTCGCTGTAAGAGACGGAACAAACAAACCACTAGCTGTAAGAGACGGAACAAACAAAACACTTGCTGTAAGAGACTGAACAAACTGAACATTAGCTGTAAGAGACGGAACAAACAAAACACTAGCTGTAAGAGACGGAACAAACAAAACACTTGCTGTAAGAGACTGAACAAACTGAACATTAGCTGTAAGAGACGGAACAAACAAAACACTCGCTGTAAGAGACGGAACAAACAAAACACTCGCTGTAAGAGACGGAACAAACAAAACACTAGCTGTAAGAGACGGAACAAACAAAACACTAGCTGTAAGAGACTGAACAATCAAAACATTAGCTGTAAGAGACGGAACAAACAAAACATTAGCTACATCGGATGGGTGGCGGAACATAATGGCGGGGATGCATGCTGTTGGAGGTGAGATGGGAGGCTGAATTGGTGGTGAACCGGGAGCTAGGATTGGGTTGTACGGGAGGCCGGGCGGGTAGCTGGACGGGCGGCTTGAGGGTTGGAGGGTCTCAGGCTGGGATGCCATAGAGGGTGAGGGGTCTCAGGTTTGTGTTGAAATGCAGCGATGGTCTCTGTCTCCGGTTCGGATGACATACGGCGTGGGAGGGGGGATCTCAGGTTGGGATGACATACATTTTGGGGGTCTCAGGTTTGTGATGACATACAGTTTGGGGGTCTCAGTTTGGGATGACATACAGTTTGGGGTTCTAAGTTGGGATGAAATAAGGTGTGAGGGTTTCATTTTGAAATGACATATAGTGTTGGGATATCAGTTTTTGGTGACATGCAGGTTGATGTGTCTGTATCAGGTTGGGATGACATACAGTGTGATGCCTCAGCATCAGGTTGTGATGCCATACAGTTTGAGGGTCTCATGCTTGGATGACATATTAGACTGAGGGGCTCATCCTTGGATGACATGTTAGACTGAGGGCATCATGCTTGGATGACATATTATGCTGAGGGTCTCATGCTTGGATGACATATTAGACTGAGGGCCTCATGCTTGGATGACATATTAGTCTGAGGACCTTATGCTTGGATGACATATTATACTGAGGGTCTCATGCTTGAATGACATAATAGTCTGAGGGTCTCATGCTTGGATTACATATTAGTCTGAGTGCCTCATATTTGGATGACATATACTGATGGCCTCATGCTTGGATGACATATTAGACTGAGGGCCTCATGTTCTGATGACATATTAGACTGAGGGCCACATGCTTGGATGACATGTTAGACTGAGGGTCGCATGCTTGAATGACATATTAGACTGAGTACCTCATATTTGGATGACATATTAGACTGAGTGCCTCATATTTGGATGACATATTAGACTGAGAGTCTCATGCTTGGATGGCATATTAGACTGAGTGCCTCATATTTGCATGACATATTTGACTGAGAGCCTCATGCTTGGATGACATATTAGACTGAGGGCCTCATGCTTGGATGGCATGTTAGACTGAGAGTCTCGGGATTAGACAACAGAATCAAAACAATAGATGTGATACTTACTGGCTATCCTTGGGAGACTGTCGCGCTTATAACTTGCCATCTGACACCCAACTTTCACGTCTGTCTTATCGTCCGTAGTTCTCTCAACACTGAATCTGTTCACGATTTCTCCAACGTTGCAGTTTTTGGACACCCTGGGAAGCTTGACCAATGGTGCCTGTGGCAGTTCGAAACCTTCTTCAGACGGTACTAGATCCATCGTCTGTAGGGTCCCGATTGAACATAGCCACACGAACAGGATACCAAAGAGAGTGTGTGGGGTGCTGTGAGCCATGGCAGAGTCCAATCTGAGGAACAAAACGACGACGTGGAGTTAAAGGTTGTATAATAATGTTACATTCTTCAATAAACAATTAACATCATCATCCGCATCATTATCAGTGGCGCTACAGCGCATGCTGGACCCTGGCCTGCTCCACCACATCCTTCCATTCCAATCAATCCACGCCCTTACGCATCATTGCGCGAACCCCAACTGGCGTTAATCCTTCAACTATTATATATATATATATATATATATATATATATATATATATTAACACTACCAGCTTAGAGTTATAGACACATGGGCATACATAAAATAATTTTTCAGTAATTTTTCCACAATGTTTCTATCAAAAGTGTAACTATTCACTCTGTTGGTGAGGGGAACACAGAAATGATAGTTAGATAAAGATATGTATTATTTAACTGCCATTGCCACATTGACATACAATGAATTATCAAGTCCCCCTGACATAACTAAGCACTCTGAGGAAACTAAACTGTATTCTCATTAGAGACCGAATTTCGGTTTCAGCGCCGAAAGTTGCCATTTTATCACGTTTGGCGTAGTTTCGGTTTCGTCCGAAACTGAAAAGCTATGTTTCGGTTTATTTTCGGTTTCAGCCGATTGAGACTTTCGGTCGTCGGCTCGAAAGTTATTGAGGTCTTCGGTCTTCTACCAGATGTCAGATTGTCACACTCCTGTCTGTCGGCCGGCAATCCGATATTCCTTATTGCTCGACGTCTTACTGTCATCGTATAAGATATAACAAATCCTCTGCTAGCACCGTTCAGAGATGCATAATGACTTGTTCAATATTTTCAAAAATGAACTGTCGACAAGGCAAAGGGTAAGGTAATAGCTTTGGGGAAAATAACAACAACTAGGGCATCGGTTCTCAACCTGTGGGTTGCGACCCCTTTGGGGATCGAACGGCCCTTTACCAGGGGTCGCCTAAGACCATCGGCAAACACATATACTCTAAAGTTATGAAGTAGCAACGAAAATAATTTTGTGTTTGGGGGTCGCCACAACATGAGGAACTGTACTAAAGGGTCGCGGCATTGTGAAGGTTGAGAACCACTGAGCAAGGGCAATGATAATATTTATATTTGGAACCCTAGGTTTCCCTTATTATTTTCTCAATTATTCTTTTTCATGTAAGATCCGTAGGCTTATTCAATTCTTGAATTTATTGGCATTCATCATTATCATGCTCATAAATGAAAATAAAAAATAAAATAATTGATGGACTGCATTCAAGTTGTGTAAATAAAATATAAGAACAGGATGTGCTAAACATGAATTCACCGACAGGACAAAAGATTTTGACGTTTTGGCTTAGAGCCTTCATCAGAAAACAAGGAGTATCAGATTAAAAAAAAAGTAAAATATTACTTTGGTAACCTTATAAATGGGTAAAATATCATATTTTTTATGTTTTTAATTGTTACCGATTCGATTCATGTACTTAGAAACGCTCAAATATTTCGTGTTTGGTATCAAGGGAAAGCGTTATTACTCAGAATTTAGATAAGTACAGCTTCATGTCACTCACGAAAGTTACCGAACAATCCATATCGGCGTTGAATCGTTTTGACTCATCAATTAATGTTTTTCCGTGCATACCTTTTTTTTTTTTTTTTTTTTTTTTTTTTTTTTTTTTTTTTTTTTTTTTTTTTTTTTTTTTTTAAATTTTCTTTTATTTTTCTCATTTTGATAGGCAACCCTGGTCGCTCGCGACCCCCATTTTGTATTTTGTCAGTCTGATGAGATTACTGGTTTTTAATTTTTTTTAATAGTTTTTTATTTTCTGAAACCCCCAAGTTCAAAAGTTTAACAAATAAACCAAAAGCTGAAAACAAAGAAAACTTACCAAACTTAGCTATAGGCAGTACTTGCCAGATATGTACTTGGTGACGTGTGCCAGGAGAACGAAACGTATTCAGTGGCGGGCGTATGCTGGAAGAAACCAGACACCAACTCGGTATTTGCTCAAACCAAATGCAGCTGGTTTAAATGGCAAGTCTATGATTTGCCTACATTAAAAAAAACTTTGATGATACTAAATAGCCAATAAATAATACGTCAATGACTTCTTATGGTGATTATTTAATTTGTAAGCTGTCATCACAACTGTGATTTGTTCAAATGCAATCCTCCTAGTCACAGCCATTAATCAAGACTTTTGTCATTTGAAAAGACGGGAGATCTTGGAGTGGGGGATTCGGTCATAGCTAATAAACATGATTGCAATTTAGACGTGCTATGACATTTTGGCTGTATTATATTCTGCGATAGTTTTGTTTTATGTTTCGGGGGAAGGGGTGGGTAATTTTGGTGTTTTCTTTGTGTTTTTTTTTGTTCTTGTTGTACCTGTATATTGATTTTTGTGGTACCTGCATACTCTCACATTTGTCGCTCTGCATACACCGCTATCCGTCAGATCAGTTCCATCCGCCACTACCTCACAGCCAGCGCAACAAAAACACTAGTCTGTGCTCTTGTTCTCTCTCGTCTTAAATATTGCAACTCTCTTCTGTCAGGTTCACCAAAACACTTCATAGAAAAATTACAAAAGGTTCAAAACTCATCTGTTAGGTTAGTTCTAAAGGCAAAAAAAAAACAAAAAAAAAAACAACGTGATCACGTCACACCCCACTATTTCATTCACTTCATTGGCTCCCTGTACAAGCACGGATTGACTACAAACTCTCTGTTCACTGTCACAGTATTTTCTCGAATTCCCACCCTTCATATCTCACCGAACTTCTCTCTGTCTATTCACCCCTTCGACAGCTTCGCTCCTCCGCAGACACGCGTATTCTTTCTGTTCCCAAGACACGCACAAAAACATACGCTGAACGATCTTACTCCTTCTGTGCCCCCAACCAATTTAATTCTCTTCCACTACACATCCCCAAGATACCGACCATCACATCCTTCAAAACTTCCCTCAAAACACATCTCTTTAAACTCTACTATCCTGACTGATTCCCCCACTCTAACCGATAAATGATATTGCTGCGTGCCGTCCGTGGCTTGCTATGTAAATAGTTCAGGAATGGGTGGACTGAATATGCATTTGTTGTTTTTTTTCCTCCAATTGTTTTTATTTTCATGTACAGCGCGGTGAGCCCACCCATTTGCTGGGGTACCGCGCTATATAAAACCACTAATAATAATAATACACGGACGGCACTAACCCTAGCTACACGACTGGCTTCACATCCATTGTTTAAGTCATGACTATCTTGGTTCCCAGTGGCTGGGGGTCAGTAGGACCTACTGATAGCATGTTCTATTTACGGTGTACCTACTCCAGTTAGCACCCAGTGATGACGTCTTCGTAAACACTGTTCTCTCTGTGATATCTGACAGGTCACATACATCTGGCAAATCGTTAGATATAAAAGATAACAATGCACAGGGGAATGCTTTCAGGTTACGTCATGTAAATAAATAGTGTACCAAGATATGTTTATGCTGTAAAATAAAAGACAAGACAGTTAAACATATCGGGACCAGAGGAAGACCACGCCATCTGGCGGTGTACTGTGCTAGAGACACCATCAAATTTCTGTTAAGACGCACACTTACAATTCACACAAGAGCAAAAAATCGACTGTTTCCGATAACGTGTGGTATCAGGGATAGGATGTGGGATTAGGGACAGCATGTGGAATTGGCGACAGCTTGTTGACGTGTGAGCGTCCAAGATGGCGGAGAGCCCTGTTAAGAAGAGTGACAGCACATCGTCTGCTCGAATTAAAGCCAGGAACAATTACGTCATGAGATTTCTTAAACCGGGTGACCTGGTGAGGTTCGATCGACATTTGTACGACCACTGGGCTGTTTACATTGGTAGGTAGCTGACCACTGGGCTGTTTACATTGGTAGGTAGCTGACCACTGGGCGGTTTACATTGGTATGTAGCTGACCACTGGGCTGTTTACATTGGTAGGTAGCTGACCACTGGGCTGTTTACATTGGTATGTAGCTGACCACTGGGCTGATTACATTGGTATGTAGCTGACCACTGGGCTGTTTACATTGGTATGTAGCTGACCACTGGACTGTTTACATTGGTATGTAGCTGACCACAGGGCTGTTTACATTGGTATGTAGCTGACCACTAGGCTGTTTACATTGGTATGTAGCTGACCACCGGGCTGTTTACATTGGTATGTAGCTGACCACCGGGCTGTTTACATTGGTATGTAGCTGACCACGGGGCTGTTTACATTGGTATGTAGCTGACCACCGGGCTGTTTACATTGGTATGTAGCTGACCACTGGGCTGTTTACATTGGTATGTAGCTGACCACGGGGCTGTTTACATTGGTAGGTAGCTGACAACTGGGCTGTTTACATTGGTATGTAGCTGACCACTGGGCTGTTTACATTGGTATGTAGCTGACCACTGGGCTGTTTACATTGGTATGTAGCTGACCACTGGGCTGTTTACATTGGTATGTAGCTGACCACTGGGCTGTTTACATTGGTATGTAGCTGACCACTGGGCTGTTTACATTGGTATGTAGCTGACCACTGGGCTGTTTACATTGGTATGTCGCTGACCACTTGACTGATTACATTGTTATGTAGCTGACCACTGGGCTGTTTACATTGGTATGTAGTTGATCATTGGGCTGTTTACATTGGTATGTAGCTGACCACTGGGCTGTTTACATTGGTATGTCGCTGACCACTTGACTGATTACATTGTTATGTAGTTGATCATTGGGCTGTTTACATTGGTATGTAGCTGATCACGTGGCTGTTTACATTGGTAGATAGTTTATCACTTGGCTGTTTACATTGTTATGTAGCTGATCACTGGGTTGTTTACATTGGTATGTAGTTGACCACTGAGCTGTTTACAATGGTATGTAGTTGACCACTGAGCTGTTTACATTGGTATGTAGTTGACCACTGAGCTGTTAACATTGGTATGTAGTTGACCACTGAGCTGTTTACATTGGTATGTAATTGTGTAAATGTGTATATATGTGTATGTCCTACTTAAATCTCATATTTAAACGTTATTGAAAAATAGACATCATCTCATGGAAAAAGTCATACCGTTTGTAAGAGGGGGCGCTGTGGTGAATAATTTCGTAGCCAAAGTCATACTCATGACGTCATAAGCTATGTGTAAGAGTGTTGGACTGAGATAAAGCTTTCAAGTAGATTAATTAGAAACAGACTATTTGTGTTAATAAAACTATATAAGTTTAGCTTTAATGATCATACAGAATACAAATGTAAAAGTTTCGGCAAACGCCTTTATCGGTACAAAAAGAACAAACAAAAACATTCATGTAAATATAAATTAAATATACATAATATAAGCTGTGATACACTATTTCATACACAATTTCATTAGATACACTATTTCATACACAATTTCATTAGATACACTATTTCATACACAATTTCATTAGATACACTATTTCATACACAATTTCATTAGATACACTATTTCATACACAATTTCATTAGATACACTATTTCATACACAATTTCATTAGATACACTATTTCATACACAATTTCATTAGATACACTATTTCTCACACACTGGCTTTTGATACACTATTTCTCACACACTGGCTTTTTGATACACTATTTCACAAACAATGGCATTAGATACACTATTTCATACACAATGGCATTAGATACACTATTTCATACACAATGGCATTAGATACACTATTTCATACACAATGGCATTAGATACACCATTTCATACACAATGGCATTAGATACACTATTCCTCACACAATGGCTTTTGATACACTATTTCTCACACACTGGCTTTTTGATACACTATTTCTCACACAATGGCATTCGATACACTATTTCTCACACACTGGATTTTTGATACACTATTTCTCAAACAATGGCATTAGATACACTATTTCATACACAATGGCATTAGATACACTATTTCATACACAATGGCATTAGATACACTATTTCATACACAATGGCATTAGATACACCATTTCATACACAATGGCATTAGATACACTATTCCTCACACAATGGCTTTTGATACACTATTTCTCACACACTGGCTTTTTTATACACTAGTTCTCACACAATGGCATTCGATACACTATTTCTCACACAATCGCATTCGATACACCATTCCTCACACAATGGCTTTTGATACACTATTTCTCACACAATGTCATGTGATGTCCTGTTACTCACACCATGGCATTATACCAACGGTTCGCTTCGTCCGATGTCAGGCGACAGCAAGGTCGTGCACATTACAAAGGAAAAGCCGATGGACAAGACATGTGGCAAGATCTGTGTGGACGATCTGATGTCGGTGGCCGGGAAGTCCAAAATCTACGTTGCCAATGAAAGGGATTTCAGATACACGTACGTTTAGCTTTCACTCACTTTCAGATACACGTACGTTCAGCTTTCACCCACTTTCAGTTACACGTACGTTCAGCTTTCAGATGATATCAACATTCTGGGGTGTGTCAATCATTTAACTATATCATTCTGGTGATTCCGTCCGATTCCACCGGGCGAGGCGTCGCGGGGATGTAATAATTGGCGAGCAGTCACAAGGTATGGGGGCCCTGCTGAAGATTCATGGAGTGGAATCAGTGATGCCATTTGGGTAGGGCGGGTGGGGAATTTGCACAACACCCCCCCCCCCCTGAATTCGCAGATGAAATGTGCTAAATATACTTTTTTGGTTATATTTTATGTGCCGCTATATAGACGTACGAGTTGGTGACTGTTATGATTAGCTATTTATAATTTTATTACAATAAATGCTACTTGACGTGGCTATTATGCCTACAGACCCCACTAACAAATGGCATGTAGCCTATGTACACAAAGTACTAAATGCTAAATGCACGACTGTATTTTGGTAAATCTGGAACACTAATAGTGTGCGTACATATTGCTCCGATTGTGATTAGCTAAACTAAGGTGTTTATTGTGGTTGCTTCAACGCTACGACGAACCACCACAGGTCGAGCTTTCTCTGTATGAAAATGCAGTTTATAGACACGTTACGTGTCAAGCTATAGTAAAAATATATTAAACTCATACCCGGAAATAACGTACCTCGAAATAACGATGTCCCTGGCATATGTGCTCACGCGCTATAGCTGAACTTTTCAAATAGCACCGCCTCTGCAGTGGTTTGCGTTATTTTCAGGTCTCACTGTATATTTATTTTTTATCGTCATGTTATAAAATGTATTGATACAGATTTTTTAAACTGTACTGTATGTTCTATCCTGTACTCTACCCAATCGTACAGACCCCGTAGTCCCGAGAAGGTTGTGCAGAAAGCTAAGATGTGTGTGGGCAGCGTCAGCTACAACCTGCTCAGCCGAAACTGTGAACACTTTGCCAACTACTGCCGATATGGTCAGCGGGTCAGTGAACAGGTAAAGAAAAAAAAAACAGAAGACCGTTAAAGTACACGCTAAGAGTCTCTCAAAGGGTAACTACTCCTACATATCTTTTAATGAGTAGTTTCCCTTAAAAAAACAAAAACAACAACAACAACAACACCAAAAAAAAAAAACCAACAAACAAACAAACATGGACAAGTTTTCTTTTGGCAAATGAGTCAAGATAAACTTGACATGCCTGTTATTATACATGTAACATCTTTCTTGTGGCAAATGAGTCAAGATAAACTTGACATGCCTGTTATTATACATGTAACATCTTCTGAATTATTTTCTAAATTCTTAAAAGATTAAAAAAAAACAAAAAAACATCTCAAACTTCACATTGTATCCGCCATGTTCATCGTCATCAGCCACCTCGGGGGAGTAATGTGTAGCGTTGATATGATACATTTTCTACTCAACAATATTTTAACTAGGGACTTTAATATCATTTTGGGGGTGGGGTGGGTGGGTGGGTAAGAAAAAAAAAAGGGGGGGGGGCAAACCGGTTTTGGGTTTAAAGAATTCGGTTTCTAAATTTGTTATGAGTTTTTACAATGAATATTATTTAATTTTTTTTTAAAAATCGATTATCGTTTTGTAAACGATATATTATTTGAAAACCGATAATTAGATTTCCCGATTATCATTTAAAATCGTTAATTTTAACTACAGGTATATGTATTTAGTGTTTCCTTTAGAAATTACTTAACCATAAACGGCGGAAGCATCATCTTGATGGTCAAAGTAAAGGAATCTATAGAAATGATGAATATTATCTTGATGGCCAAAGTAAAGGAATCTATAGAAATGATAAACATTCCTAACTTTTTTTTTGACAGATACTTTTTCTTGGTTCGCCTTCAAAAGAGCTCCGTGACAGGAGTCTGCACTCTGATTCGTTGTTTGATGAGTGACGAGTGTGACCTGACCTGATGTAGACCGGATGATGGACGTGACCCTGATGTAGACTGGATGATGGCCGTGTGTCAGCCTGACCTGATGTAGACTGGATGACGAGTGTCAGCCTGACCTGAAGTCTGATCTGCGTCAACTTAGCCTGATCTAGACCAAACGATTGACGTGTGTCAGCCTGACCTGCTGTTTGATGTGTGTCAGCCAAATCTGATGTTTGATGTGTGTCAGCCTGACCTGATCTAGAACAGATGATTGACGTGAGCCAGTCTGGCCTGATGTGCGCTACCCTAAACTTATTTACCTCTGATAATCACAAGTGAAAAGTTATTCCGACAGACCAAGTTTATTTTTACAATTTTCTAAGCCTTAAGAATATTCTATTAATCTAATTTCATTAACATTTTCAACTTAAAAAAAAAAAATTAGTTGATTAAAAATTCATCAATATTCACTTCATTATTTTTCAATGAGATTAAATGTTTCTACACACTTCATATCTATGTGTGTTTAAATAATCTACATTTTTCTACACACTTCATACATATGTGTTTTTAAATAATCTAAACGTTTCAAATGGAAAATTTCTTTGGCTTACCTTGGTAATCGTTGGAACAAATTTTGGGGGAAAATTTGCCTGTCCAAGAAGGGTAACCTGCGAAAGATCATGAATTAATTAGTTTTTGGGTTGTAGCTCTTGATGGTTGAAAGGTTTTAAAGTACATGCATAGATTTCATTTATTTTACTTCTTAAAGATATTTATTCAAGACGCACCAATGACTCTAACACCGAGTCACAAAATCCATTTCCCCCATCACAAAGACCTTTAAAAAAATGAGTGGAACAAACGGACTCTAGGAATTTGATTGATTGGAGTACTTATATAGCGCTCATTCCATGCTATGATAGCCTGCTCACGGCGCTCCGATGTGCGAGAGGTCTCACTGCTGCCAGTTAGGCGCATGCGAACTCCAGCTCCCCATCTCCGGGTTTGAATTCAGAGTTGCCTTCTCTTAGATGAGTTGCCGTCCAAGGTTAACGAGTCCCATCCACCCGGGGTGCTGGTGGTGTTTTTTGCTTGACTGGGCTTTGGCGGGGATTGAGCTCCTGACCATTAACTTGAGATTTGCTCAGTTTAGACCACTCGGGGGAATAACGCTCACGCCAAACGTATAAACCAGCTGACCCACAGGCTGAGAACCACTACACTACACAATATTGCATTTTAAAATATTTCCAAGTCAGGAAATCCCCCACCCCAAATTTTACACACACACACTTTTTTTGTGTAGAAACTCCTGGAGTTGATAGTGAAAAGGGTTACCAACTCGATAAATTAGACTTGAAAGAAAAATATTCTAATTCTATTAAGATTTTTTTTACAGATATACTTTAAAAAGGAACTAGTTGAAACTATGCAGCTAAAAATAAACATAAAGTATTTTACTACCGGTACTATGATATTTTACTCTGTCTCATTGTGTTTATACAAGTTTATGCCATGATATTTTACTCTGTCTCATTGTGTTTATACAAGTTTATACCAAGCCAAACGTTTAAAATGTCTCATTTTTAGTGGATATTTACGGGCATCCTAAAGTTCGTATAGACATTTATTTACATCCTAAAGTTCGTATGGATATTTAGGGGCCAGTTATTTGAGATCCTATCTTTACGGACTCCCGTAACTGCACGGACAGATGGCAAAGCTGATTGTACTGTATCAACGTCTGTTATCACAATGAGGTTATCATCGTATAGTTGCAGAATGTTACATGTCCACCTGGCATACGCAGACGATATGGTGCCATTGATGTCCACAGTGATACATGTCCGCATTCCATCACTGATTTCAGTTGCGCCAGTAGATTGTTATATCTGTTGTCGCAGTGTGTTTTGTCACGAACTCTTACAGTGCGTGCATGTTGTTATTTCAATATATTTTACGTGAGAAGGCTGTAATCTCTGTTGGCTCTTTACCACTTATTTGTTTTTAATCAGCTTTTCGTCATTTTTTTCCCCCTGTAAATTCCCTCGTACGTTGAGACAGACGCGTACAAACTTAAGTTTGCGGTAGATAATATGTTTGGTCTGATTTATTCCATTATTCTAATCACACCGAGCCGGAGACCATGTGTAGGGCCACTACATCGCTTCTGCACGACTGCAACACAGAAGAATGTTTTGGGTTGGGGGCGGGCGTGTTACGGGACAGTGGCGTGTTACGGGACAGCGGCGTGTTACGGGACAGCGGCGTGTTACGGGACAGCGGCGTAGGAAGATTTTGCAAAACTTTTTTTTTATTGGGGGTGGGGGAATACTGAGGTTCATTTTTTGATCCAAAAAAGTTTGGGAAAAAAGGGGGGGGGAAGTCTTAACGATTTGTTCATGCATTTATTTGTTATTTGCTTTCGTGTTCCTCGATGTTGACCACGTTGGGAACAAAGATTTTGTTTTTAAGTAATACAAATGGACGGTGGTCATGTACCGAGAGATGCCTTCTCCCGAAAAAAATATGTATGCACTTATTATATATTTTTTACACACTTACGGAAAGCCGTTCCTATGCGTTCCCCCAGGCCCCGGGGCTCCGGCTTTGGAATTGGACCTTTCTATATATCTTGATATTGGAAAATGCACCTCTTGTTCAATGATTGGCGGGTAGCCCATTCCAATGCAAAAAAAACAACAAAAAACAACAACACATCGATTATAGAGCAAAGAATTTTCATGGACAATCTAGGAAATAACTATGAATATAAACATTAAAATGTATACCTGACTGAAGTCTATAGTGCTCCCTTGAGAACACTCTCAGTCTTGCGTCACGACTTGGTTGGCGAAGTTTAATGAGCGAGGATATAATTTAAAAATATATACATATATCGTATATTTTGGATCCACGGGTATTACAACTTAGTAGAAGAACCGAAGCAGTTCCTTTAAAGGTCCACACGAGAGCTCCAGAGCCGCATGCCGCCGACCACTTCGTTAGCAGTGTTTCTTTCAGAAATTTTCCCCCGAGGGGGCACTTTTGACGTTCGGGGGGGCAGTGCCAGTTTTTCAGTGGCCAGAGGCGTAGCTAAGGGGTGGCAGATGGGACATATGTCCCCGGGCGCCAGACTAGCGGGGGCATCTAATGGGCTATATTGTTAATGGATGAAAATAATAGGTTTTAGAGTTTAGCGGGGGGGGGGGGAGGGGGGTGTAAAAATGAATCTTGTCCCCTGTCATCAAAGACTCACGTCAGTGACGTAGCAGTGGGGGGGGGCGAACATTTGGTCTTCCCAGGTGTCATTTTTTCTTTAGATAGAGCGGCGGGATTTTCGGACATCTGCAGAGTTTCTATCGAGAAGGGTAGCGTAGCAAAAAAGTTAACCCACCTAGGGTGGCGCTAACACTAGGCACGCCGCTGGGCTGTGTATATATCAGCACCAAATTTGGCTGACATGGCAAGTAATTTTTATCGGGAAGTAGGGCAGCAGAAAATGTGTGATTGTTTAACAATCAAAAGGTGCATTTTGGAGTATACATGATTCGAATGTTTTGATAAGACTTTCATTTGATCGGGGGAAATAATTTTTCAAGCGTCGGGGGAGGCATTATGGCGACCAGTGCCAGACACAAACTAAATTTATTCTTCTTTTTCTGTCTATTAAGGGCCCACGATCAATTTTTTGATCATTATGGCTCCTATGAATGTAGATGGGATTTGCAATGTTTCTGTGCCTGGTGTTGATGCGGATATTTCACTGGTAACAAGAGTTACCTAGTGAGGGTATCATGCACTGTAGTCAATGTATCTTTAAGACAATGTGTGAAGGGGCATTTCAAACGTTCATATATTTACTGTTAGATGTCTCGTAAGAAAATGCTAAGAATACATCCTCAAACACCAACTATATCTGGACTACAAATCAGGTTATGATAGCATAGACAGGAAATACATGAACGATGCTGTGCTGGAACTTGGAGTCCTTAACAAACTTACCCGACTCATACATATGACGATGGATAACTACAAAAGTAGAATCAAAGTACAGAGGGAGTATTTGAGGGAGTTCCCAATCAATCTGGGCCTCAGACAAGGAAATCCGTGTATCATTTTCAACATCACTTTAGAAAAAAGCATTAGAAACATACGTGTGAGCACCTGAGAGGTGGTACAGAACAACCATAAGGAACTTTATAAAGCCAGCCACTGCAATACCTGGCCTACACAGACGATATAGCGCTACTTGGTAGAAACAGCATTGATGATATAATTAAAACTTTCAGGGAACTTGAAGATGTGACGGTCAAAGCTGGTCTTGATGTAAATAAAGCGAAGGCAATATTTATGATAATGTCAGGAAATACGCACTGATGACTTCATCAATATGAACATCTAAGCCTTTGAGAGGGTAGCTACTTTCAAATATCTAGGGGTGACTATAAATAAGCAAGAGGAAATACAATCGGAGGTGCAAGAAAGAATAACAGCATGCAACCGTTCTTATTTCAATTTACAAAAGCTACTTCAAAGCAAAAATCTCGCTAAGGGAACAAAGAAGGCAGTATACACCACTATCACAAGACCAGTAGTGAGACTTGGTTCCTACCAGAAAAGCAGAGAACCTGCTAAATATATGACCCGATGATAGACAATTTTGTTTTGGGAATCCGTACAAACTAAGAGCTATATCAATTGTACAAATACCCATCCATAGTCACAACAATATAAAAAAAAGGCAGACTGCCCTAGGCAGGACACATTGAAAGGATGCCGGATTCTGGAGCAACAAAAACGATCTACAGGCAGAAACCTAGGGGCAGACGGCTCACCGGTCGACCAAGACTGAGATGGATTGACGATGTAGAGAATGGCTTACAAAGGTTGGAGTTCGCACATGGAGGTGTAAAGCTATGGATCGATCCCAATGGAAGAATGGGGTGAATCAGGCCAGGGCCCTAAATGGGATGAAGCCCCACTGATGTAAACATTTCAGACATTTGGGTGGGAAGCGCTAGAAATAACGATAATAACAGGACATCACTAACTCTTCCACCAGCACAATATTAAATTAATTCAGTCCAATTGGGAGCCCTTAGGGTATATTTTTTATCGAGAGATACTCCTTAGCTTTGAATCGCCCCTTAAAACTTTATAGGCCCCGTAAATTTTTTGATAAATTAAAAATGCAAGAATGCATTTTTTTTTACATACCGTAGTTAAATTTAGTTTCGCATCATTAAACACTTAACTGTAGAGCAACGGGAGAGATGCTAGTTAAGATTGTATGTGTCATTTGACCTAAGAGCCATCGTGTGAGGTCTGCAACCCACATAGCTGCATGGGGCCTCGTATTTTTTAGGGGCTTAAAGTTGGGCTGTAATTACATTAAATTATCAACTTTTACTGCTAGGTAGGGAAGGAAAAAACCGAAAAGTAGCACGGGTGTCATAAAAAGTCAAGCGACGTCTCTGCTTGACTAAGTGTGGTATGCAAACATTTTTTTTTAAAATTGAAAAGTAATGTATTTTTAAAGTTATTATTTTAAAATATTTTTGGGATCAACTACATAAAAATAATAAATTTACTACAAAGTATTTTTAAAATTAAGAAAAAAGAATTCCTTCCAAAAAAGGTATCCATCCTAAAAAAAGAAATGCTAAAATAGTTTTACATTTTGAACGAAAAAGAAAAACCAAAAACATATGTTTATTTCAAAATATTTCCAAGTTTCACCAAAGTCAAAAAGAAAAAAAGCTTTTCTGTACAAAAGGCTAAAGACTATATCTTTATGGGTTTTCAAAATTGGTATTTATCTATAAATCATATGTAACCGACATAATTGTTCAGAAGTCAAGAATTGTTTACAAAAGACTCATATATTTATTAATGTGTGATTTTTTTTCGTATAAATTATTAAAGTTTCAATTCTCAATATTCAGTTGATTGAAATGTTAATTAAGAAATTTAGACTACTATAATTTGCTTCAGATCATTACAACTTGCCTCTTCGATATTATACTTGAAAACAATTTTTTTACGAATTCCATATAATTTTTTTTAACTACTACCAAAAATGGCATTTACAAGATAATCGAAATACTCGATTTTTTTTAATTCGTTTTTTAAATGTATATTATATTCTTTCTACTGGATTATCATCTTAAAATATTTTTTTTTAAATAGTTCAAACAGCTGGGGAAGATTGTTTATTATTATTATATTAACAGAGAAAAGTCATTGGGATTTAATAAATAAAGACTATTTTTTTAAAAAATCATTTTACTCTGTTCCCGAAACTGTGTTAAAAAATTAGAAACACTCGATTTAATAATTATGATGAAATGTCCACTATTTGTATGTAACCGGTAAATTCCTAATTTTTTGTTTTAAAATTATTATTATTATTTTTAAATTTTCATTTCATCTATGTCAGCATACATCTATGGAATCTACTACATTAAAATGTTTGCTAAAAATGATTTTTTAAAGCATGATACTATTTTACAATATCATTTGAAAACAGATTGCACATGTTTTTTTCTTAGCAAGAACTATATTTAATTTACAGACATTTATATCGATGAAAAGGTAGTTTAATACAGCGTTATTAAAAAGTCTTTCAACTTTTGCAGCTTCAAAATGTAATTAAATAAAAGATACCGATATCTGCGAATCAGAAAAAGTAAGATTTAGCTTATGATCAGGAGCGGCCAATTTTCAAAACAATACTATATTTATAATCGATTTCTGCGAGCCTGTAACAAGATTAACCTGAACGCTATGGATCATCAATATATATCGATCAAAGCGATATTTTATTTCTTCCAATAATTGTAATCGAGTAAAGGCACACATTTCAATAACTTTTAAAAATTTTATAAAAATTAAATTTAGAGTAGTTTTTTTTAAATATTTTTTTTTTCTTACACATTTTCCCCCGGGGGGGCACTTGACTTGCTCCGGGGGTGCCCCCCCCGGAGGTATGTCTGAAAGAAACACTGTTCGTTAGGTTAATGGAGAAATTCGGCTCCGACGATGATTTAGCCATGGAAAAATCTGTTAACCTATGTCTGTTACGCTGAAAATCACAAAATGTTTTTGCGTGGAGGCAAGTGCAAAAATCTGCATGAGTTTGGCATAACATGACACGGGGCTAGGATGATTGATTAGAAAACTTTGCTTGAGGCTGTGTAAAATGGGACCAAGTGGTGTGGTGCGTCGACACATGCGTATAGCAACACACGATTTATGCCGCTCATAGAAACGTAGTTACAAAAAGCGAAAAAAAGCTCATTTCCGTTTTGCCTATACACGACGACATCATATTCGAGGCTATTTCTCTGTTTAAATTATAAATATTAAGACAAATAATAATCGATTTTTTACATAGGATATATGTCTTTGGGTTGTTTTTTTTTATATAAGTTGAAAAAATATTTCGTAGGTGAAAACCCTTGGATCGATGTGTGAGAGAATGAAATTAGAATACGTTTTATGAAATATTTAAGCATTTTAAAGATAAAGTCATTTTTTTGGGTTTGAAAACTTAACAGCAGCTAACTAGTCAATAATATTTCTGAGAAGTAATAGATATTGTTTGTCATGAGTAGTAGGTCAAACAACGATCAGATGATTTCGCCAAAGCCCTTTCTATCAAACGCTACCCCTAGAATTTAGATATGCGTAAATGATTTGCAAATGGCTTGCTTGGATTTTTAACGAGATTGCCCGGAATGGAATTCCTTGACATAATTGTCCCGCGATTGCCAACATTATATTCTGAGATCTCCATTGACTTTAAATCGCCTTTCACATGAACCCTCATGTTGATTCACAATGATCATACTTGGACTTTAGACCCTAGGTTGGATGACTTAAGGCTTAGACCTCGTCGACACGCGTTCCTGAGGAAAGACGGATAGTGTCTGTCTGAAGTCACCGGCCAGTAGCATGTATTCATCTCCACTTTAAGGCATTTACTTCTCCGGATATTCTGAAGAGTTCGGTCATTGCTTCTATTATTATTATTATTATTATGGGTAGTTTTCTATAGCGTGGTACCCCAGCCTAGGGCTGGGCTCACCACGCTGTACATGCAAATTAAAATGAACCTAAAAAATATAAATTAAAAACCAACCATTCCATATCAATTTACATATCTATTCCTCCGCTGCGAGCCATCGTGCACCCATCAATGCCTCTATTCCCCTCGTTGTGAGCCATGGTACACTCTTCCCAATCAATGGTTCTATTCCTCCGCTGTGAGCCATGGTGCATTCATCAATGCTTCTATTCCCCTCGTTGTGAGCCATGGTGCATTCATCAATGCTTCTATTCCCCTCGTTGTGAGCCACGGTGCACACATCAATGCTTCTATTCCCCTCGTTGTGAGCCATGGTGCACACATCAATGCTTCTATTCCCCTCGTTGTGAGCCATGGCGCACTCATCCGAATCAATCATCTTGTACTCCCGACGTACCTGAGTTGTATTACACTGTTTCGAAATGTTGCACAAAGTAGCCTCAAAGGGATTAAAGTTGAGAGACAGTATGAAGGCAGAGTGGGCTGTCTTTCCACTGCCCAACAAAGTTGATGCTATTCACAAGAAAGCGAGTCTCGTTTCGTACGCTAGCAAGCCATAGATTAATTAATTTTTTTTTAAAAGTTGTTCCTGCAACATCTAGAGCGTCAAGCAAGAAAAACCGCCTGGAATCTAAACTGACGTTAATAACCGATTCGTGATAGACTTGCCTTTGTTCAGCGTACAGTTATATATATATATACATGTTGATCATTAGACTCAAAGCTATTCGGATGTCATTTGTGGTAGTTTATTTGAGTAAAACTGAAGAATTAAGATTACAAACGTATAGTACATTAAATTATCTTTCATTTGATACCTCATTTGGTCTTACAAACCCAACAATAATATTTTTAATCGTTTTTTAATCCCAACCTCACTTCTGGTACCCGGGTACCAATAGCCACTTCGTATATTCAAACGTTTATGAGTCCCTGGACTTATTGATTCGACCAGATTTTTCACAGAATTAGGGATATATTTTCAGAAACGTCATTGTGGATCTTAAAATGTCTTCAAAATATCACCCCGATTTCAGTTGGAAAATGACCAGTGAAATTTAGACAATTTTTTTTACTTGATTAATTTTCAAAGGTTTTATAGATAGCCATTCGAAAATTTAACATTTAAAGAAACTTTAATCGACTTATCGTAATTTCTCGCGGGTCGCATTAAACTTTTCAGCGGCCCACATGTGGCTCGCGGGCCGCATGTTGATTACGCCTGCTCAGCGTCTAAACTGTGTATTGAATCTAAGTCTTAACGTTAAAGCCCACTGCACAATCCTTTGGTGTCCATGTTTTAAAACGTGACGTGAAGAGTGTTTTTGTATTCAAACATTGGCCTAGTTTACAATTACACTGACCGTCAGGTCGTGCGGTAGATGTAAGGATCGTACAAATAATTTAAAAAAAATTAATTTGCTCAACAAAAAAAAAGTTAATTAATTAATTAATTATTTAACAGCTAGTATGATCCTAACTGCAATCTTTTCGTTATCACTGTAGAACTCCCAGAATTGTGTCGTTAACTGGAAAGAAAAAGATTAACACCTAACAGCAGGTGGCTTCATTGGCGTCTTAATTGACACTTTTAAGGTAAAATCTCAAATGGCGCTGCTGATAAATTTGGGAGATTAAAAAACTTTAAAAATCAAGACGAGCCACGACTTAAACTATAGTTTCCCTGACCTTTCTTTATTCTGCATCCAGTACGAATCATTTCACCAAAGTACGCGCCACCTAAGAATTGTGTAAATAAGTCTCACACCCCATACAAAAGAATTGTGTAAATAAGTCTCACACCCCATACAAAAGAATTGTGTAAATAAGTCGCACACTTCATGCAAAAGAATTGTGTAAATAGATCCCACACCCCATACAAAGAATTGTGTAAATAAGTCTTACACTCCATACAAAAGAATTGTGTAAATAAGTCTCACACTCCATACAAAAGAATTGTGTAAATAAGTCTCACACGCCATACAAAAGAATTGTGTAAATAAGTCTGACACACCATAAAATAGTAAAAATGCATTTTAAAATTGCTATTGAAAAAAATTAGTACACAGGAAGCATTCCTTCACTGATTTCAGTTACGTCAGCAAATTGCTATATCTGTTATCGCAGTGTGTCTTGTCATGAAGTCTTACGGTGCGTGCATGTTGTGGCCATTTTTTTTAAAAATTAGATATATTTACGTGAGAAGACGGTAATCTCTGTTTGCTCTTTACCACTCACTTGTTTTTAATTAGCGTTTCGTCATTTTTCTCTCCCTGTAAATTCCTAGTATGTTGAGACAGCCGTGTAAAATGTAAGGTTTCTATTTTAAAAAAAATGTTTGGTCTTTTTAATTCCATTATTATAATGACACCGAGCTAGGATACCATGTGTATAGCCACTACATCGCCTTTGCACGACTGCAACACAGTATAAAGTAGGGTGTAAAGGGGGGTGGGTGGGTTGACGGGACAGTGACATAGGAAGATTTGTCCCCCCCCCCCTTTTTCAAAAAAAAAAAAATTATACCTGATTGATCGCGTATTTTTGAAACGCTTTCTGTCACTTGGTGTTGGTATATATGTGAAGCATAAGTCTGGTGCTTCCTTTCACATTTTCCATACTCGTAACTGGGAGCAGGTATATGAAGTATAAGTCTGGTGCTTCCTTTCACATTTTCCATACTCGTAACTGGGAGCAGGTATATGAAGTATAAGTCTGGTGCTTCCTTTCACATTTTTCATACCCGTCACTTGGAGCAGGTATGTGAAGTATAAGTCTGGTGCTTCCTTTCACATTTTCCATACCCGTCACTTGGAGCAGGTATGTGAAGTATAAGTCTGGTGCTTCCTTTCACATTTTCTATACCCGTCACTTGGAGCAGGTATATGAAGTATAAGTATGGTGCTTCCTTTCACATTTTCCATACTAGTCACTTGGAGCAGGTATGTGAAGTATAAGTCTGGTGCTTTCTTAAAAATACTCTCAGCATGGCGTCACGACTTGGTTGGCAAACTTTTGGGAGCAAGGAGCCAATTTAAAAAATATATACATATCTATATTATCTCGTATATTTTGGGATCCGCGGGAATTATAAATTGGTATTAAAAGCCGAAGCAATTCCTTTAAAGGTCTGCACGAGTGACGCAGAACCGCATGCCGCCGACCACTTCGTATTTTAATGGTGAAATTCGGCTCCGACGTTAGCAATGGAAAAATCTGTTTATCTATGTCTGTTACGCTGACAATCATAGAATGTTTTCACGTGGAGGCAAGTGCAAAAAATCTTCATGCGTTTGACTTAACATGACAAGGGTTTAGGATGATGGATTAGAAATACGTTGCCTGAAGTTGTGTAAAATGGGACCAAGTGGGGCGGGGTGTCGACGCATGCGTATAGTAACACATGATTTATGTCGCTCATAGAAACGTAGTTACAAGAGCGAAAAAAATGTTAATTTATAGATTCGAGGATATCTCTCTGTTTAAACAATAAATACTAAGAAAGTAAAATTCAACTAGATATAGCCCGCCAAACATTGGCGACAGCTATTCGTGAACTTCCCATCTACTAAAGATGACAAAAAATGAACTCAAGTAACGCACATTTAAGAATCTCAATTTTCGCTACACCCCTTCCCCCATGATACGTCAATGAACACTTTTTATTTCATGAACAATATTAAATAAGAATGGGGTATGCTGACCGTAACTCCAAAGAACCGAAATTTTTTAGATACGTTCAGATTCTTAAAAAACAATCATAGTAATTTTCTATTATTTTTACAGAAATGGAATACATTTAAATGCGCAAAATAACATAAATACACTTTTATTTTAGTTAAAGTTTTATTATTATTATTATAAATCAAAAAACTATTTTAAGCATTTTATCCGAATTTTAAAGTTATGAGAAAAAAAATAATACAAAAATTATGATCTAAGAATTACATCGTAATCACATTTTTCGGTAAAAACCAAACATCAGTTGTTTTAGTGCGTTATCAATATTGTGAAATAAAATTAAAATTAATGTGTATTAAATAAACACGCAAATGACATCTTAGCGCGAATCGCCTATGTTAGACAAAACTCTTAAGTTTCTTTCATTAAAAAACCGCGCTTTACAAAAATGGTAATGTATTTCCCCAATCTGAAAAGTTAAATTAATAATTATAATTGATTGCTTTTTAAATTGTTAATAAAATACATACAAATTTTAGCTTTGTATTTTTAACATTTAATAAGTTTTAACTTTTTAAATTCCAAAAGTATATTTTTTATTAAATTTATAAGGTAATAAAAACTTAACCTTTAAATATACTTCTAATAAGAAAATGCTGTTTAAGTCCATCAGTGAAGCGAAACTCCAAAGCCAAATTGCATTCACTTATTCACTTATAACTCATCCAAATAAGAACAAACCATATCAAGTGCAAATATATTAGTTTGGGTATGGAAAGGACTACAATCCGTTGGAAGATTTATTAATTTTATTTAAATCTGGGGGGGGGGGGGGCAGGGGGTTCTGGTCATTTTTCCCCAGGCTGCACAAGATAGGTCTCAAAATAAATGAATGAATTTGATAAATAATTAACCTTCTTGGGTAGATACATGTCGGAGGTAGGAAATAGGATGTGTACATTTTTACGTGGATGAAAATATATTTAATTCCTATGGTATTACATAATTTGTGAAAAAAAAAGAGATGTTACATTCTTTTTTTACAAATAAACATATGTTTACCAATTAAGAAATTAAATTGCGTTAGCCAAACGTAGGTAAATTTACATAAGGATACCCATGCATTTCAAAACCCAATCATGTTATGTGTTCTTTCAAAAAAATATATATTTTTGCTTTTGTTTTGCCAAAAGTAAAGTGGGTGTGTATTTTTATGAGATTAACAACTTTAAAAAAATTACACTTAAGTCTGAAAAACGGTATAGAAATTCTGCTTTAGATAAAAGAATTCTGATTTCCTGATAATGTATAATTTAAAAAACAAGGCAAAATTTTGTTTAAGTTTTTGATAAAGATATCATTATATCAAATTCATTTAATATAAAATATTTTATATCATATAGAGATTTTTGTTGTAAATTTAAGATTATGTTTTTTAATAATCTTTAGAGAAAACAAGTTGTAATTCAAGGGCAATAATATTGATAAGGGTAAATCTTAAGTATTTCTCTAGCGTAGAAATCGTCCCTCAATTAACTTCTTTAGTGAAAAAAGTGATATAATTAGTGATAATTTAGATTGGGTAATTTAAGGTCATGTTTAGAGTGGGGAAAATTATTTCTGGAGTGTGAAAGGGAGTAGAGTAGGCGTATAATATATTGCAGATAAATACTTCTCAAAATTTAATGCTGTTATAAACCTAAATATCATTACATAGATACTTCTTTTTAAAGTTAGGAATTGTGATGAGTTTTTGCAACAGCAGGTAGAAATTATCGCAAAGGACCTAACATTATTATCCCGATAACATCGGGTCATTTATTCTAGTATTAAATATTCTGATGTCCCAACTACTTTTAAACCTAATATTTTTGACGCCATACTTAAAAATTGAAACGATTTCATTTCCGAAAAGAGAATATTACGCGCCAAACGCAGTTGCATTATATAAACACAATATATCATTTAGCGTAGCTATCGGGAATTATATTTTGCGCGCTATGGAGCTCATTAATGAACCATGCATACTTTCTTTCAAACATACAGACTCTCGGGGTCTGTGAGTGGTAATTAACTTTTATATATATTATGAGATAATAATGAGAACATATATTGTTAGCGTTGAAACATTGCCTAGAATGGAGTTCAAAACTTTTGCCCTTGACATTCCCAGTAACCCCCCCTCCACCCCACCCCCCAAACACACACATAATAAATCAATCCGTTGTGCAATTGATGCCAAGAACGTCTCTTCTAAACTGTTGTTATGACGGCTTAAGTTGTTCATGTATTTTATCCATGCTGATGCAATCAATAACGTGCTTCTCATTTAATCTTTATTAAGGTCAAAGCAAAAAAAATAGACCGTTAAAATAAAAATGCTTGCAGAAAGTTCATGATAATTAAGAGACAATCTCAAAAACAATGTTGAACTGTTGATCCTGAGATTTTTTTGATAAACAGATTGTGTTATCACTCAATGACTTGGATTGGCCTCAACAGACAATGAAACTAGAGGCCGGCTGTTTCTAAGAATCGAGAGAGCTGTGTCCAGATAAACTTTGTTCGATAACGATGAAATGAAACTAATTTCCTCACCGAATCGAATCTCTATTTGTAGTATTTAGAAAAATCCATTATCGACTATTTGATTTATTAAAGAGCTTGAAGTTAAATTAAAATGCATGAAACGTATTGCCTTGTCCATTTTTGTACCAAAAAAATATGAATGCTGGATAGTATTTTACCTTTTCATTTTGCCTTAATTCCTTATTGGCTTAGCATTGTCTTTAGAGGTTGCAATCAGAGCCATGCATGGAAAGCGAATCCTTCCCCCAAGGGAAACCTTTAATTTGACCCCTCATATAAAAATGTTATATTACGCAAGATAATAGTTATAAGTTATAGCCCGCCAAACATTGGCGACAGCAATGCGTGAACTTCCCTATCTACTAAACTTACTTGACAAAGCATGAACTCAAGTAACGCACATTTAAGAATCCCACATTTTGCTACACCCCTTCCCCCCATGATACGTCACTGCACACTTTTTATTTCACGCTCATGAACAATATTAATATTCTAATGTCACAACCACTTTTAAACCGAATATTTATTACACCATATTTAAATTGAGACGATTTCATTTTCCTAACAGAAAACAAAAAAATTACACACCAAACGCTATTCAAATAAAAATAGTCAGCGTAGTTATCGGGAATTATATTGTACGCGCTATCCGGAATATGAAGCAGTCAAAACACAATCAAAATATTTATAAGAGTTACATTTCGAAGGAAAATGAAGATTTTGGCGTCTTCTGAAGATGGCACATGGGGATGGGGTCCCTTTTCTACCCCCTTTCACACGGCCCTGGTTCCAATGCTAGATCTGGTATGGCGTCACTGTTAAACAAGCGCTCTCTTCCAAAAAGTGCTCTCTTCCCACAAGCGCTCTCTTCCAAAAAGTGCTCTCTTCCCACAAGCGCTCTCTTCCAAAAAGTGCTCTCTTCCCACAAGCGCTCTCTTCCAAAAAGTGCTCTCTTCCCACAAGCGCTCTCTTCCCACAAGCGCTCTCTTCCCACAAGCGCTCTCTTCCCACAAGCGCTCTCTTCCCACAAGCGCTCTCTTCCCACAAGCGCTCTCTTCCCACAAGCGCTCTCTTCCCACAAGTGCTCTCTTCCCACAAGCGCGATCGCCTCCTCGGGCAACATTTTCTGAAGCAATTCAAGTTTATTACAGATAAAATATCTTAAACATAAACAAACATTTGAGCCTCAGCCAGATTTCTTTTTTGGCTTCCGGAGTTTTGTGTTATCAACAATTTGGAAAGTTATGTTAAATTTAAGGGCATGTTACTGGTTACCCTCAACTTAACAAATTTAACAAAGCAGAGAGAGAGAGTGAGATAGAGAGAGAGAGAGAGGGGGGTGGGGTTGGGGAAGGGATAGTAAGAGAGATTGGATCTGGGAATTTTCAATTTAGACTTGGTCTGCAGTGGATAATTTTGATTGCTGGTAGAGCTAAATTGGATGTATGATGTCACAAAGTCTATTTTCATTTAATGATCAACGGTGTTTTGTTCATATTCTGATAGATTAAAAAGACACGAACAATCTGTGTCGATATAACAATATATATTGAGCTTTAATAATAATTTTACATTGCAAATAATTAAACGTTTCGGCACTTGCCTTCATCAGTACAAGACATGCAAATAAGTATTAATCAAATTTACATTATAAAGAGAGAGATAAATCCTACCTAAAAAATAGAAAACCAGACAGAAACAAGGTAAATAAAAAAGAAGAATGAAAAGGAAGTGACTTGAAGTAAAATTTAAAGCCCAAATTCATATTCTGACTAAGGTTAAAAAAATAAAAAAGATAGGCTCAAGTTTACTGAATGTATATCAAACTTGACCAAAGAGGACTAGCAAGAATATTCTTTGAATTTGATAATAAATCGCAAACAATAATTTTTCAGAAGCTTGGACAATTATAAATCGGAGGATGACATTTGGGACAAGGCACTTGAGATAATCGATTATTTCCGATGTAGGTCCTACCCGAAGACATTACTTTCATCAGGCCCTAAAAGGGTTAAAAATATTACCCTTGCTGATGTCTTCACGTCACGTCCGAGTGACAATGATTAGAGGACCAAATTTGTTCTCACATATCATCCTCACATTCTCATAGCCAAAAGTGTTTTCCTTAAAAACCGCGCCATTCTCCTCGCCGACCCTGACAACCACGACATTTGCTCTTCCCTGCATCTAAATGTTTTTAGACGTGATACAATTCTGCGAGACATCTTTGTGCGAAGTAGTATCAACGCTGCTCCCTCCTACTTTGGGACCAAGCCATGTTGATGAAACTGTTGCAACACTTACCCTTTCGTCGTCCAGACTCAACACATTCCCTTCCCTAAGGACATTTATTTCAAGAAAGGGGCGGTTTCCTTTGCACTTTACGCAATATTGTCGAAGCCATTGTTTGCACCCGCTGCCAGATGTCGAATACAGGTGAGAAAGGGCGCCGAATCTCTGACAGATGTACTGAACACCTCCGTTATATTACGCAAGATAAGTAGTGTACCGTCTCCAAACGCTTGAATAGAAGCGGATTTTACTGTCGTGACCTTTACCAACACAGCAAACCGGGTGTATTTGGAAATCAAGTTGATCCAAGCTTATGGAACCTTGACCCCACAGGACATGAATGTCCTGTTCTCATTCACCTGTTAAACCTTTTCTCCGCTCCCACCTCGTCATTACCAATCGCAGTGGACTTACTTTTCCTCTCCACTTTCTCCCTTTTGCCCGTATTTAATAGTATCCGGAAATTTGATTGAAAGAAATTTCGTCGACGGAAAATTGATCGACGGAAATTTGATCGAAAGGAAATTTGGTCGAATCTTTTTTTTAAGTTTACACGGTAAAATTTTGCGTCAAATTTCTTTTTGAACGCATTATTCTTTTTTACTATATAGTATAGTGCGTTCAAAAAGAAATTTGAAGAAAATTTTAACGTGTGAACTGAAAAAAAGATTCGACCAAATTTCCGATCGATCAAATTTCCGTCGATCAATTTTTACGTCGACGAAATGTCTTTCGATCAAATTTCCGGTAACCGTATTTAATCTCTTATCTACTTTTGTTCTGTCACATTCCTCTTGCTGTACTCTCGGATACTACATTTCAGCAAGTTTTTATTTTTATTTAATAGTGCTGTTTGCCGATGAAGGCTCCTTCCCATAATCTCTTTCGCTTATTTCCATTTTGTCTAACCCGATTGCAGTCTCTACAGGTTATAACCATTTTACGAGGATTCAGCAAGTTTTTATTTTAATCATTTAAACAAAAATTATATATTGTAAATTATTTTCGTATTTATTTCTCGAAATTATTTTAAAGATTCTTACCTAACCTCTTTTAACAGGGGCACGATTTTACGACATGGTTTCCGACTTCTAATTACCATACGAAGTTACGAACGCAATCTTAGCAGAAGTCATGCTAAATGTTTTAAGACAAAGCTGAAATATAATCCGTCCAGTCTCAATATTAATTGGTCTATTTTTTCAAAATTTTGAAAATTAAAATACGAATGAAGTTTGATAAGAATATTACATTTAAAATCAGGGATCGATTCCTAATTTACATTCCGATACCGTGGCCCAGTTTCGATATTTAAAAATAAATCACAAAAGAGGTTTCTTTGGCTTACAAAAGGATCGTGCGTGGATAATACACCACGGAGTTGTGCAAGGCGCTCTTAGTGAATTCTAAGGAAAGATGTAATATTTTTTTTTTTTTTAAATACCGGGTAGCTTCAAGTTATCAAAAGGTTTGTGAATCGTCAGTTGTAAGCGTAGCTTACAATGTGTGCTAATGCTGTTTACAATAGACATTTAAATGGGATGGTTAATCACCATTGTCTTTATTTAAAACAAAAGAAACATCACTACTAGTAGTAGGAAAATACTAATTGTCATTAAGAATATTTAGTAAAGCACAATATAAATATGTTGTTATAGCACAGCTTGACAGCTTACTGGTTAAAATAAACTTGGAACACTTCCGAAAGAATTAGGTTCCTTAAAATTAGTATTTGGTGTAATTTTTTAGAACAAAATTCTTGACAAGAGACCGCTGTCTTCTCTGTTACCCAGACATGTTACCAGATGGTAGGGTTGCCATTAAGGCGAGCAGAAAGTGTTCACACATTGAATGAATCACTAGTGTATCTTCTACATGAATTCATCGCATTTTAAAATTTTATTTGACAGGGCAGATTTTAAACCAGGAACAAATGTCGTGTTTTGCTCACCAAAGGGACATAGTTGGCCGGCTACGTCCAGGAGATCTGGTTAAAATTAAACGTAATTGTTTCACCCACTGGGCAGTCTTCATAGGTAGATTGCTTTCTTGTATCTTACTATATGTTCAATATTTAATTGAATCACACTCTCCACGTTTAGCACACTTTTAACAATGTTGATGACGGCGGTTATCTTTGCAAGGGATTCCGTAACGTAGCAAAGGGAAACGTTAAAGGAGGGGGGGGGGGGCGGCTGGAGCCGGCTGCGCTATTTTTTGGGTGCTAGCACTCGCACACACACACATACTCACGTACCCACCCAACCACCCACACACAAACCCATCTTTTGTGCGTTAGTGTTTTTTTTAAATCTTTTATATTAACTTCGCTTTTGTTCGTGTATATCTTTCTGGCTAGGCGGGAAAATCTTCGGACGGCTAATTGACCCAATTCCCGTCAACCTATCGAGCTGAAACTTGGCACATAAACTCATTGTCAATGACAACACATTTATCAAATTTTCAGTTTCACCCCCAAAAATCAAATTGTCCCGTTTTTCAGGGGAAAGATAAAGAAAATATGATGCCAGTGATTTGACGAAACGATAACTGCGCTAAATGAGTATCCCGATAACTGCACTAAATGAGATTCCCGATAACTGCACTAAATGAGATTCCCGATAACTGCACTAAATGAGATTCCCGATAACTGCACTAAATGAGATTCCCGATAACTGCACTAAATGAGATTATTACCACACACAAAAAAATAAAAAACATAAAAATATATATAAAAAATATCGCAAGTGCGTATGGTGACGTCATATTTTCTTTTCTTTTTTCTGAAATAGTCGGTGAAATAAATCTGCGACGTAAAAGCGGATTAATATTAAATTAAATAATTGGAGTTTGAACTTTACTTTTAAAAATCCTCTCCATTCAGGACTAGGGGCACCTCTCTCCAACTCCCACTAAATAGGGGAGAGGGGTTACAAAAATCGGCTAAATAGCGTGTCGTCATTTAGGGTTGACCCTTTACTCCATGGCGTAGCTAGGGTTAGTGCCGCCCCACACCATGTAAAAAAGCTCTACATTCCCCGAAGATGCCGCCCCTCGGTATAAAGAAAATAAATTCCAACTGGGGTGGACCGCCCCTTTTCTACGCACCCACACCGCCCTTACTTGTTTTATTCAAAGGATGTGGCTTACAGGGCCAACAATTTCTGTGTTATGACAGGGCCAACAATTTCTGTGTTAACCAAAATTATCATTCCGGGCCAGGCTCCCCCATCCCCCATTTCCCCTACAATTGAAAAGTCGATATGTATCTATTATTTTTAAACCTATGTTTACACGACTATTAGCATGTAGTTAGTTTTTTTATCCAAAGGTTTTCATATGCGCAACCACTCCCCCCCCCCCCCACAGACATTTTTTAAAGTGACATTAAATCGCACACTTGAAGTTCATTATAACATGAAAATATCCTATGCAAATATCCTTCAATTAGGCGATGACACTGTGATCCACGTTAAGGCCCCGGACTCATTACTGAATGCTTCCGCGGCCTCTGGCGGGGACCTTTCTAGCATTACCTCAATCCTGACCAAAACATCTTGCCTGGTTGTGACAGAGAATATTTATCATGTTGCTGGAAGAGACAGGATTGAACTAGGAAATGATTGGGATTCCACCAAGACGTACGTCTTTTTGCAAGGAATGTTGAGGAGTAACAAAAAAAATAAAAATTTTAGCCCTTCCTCTTGTCTAATGTCGACTAACTAACTAACATACTTAAGAAAATCAGCAGACCATCGAGCCAAGGCTCATAAGGTCTTCCCCAACACACCTCCACCGCCCCTAACTGGCATTCAACCACTCCCCCAGTGGTCTCTCTATTCCAGTCAGGCCGCGAAGCGGCATGCCGAGGGCTCCCCGCCCCTGAGACAGCCCCACCCACCCTTCCACTCGACTGACTATGCGAGTGAGGCCGCATCAGAGAAAGGACGCCTGGCCAGCCGAGGTGATGCTTACACAGCAACCGGGCCGGACTTCCTTGGGCTGGGGTGGATACAATTTACGTCTCTAAAGCCCCCCCTTCCCACCCCGGGGGACTAGTAGGTGTTAACAGACGCCCTCTAATAGGGTTTACGTGGTTTTCTGCGGCATGACTAATTCACACCGCAGCTGGGAGATGATAAAAAAGAGAGGTTGCCTAGGAGCAGTACCCTCAAGTCTGCATATTTGGAATCATCGGCTAGGGTCGCCACGCTCCTTCGCCTCATATCCCTGCGGCAACTGTAATCATGTCCCGACCTGTTTCTACGTTATTTTCGGCTGCACTTGGTAGGAAACCATGCAGTCGTGCTCTTTCTAACGCAGTTTCCGTGCGTTACCTTTGCCTTTCGGCGCGGGTCCCCTACACGGTGATCATGTGCCCCGGGTAACGTTTCAGGGGGTTCGTGGCAAACGCCTCTTTGTCGACATGCCATTTATGGGACGGACATGCCGACTAGAGCCGCGGGGGGGTTCTAATGTCGACTAAATGTTTGAAACAATAACATTGGAAAAAAAAGTATTTTATTACTTATGTATATATAAATACCGGTATATAGATAAACATACCTTTATATATAGATAAAATTGCGACATAACATATAAGGAAGACTGAAATTATATCTTTGACTTACACTATGCACTTTTAGATGGCAGCTTTTTAATGTTTTTTTTTATAATTAGCGGCCATTAAATTTAAACGAAATAATGATAATGAATACATTTCTATTATAACAGTAATTTTGTATAGACAATTTTGTTGTAATGAGGGACACATGCAACAAAAAGTTTAAGTAATTTAATAAAAATTATTGCATTAGAGCATTTTTATTACTTAAACTTCAAAACATACTACATCAGCATGCATAAAAATGGTTTACCCGCTAGCCACATTCATGAATGCAAAGTAATGAATTAATGAAGCAATTTTGGCCTTAAAATGTTACAATGATCAAATTACAGTATCCTTTGTGCTGGCCACAGGCGTGCTTGCAAAGAGCCGCATGTTTAACATGCCGACGCTCACACAAACTAATTGACAACCCCCCCCTCCCCACCGAAATGTCCAGCATCAAATAGCCAATGTTTTTCCTCCATCCAGACCACTTGATTCTGGAGAAATTTTACGAAGGGCCGAGAGTAAGCTGGGTTCCAACGAATACCACGCAATTCATAAAAACTGTGAGCACTTTGCCAGATGGTGTCGATACGATGAGGAGAAAAGTGACCAGGTAATATTATCTTGTACAACGAACGTTAGAAATTAGAAGCATTTTTATTTGAGTATTATGGAACCAAGCACGAGCCGTTTTTGTTTTTTTTGTTTTGTTGGGGGGGGGATGTTTGAGGTATAATTTTATTTGGGTGTGGGGGTCGTGAGGAAATTTCTGCTGAATGAATTTGTTCACGAAGCCGCATTCGTGTCAACACTGTGAAGGTTGCCGAACATGACTGGAAAATAAGAGACAGTTTGAAGTGTTCAAATTATTACATTATTATTAATCTTGAACACCAATTTGCAGGACGATATAGTATACAGATAAATAACGTAATCCAGGTGTTCCTTACTTTTGGTCCATGGAACTCAATAAATTAACTTCGGTGCTTCCCAAAAAAGAATAATAAATACATTTTTACCGTCCTCAAAACCAGGGTCGTAGCAAGGGGTCGCCGGCCAACATTGAAAAAAAAAAGGGGGGGGGCGGTCATGATCAATCTATAAATGTAACCTTAACAGTGACAGTGAATTAAAAATTAAACGATAAAATACCACGTACCCCACAAAGACAAGGGGCGCCAAAATCTTCTTGTTATTTGTCCACACTGCTTTCTATGTAACGAGGGGCGCCCTTTCCAGGCTTCGCTTACGGCCCATCTCAAAATCAAAATTTATCAGAATAACAATTTGTGGGCCATGGTACCGCAAAGTCAAGAAGCTCGATCTTTAGATCAAGCTTAAATAAAGAAAGTAATAAAAATCTTTTCTCTTCAATGCAAAACCAAGTCTGGCAAGATCGTTTACAACGTTACGCTTGGGTCTGTGATCGGGGGATTCATCTTCGCCGGCCCCGTTGGTGCAGTTGTGGCCGGTGCAGCTTCCTTGTTTTTCACCAAGCCAGAGGAACCTAAAAAGGACCAATGCGAAAGAGCGCATCATTATTACCGTTGATGGCCTGCTCATGACGAAATGATAACAAGAGCTACTGAGTGTTATTAAAGGTCATGCTCTTTTTTTTATTTTAAAAAAAAATGAGTATCACAATGTAAAATGTAGCCATTTCTGTTACTATCGTTTGAAGTTTCAATATCAGCTGTCCCTAATAACCAGCAATGTCAATGTTTTCTTTAACATTTCCATTTATCATACTTGATGCGTTGCTTGAAATAAATCATGTTTGTTCGTCTGTGAAAAGCAGTCATTTATTTTTCGCTAAATTTTTTATCCAACAGACCAGCATAAGGGGGGGGGGGGGAACAACCGCAAGGCTTTTTTTAACATAAATTTTTAATGTATGGTTTTATAACGTGAACAAGTAAATGTTTCCACTCATTTTAAATTTAATTTAACAATTTGTTTTCATTTCATTCCATTGAAACTTATATAAAGGCAAATTTATATATAAACCATGATATCGACTTCAATATTGTCGTTTTGTAAGCAAAAAAAAAAAAATGGATTGGCTTAACAATTAAAGAGACGCAATAATGAATTTAAAAACAGATTACATTTGATTGTATGTTCCTAATAGTACTAATGGCAGATTACATTTGATTGTATGTTCCTAATAGTACTAATGGCAGATTACATTTGATTGTATGTTCCTAATAGTACTAATGGCAGATTACATTTGATTGTATGTTCCTAATAGTACTAATGGCAGATTACATTTGATTGTATGTTCCTAATAGTACTAATGGCAGATTACATTTGATTGTATGTTCCTAATAGTACTAATGGCAGATTACATTTGATTGTATGTTCCTAATAGTACTAATGGCAGATTACATTTGATTGTATGTTCCTAATAGTACTAATGGCAGATTACATTTGATTGTATGTTCCTAATAGTACTAATGGCAGATTACATTTGATTGTATGTTCCTAATAGTACTAATGGCAGATTACATTTGATTGTATGTTCCTAATAGTACTAATGGCAAATTAAATTTGATTGTATGTTCCTAATAGTACTAATGGCAAATTAAATTTTATCTCGACATCCTAAATATAAGATTTAGGTATTGGTCATATTTTAGCTTTATTAAAAGTATAAGGCATTCACCAGTGATGGCATTTTAAACTTTTATAATTATAAACATGCTATCTACCATTCTGGTGTGACTCAAATGAAATACAGTGGAACCTCTCATAACGAGCATAATTCGTTCCAGAATCTTACTCGTTAAGCGAAACAGTCGTTAACAATTTTTCCCATACAAATCAATGTAAAATACGATAATGCGTTCCATGCTGAAAAAATACTCATTTTCAAACATTTTTATTAACATTTATTCAAATAAAATTACTTATGAATTCTTAAGGAGTGTAACAACTTGGAATACAATTTAGATTTGAAACAAAAAACGTAAATAAAAATATGAATTTATGACAAATATTTAATCTTTTTTAACTAGAAAACTGTCTAGAGACATTTGTTTTTGCCGACGCTTCAAAATTTGACGAAAATGTGTCACAGCATTATCATTGAATAAATTTCTGCACGAATAGCCACCTCCTTATTAGGGTGATGCTTCTCAATGTACGATACAACAGTTTCCCATGCTTTCAGCATTTCTCTTATTGCGCTAGAAGATTGTTGCACTGTTACTTCCTCCTCCATTAATGAGCTCTCCTCCATAATTTCTTGCTGTGAAACACGATGCAACTCCATAAGCTCCTCGGTGGTCAACTCTTGACTGTGCTCTTTCACAAGCTCTTCAATATCATTGTTGTCCACCTCGAGTCCCATGATATTGGCCAATGACACAATCTCGTTAACTGTAGACTCCACAGGTACTGTTTCAAAATCACATTCAACAACACTCTCTGGCCAAAGTTTTTTCCAAGCAGAAGTGAATGTCGGGAAAAAGGGACTTCCCCCTTTCTGCGTAACTCGTTATGCGAAATGTCGCTCGTTAAGGGAGCAACTTCGTCACATTTTTTTGTTCGTTATGCGAATTACTCGTTATGAGAGTTGCTCGTTAGAGAGGTTTCACTGTATAAGAATAAGGTACCGTATGCTAAATTTGAATTCATAGGAAAAAAGATTTTGACGTCTCGGCTGAGAGCCGTCATCAGAAAAGAAGACAAAAAGAAGTATAACAAGTATAAGATTACAGTAAAAAAAAATATATTTTTTTAAATATGACTCAATAAGAAATGTCGTAAGGTGCGCAATGCACTTATCGCCATTTGTCGTCTAATTATTATTTTTTAATTTTTAAAGTTTATTTTCCTAAAGTCAATGTTAATAAATAATGGTTTTCTGTGATTGAAAAAGGTTAGCGACTGGTGACTTGATCTCTTTGATATTGACCTTAAGATGAAATGTATTCAACGAAACAAATACAGGTGGTCCGTGGAACAGTTTAATTACTTGCATAGAATTAACATCATAATGTGGGAATACCTTAAAAATGTGCATGCATAAAAAAGTCGAAAAATTCTATTTCTTTTTCGATTCTCATTTCGATTAGTGCTGAACTAATGAAACATAAATATATCTCATAAATAGTATCAACTTTCTGTAGTAGTTCATATGAAATTTTTTTAAATTTATTTATAAAAAATGTCTACATTCTATTTAAAGGAAATTTAAACGTAATATATGGATACTTTTTATAGACATTTTTACTGCCTAATCGAAATTTCAATTTTAAATACTTTATAAGCTGGAATCCTGAAAATTTTGAAGCGTTAAAAATTCCCTTTACACCATGCTGTGCAATACGTCCAGCTCTTAAGCATTCCGAGAAACAGAGATTTGAACATAATCCCCTAGCTAAACCCACACCCCACACGAACTCATGCATAAATGTTTGATGGTTGTGATTTTAACTTGACCAGTAAGGTAGTATGTAAAGACGGTTGCAAATAAACAACTCAGATTGGAAATGTTACTGTTTTTTTTGTTTGTTGTTGTTGTAGTTGTTGTTTGTTACAGGTACATCAGTACAGAACACAGGTAATAATTTATTTGGATGTTACGGCCATCTAGACCACTAATACTAATAACCGGTACATTAAATGAATTATACACAAATTAAAGCATAAAACTATTTCGCAATATGATGCGCTAGAATGTTTTGTTCAGTACAACACAAAATACACACGTCAAGGACGCGAATTTGAATCAACAAGAAAACCATCAAGACTCACGTGTCGCACACATTATTTTAACAAAAAAAAGATTGACAAAACCTAACGCAACTACAAGTTGATCAAATTAATTATTCCAGAAGATGAAACTATCTCATTGCTTTGAAATATTACATTCACTGAAAAGGGCCGAGCTATTGCTCTTTAATGGCCCCAGCAAGTAAGGTACAGGCCTGCCTCATCTGGTGGGCAGTCCCGTAAATAAGACTCTCGACATGGTTGGCTGGGAGGACCCCAGTCACGCCAGTCGCCAGCGTTGAGCACTCGGCTAGAAGGTGCTCGATCGTCTCCGGCGCCAGTTCACGATGACGGCAGCTCGGGTCCCGCAGTGGATGCAACTTATTCAGATAGCTGCGGGTAGGGCAATGCTTTGTACTCATCTGGGTGATGAAACTCTGCTGGTGGCGTTTAAGACTCCACCACTGATCGCCTTTGCGGTTGTTTCTAGGCATGCTTCGGGAAACTTTTCGGGCCGTGTTCCCCTGTTCCCATTCTTTGATCCATTCCTCATGGAAGAGGTCTTTAATCCAGGCTTGGATCCCCAGTTGGGTCATCGGCCTGTTTGGTTGTGGCTGGGAAGAGCCTTGCCTCGCGAGACAGTCGGCTCTGTCTTGTGGTGGGATCCCCAGCAAATCTGTACGTTTATAATTTTAATCATATTTCTTTTGCTGTTATTATTTAATTGAAGGTCACAAATTAAAAAGTTATTAATTGTAATGAGCTCTGGCCTTGATTGTCGTTTTATTTGTTATTATTTTTAAACGTTGGTATCGTCCTTTATTATGGACTGTTTCTAGAACGAGCCATAGTCTAAAATTAAGAGATTAAATTCTCAATATATAACGGTCCGTAATAACCTCTTCATAATTTCGAGAGCACACGCAGCGCCGCCCTTCGCATCCGGGTACCATTAGACTCAAAGGTAATCGGATGTCATTTGTGGTAGTTTATTTTAGTAAAACCTGAGAATTAAGATTACAAACGTACAGTACATTAATTTATCTTTCCTTTGATACCTCATTCGGTCTTACAAACCCAACAATAATATTTTTAATCGTTTTTTAATCCCAACCTCTCACTTCTGGTACCCGGGTACCAATAGCCACTTCGTATATTCAAACGTTTATGAGTCCCTGGACTTATTGGTTCGACCAGATTTTTCACAGAATTAGGGATATATTTTCAGAAACGTCATTGTGGATCTTAAAATGTCTTCAAAATATCACCCCGATTTCAGTTGGAAAATGACCAGTGAAATTTAAACAATTTTTTAGTTAATTTTCAAAGATTTAAATAGATAGTCATTCGAAAATTTAACATTTAAAGAAACTTTAATCCCCTTATCGAAATGTCTGGCGGGTCGCATTAAACTTTTGAGCGGCCCATGCACATGTGGCTCGCGGGCCGCATGTTGATTACGCCTGCTCAGCGTCTAAACTGTGTATTGAATCTAAGTCTTAAAGTTAAAGCCCACTGCACAATCCTCTAGTTTCCATGATTTAAAACGTGACGTGAACAGTGTTGCTGTATTCAAACATTGGCCTAGTTTACAATTACACCGACCGTCAGGTCGTGCGGTAGAGGTAAGGATCGTATACATCATTTTAAAAAATCAATTTGCTCAACAACAAAACAGTCAATTAATTTATCAATTCTGCAACTGCTAGTATGACCCTAACTGCAATCTTTTCGTTATCACTGTAGAACTCCCAGAATTGTGTCGTTAACTGAAACACAAAAGATCAACACCTAACAGCAGGTGGCTTCATTGGCGTATTAATTGACACTTTTAAGGTAAAATCTCAAATGGCGCTGCTGATAAATTTGGGAGATTAAAAAACTTGAAAAATTAAGACGAGCAACGACTTAAACAATAGTTTCCCTGACTTTTCTTTATGCCGCGTCCAGTACGAATCATTTCATCATAGTACGCGCCACCTAAGAATTGTGTAAATAAGTCTTACACTCCATACAAAAGAATTGTGTAAATAAGTCTTACACTCCATACAAAAGAATTGTGTAAATAAGTCGCACACTTCCTGCAAAAGAATTGTGTAAATAAGTCTTACACTCCATACAAAAGAATTGTGTAAATAAGTCTTACACTCCATACAAAAGAATTGTGTAAATAAGTCTTACACTCCATACAAAAGAATTGTGTAAATAAGTCTTACACTCCATACAAAAGAATTGTGTAAATAAGTCTTACACTCCATACAAAAGAATTGTGTAAATAAGTCTTACACTCCATACAAAAGAATTGGTAAATAAGTCTTACACTCCATACAAAAGAATTGTGTAAATAAGTCTTACACTCCATACAAAAGAATTGTGTATATAAGTCTTACACTCCATACAAAAGAATTGTGTAAATAAGTCTTACACCCCATACAAAAGAATTGTGTAAATAAGTCTTACACCCCATACAAAAGAATTGTGTAAATAAGTCTTACACTCCATACAAAAAGAATTGTGTAAATAAGTCTTACACTCCATACAAAAGAATTGTGTAAATAAGTCTTACACTCCATACAAAAGAATTGTGTAAATTGGTCTCACACCCCATACAAAATTAACAATGCATTTAAAAAAATGCTATTTAAAAAAAATTTGTACAAAGAAAACAATATAACTCAGAAATTAAACTTTTTTCTTATTACATACAGCACAATGTCAGAGCAGATGTTAAAAAATATAATAACAGTTCATTGGTTCCTCTGGTCTAAAAATAACTTTTCCCCACACCACCCGAAAGCCACATCCAATGTTGGAAACACTTCTTAAACTTACACACACAGGGGTTGGGGTGTGGGGGGTGTGGGGGTGAAGGAAAAAGGAAGAAGAAAACACATAAAAATTTACAAAAAAAAACAAAAAAACCAAAGAACAGCGATTGCTACGTTGAACGGTGGCCAGATAAACGGTGGGATCGTTTTCCTTTCAAATCCAACCTTTCGCATCTAAGACTGACTTCATCCAACTGCCAAAAATGACCAGCACAGATCTAATTTTTTTTTGTTGAGATCACTATTTTTTATTATTAAAAAAAATCTTTTTTTAAATGCCAATATCAGCTGATAAAAACCAACAAAATTTGCGCCATTAGGATAAGGGCGAGACTGTCACTAGACAGTGTTGTTTTTTGGCCTCATGACTTGCAGGTAATTACGATAAAAGGGAACTCACTTTAAACTGTAAGAAAACGAAACTGAGTAACTTGCTTCTAGGAAAGCTAGAGCTATAAATAGAACTTATCACATCCCCACAACGAGGTCATTCGGAGAGAGTCGAATCCATTGCACAAAAAAAACAAAAAAACACAACGTTATCAATGGTTAGTCGATACTGATTTTTAAAAATATTTTTTATTAGTTTTGAATTTTGGAGAAAGGGGAGTCGGCGGAGAAGCTAGAGTTTGTGACGCCCGGGATGGTATTTCATTTTTCAGCAGCCGGGCACGTGAAGTAAGAACTGGCGTAGGAAGTGCTGGACGATCCGCCTCTGTTGGGAATTAGTTTTCTAAATGTTGAGAGGCGGAAATTTCGGCCAACTTTTAGGGAGGGGTGTGGCAAGGGGCGGCAACGATATTGGACCACCCCGGGTGGCACTAACCCTAGATACACCACTGCCTCCAGCACCCCTTTTATTTTCAACCCCTGCACAAAACGAAAATCCTACAAGGTTATTTACAGATCAGTGACGTTGGTGGGCGGCGGTCCGCCCATGGTGACACTTTATATAGGGGTGGGCGGCGGTCCGCCCATGGTGACACTTTATATAGGGGTGGGCGGCGGTCCGCCCATGGTGACACTTTATATAGGGGTGGGCGGCGGTCCGCCCATGGCGACACTTTATATAGGGGTGGGTGGCGGTCCGCCCATGGCGACACTTTATATAGGGGTGGGCGGCGGTCCGCCCATGGCGACACTTTATATAGGGGTGGGCGGCGGTCCGTCCATGGCGACACTTTATATAGGGGTGGGCGGCGGTCCGTCCATGGCGACACTTTATATAGGGGTGTAAATATTTTACATACGTGAACAAGAAAAGAAAGAGATAATCAGCACAGATCTACTCAACAAGAGGTGGGCGGCATTTTCGGCGCGAAACACGCGAAGCATAAATTAATTTTCTATCACTTACTACTCATTATTATGAGATATTGGAACTCTAAATTGGCTAAATTCTATACAGTTTATATTCTTCGTTTATTCTGAGCCTGTTAAATTGAAATGTTCGGTGTAAAAAATTAGTAGAAAAAAACACAAAAAGGATAAGCCGTCAACTAAGGGATAGTCATCAAAATTTTTAATTTGAGAGCTATTTTCTTTTGATGAAGTGGAATGACTTGAAGTAACACACTCAGTACTGTCCTGTGTGACGTCAATGATGGCCTGTGTGACGTCAATGATGGCCTGTGTGACGTCAATGATGGCCTGTGTGACGTCAATGATGGCCTGTGTGACGTCAATGATGGCCTGTGTGACGTCAATGATGGCCTGTGTGACGTCAATGATGGCCTGTGTGACGTCAATGATGGCCTGTGTGACGTCAATGATGGCCTATGTGACGTCAATGATGGCTATATGCATGAAATGCCTTTTTACGTTAAAAAAACAACTATTTACTAATAAGGAGTTTAAACGAATTAATTAATTTTAGTTGTTTTTAAGTGGCTTAAATCAATATTATTAAACACAATTATTTTTATTTGGTAGAAATTAACAATTTTAGAAAATCATAGTTTTTCCCTGTGTATATAACTATTAGCACAAAACTAAATTCAGATATGCTCAAAAGTGAGTCCTTGTATTTGAAATTTCTATACAATTTTTCGAGGAGGATCTCAAGGAGCCCAACCTCTCCCCCTACTCTGACTTGGGAGCCTTCGGGGCCCTTGACTTTCTTTTCCTCCTTACCCCATTTCCGTTGCGGGCTGATGTAGTGTACATGGCAGGGCGGCGCTATTTCAAGGTTCGTTATTTCCAAGTTTCACTAATCCAAAAAGCCCAATATATATTTATATGTAATGTTTTTAGAGGCGGCAAATTCAAAGTTTCTCTATAGGTAATAGTGTCACAATGTTATGATCATTTTGAATACCGGTATGTATATATATTTTTTTTTTAAAAAGTAATACGAAAGTGCACACAATGGACACGTTTCAAAAATAATTTAAATTAGCTCTACTTTTCCATGAACATTTAAATAAATTGCAATTCAGTTAGAGGCGACTCACTCGTACTGATGCATTTAAATAAGCGGGTAACTACATTTTTTTTTATACCGGTGGGGGTAGGGGATGGGAAGGTGTTTGAAATCGAGAGGAGGATGCGAAAAATATTATAAAATCGAGTTTGGGTGCCGCGCTGCAAAAAGGGTTAGAGCCCCTGTGATAAAGTGTTCAGAAGTGTTTCTGACATAATAAAGTATCGAATCAATTCGTAGCGAATTCAGTATCGATACCGGTATTAATGTATGCGCTTATTAAGTTAATTCCACGATACCACAGCAAAAATTACTGTAGGTGGCTCTCGCGGTCTATACGGGGATTGTGCGTCGTTCGATTGAGATAGGAATTCAAATATTTCTGTGTCCCCGTTACGATAAATTCATTGAAAAGGACTGAAAGGTTTGTAATGATGCGCCCACTGAGGTTGTGTGCACAATGGAAGTCGGTGGTGGTACTACCGTACTTATAATTTGTCTCAGTACATTTAACCATTCTACGTAAATGCGTACAACTTTGTACACAAAGTCATTAGCGAAACTCGGCTTTGGGGGAGAAGGTTGCAAAGGGGCGGGGGTGGGGGGTGGGGCGACCCTTTTGAGGTCATTATATAATATTTGTTAATTATAACACGGTGTGTGTGCTGACCTACTAAATACCCAAAGCCTAAGTGCAGGATGTGCGAATTTACGTGACGTCACGGCAGGTCAGAGACGTAGCGAAGGGGGGCAGGGAGGGACAGATGTCCCCGGGCGCCAGCTAGTTAGGGGCGCCAAAATGGGCTTTGATATTATTTTATTGATGAAAATAATGGGTTTGGGGGGTTGAAAAAAAAAGAAAAGGGGGCGCTTTAAAATGAATCTCGTCCCCGGGCGCCAAACACTCTCGCTGCGCCTCTGCGGCAGGTGGGCCATCGTTAAAAATGTCGGTTATTTTGGAACATCCTCCAACCTTCCGTACATTATTTATTTTGTAGTTTTCACCCTGTTGCCAGATTTTTGATCACCTATTAGTTGGTATGCTAAACGAAATTATGTCTTTAAACTAGGTTAAAAAAAATGAGATACGGGGGAAGGGGGAATTTAGTGGGGAGGATGCTGAACTTGGTTAGATGTTCTAGTGGTTCATGGCCGGGGACGCACTTTTGAGAGTTCGCCCTCGGCGGCATTCAGTCAAAATACGCCTCTGCACAAAGTCAATGAGTTGCGCGAGGTGCGCTAGTCCTTACGGCCATTAACTCATTCCCTCCTGAGCACTCACTTCCTGTTCATATTCATTTTCCTGGAAAAGGGGAGCTACTCTGATTTTGTACCATATATATTTTTTATATAAAATTGTTTTTGGTACCTAAATATTAACCAATTTAAACCAAAAAAATATTATTGCATTCTGTAACATAGCTTGATATACTTGTTCAGCTAGTTATCTACCACTCACTTCATTACTCTATCATCCTTAATTTCACTGCCATCTTTCATCTCAAGAATAGAATAAGGTCCGATCTATCGCACAGTTCTTTATTTACATAGTCAATACAAATATTATTCTTGATTCAGATAAGTCCATGTAACAAAGGTAGTTACAATATCAAATAAGAAATCTTCAGTACAATTCCACTCATGAATTAATATCACATTCAAATATGACCTCTCCGACTCAAAACGTGTCCTCACAATATGGCTTCCAGCCTTCTATTTCTAAAAACATGCAATCCTCTTCCGCTACTAAAACTAGTTCCTCTTATTCTCATACTCTATGGTTAAATCACTACGCCTCCGTGCTGAGGTATCATGTGACTGAGTTTCGTTAACTTGTGTTACACATTCAGAAATGGATAAGCTTTCAGAAATATATAACATTACTGGTACAACAAGACCAAACGACGACACAAAATTAATAAAAATGTAACAAATGACATTTTGACCGCTTTTTTCCTACATTTAATTCAACTTTAACACCACTGAAAGTTTATTTAGGCTCTCATGGTAAGTGCTGTAGCATTGTCCAGCATGCAAATGCACTTGATATAAATAGCAGCCTTTGGTGGTTTCCTTTGTTCTGCCGCTGGGCATTTTTGCTCCTACCATGGCACACTGGTAGCATCTGCACTTTCTCCCCGGCATTGTAGAGAACCTATGCTTGGGGCTGAAGGGTCTTGCAATGCCAGCAATACTTGGTCTGTTCAGGCAAGAAGAGCTTGATGAGGTGACTCTTGTTTTTAAATTCAGTAGCTGTTGAGCCAGCTTTGAACGAAACTTGAGGTGGCACTTGCTAAAAGGGGAATCAGGGTTCACCCTTTTCATCAGTAGATAGCCATTGACTATGGATACCTGGATTAAATACCAGAAGAGGTACCTCCACCATTTATGGCTAGGTCGTCCTACAGGATAATACGAACGGTGCTGATCTCCTAAATCAACACCAAACATATATGAATTGTATGAGTCTACACTGCAGGGGATTTCCACTTCAATTATCCCGTCTTTGGATCTCCTCTCAACGGTCGTCATCTGTGGATTTGAATTTGTTGATATCATATTCACTTGGCGCTTATCTGTCCATTGGCAGGCAACAAGTAGTCCCCTTTGCTGCATTGTGCAGTCACCTTTTTTTTTTGCTTTGATTTTCTAAGAGGCCAGCCTTTGCGGTTGGGCCTAATTGTGGCACAGCAATAGGTGTCACGGGCTAGTAGGTCTTCTGCCAGCTTGGGCGAAGAAAAAAAATTGTCAAAAAAAATCTCATGCTTAAAAGAAATTAATGTTTAAAAGACGAAACGGTTTTAAAATAGACTACACAATTGTTCTATTCGTTCTTTATTTTTGGATTCTTTTTCGAAAAATTGTATTATTATTATTATTATTTTATAATGCAGACTTGTCATATCAAGCTTAAACCACGCAGTGAGCTTTTGTCCCAGTGGTTATGCTCGACTGCAGGGTTAGAGCTGGAAATAGACAGCTAGTGCTCGACTTACGACCACGATCGGTTCCGACAGATCGGTCGTAACATGATTTGGTCGTAAGTTGAGTACGCTATGTGTACAGTAATGTGAAGTGATGTTATACAAAAATTTAAGTTAAATTTTATCATAAATTTCTTTTATTATTGTTATAAAGCATAATTTTCGATGTTCACGACCACCGATGATTGCAGACAACGCCGTTCGACTGATAATTGAGGCAGAAATAAATCTGAAATCTGATACAGTATGGCTAGTGATTGTGGTCGTAAAGTTGAATGGTCGTAAGTTGCGTAGGTCGTAAGTTGAGCACTGGTGTATTTTATGGCCACTGCTTGCTTGCATTGTCAATGACACTTTCCTATAACTTCTTTAAAAAAATAAACTTAGGAGAATCAGAAGTATAAGATACATCATACAATTTATAATGCCACGCAACATTTTAGATCAGTGGTTCTCAACCTTTCTAATGCCGCGACCCTTTAATACAGTTTATCATGTTGTGGCGACCCCGCGCCACAAAATTATTTTCGTTGCTTCTTCACAACTGTAGAGTATATGTGTTTTTCGATGGTCTTTCGGTGTTTTTCCCTGGGAAACGGTCATTCGACCCCCAAAGGGGTCGCGACCCACAGGTTGAGAACCTCTGTTTTAGATGAACTATCCAAAAGATGTAATTTCATGTCATTGGCATTCTCCGAAATTTTAATCCTAAATCTGACGAGCGGTCCATCTTAATTTACTTTACAGAGCTCATCGACATGGCAGGGATGTCAGAGGAAAGTAAGACATTGATTAGGCGAAATCAGAAAGACGTGGTGTCCAGACTACGCCCGGGAGATCTCGTGAAAATACGCCGGGGGAGTGAGTTTTTTATACACTGGGCAGTGTATGTGGGTGAGTCGCTTTTCGTCTTTGTCTTTGTTGCTTGGCTCGCCATTCCCGTGTGGCTCGGGTTATTCTTAATGTGGGGGTGGCATTCTTAATGAGTGAACATTTAAAAAAACTATATCTTGTTTGATATCGGGGACCATCCGCAAGTGACGTCATGTACCTAAAATAGGAATTTTAAAATGAATAAAACAGTTCATTTGAAATTATAATAGACTCATTTAATAGCGTTTTAATTATTTATATTACTAGGATTCAGTAACATTCAGTTTTGTGTGTTCTTCTCGTTTAAAAAAACAACAACTCATGTTACTGTTTTATAAGCCCAGACGATTAGTACATCTTTGATCGCTATGAGAGAGTAGGCCCCACACAATTAGTACATCTTTGATCGCTATGAGAGAGTAGGCCCCACACAATTAGTACATCTTTGATCGCTATGAGAGAGTAGGCCCACACGATTAGTACATCTTTGATCGCTATGAGAGGTAGGCCCACACAATTAGTACATCTTTGATCGCTATGAGAGAGTAGGCCCACACGATTATTACATCTTTGATCGCTATGAGAGAGTAGGCCCACACAATTAGTACATCTTTGATCGCTATGAGAGAGTAGGCCCACACAATTATTACATCTTTGATCGCTATGAGAGAGTAGGCCCACACAATTATTATATCTTTGATCGCTATGAGAGAGTAGGCCCACACAATTATTACATCTTTGATCGCTATGAGAGAGTAGGCCCACACAATTATTACATCTTTGATCGCTATGAGAGAGTAGGCCCACACGATTATTACATCTTTGATCGCTATGAGAGAGTAGGCCCACACAATTATTACATCTTTGATCGCTATGAGAGAGTAGGCCCACACGATTAGTACATCTTTGATCGCTATGAGAGAGTAGGCCCACACAATTATTACATCTTTGATCGCTATGAGAGAGTAGGCCCACACAATTAGTACATCTTTGATCGCTATGAGAGAGTAGGCCCACACAATTATTATATCTTTGATCGCTATGAGAGAGTAGGCGCACAACGAGAGTGGCTAGGGTCAACCATATTTTTTTTTAAACGTACAACTAGCATAGAGAGGTACAGCTTGAGTAGAAAGGGTCAAGGACGTCTAGCACTCATGAGTGCTGGAACTGGAAGCCAACCCCACTTCCCACAGGACAGTGGCTAATTATAGAATGGGAGAGTACAACTAGACTAGAAAGGGTTAAGGACGTCTATCCCTCATATGTGGTGGAATCCATCCCCCCCCTCCCCCAGGCTAATTCTGTGGTTCCTGGTATTTGTATTTAAATCGAGAGTTTATTATGGATCCATGCATATCTATTAATTATACATAAATAATTCCTCTTTCTTCTTCTCCTTATGCATTTTTACCCCGTCTGGAGCATATGCCATCGACAAGAATTTTCCATTCACCACGGTCCTGTGCTTTCCTTTCAATTTGCTTCCTCTAGGTGTATCTAGCTCCCGTCTTCATCTATAGGCCTATTCTTAGGCCTTCCTCTCTTTCTTTTTCCCCGTTGGATTCCATGTTAGGGATTGTCTGGTGGTGATATCTGGAGGTATCCACTTCCATCTTTTCTAGTAGATCTTTGTTGGTGATGGTATTTGGCCATTTGATGTTCAGGATCTTTCTAAGGCATGTGTTCATGAAGGTCTGTACTTTCTGGGTAATGCTCGCTGTTGCTTTCCAAGTCTATGCTCCATATAGTCCTACCATACTGAGCAAACATTTATCCTACGGTTTAAAAAAATTGTCATCATAGTATTGTTGATTATTCAATAGTGATAGCATGTGGATAATAATCGATTACAAGTTAGTTAACATCTCAATAATTCTTCATTATTGCCCAACAAATCTGTTATATTTAGCAATACTATATCTAACACAAGGGAACAAAAACTAACAATTCTGTTCAGTTTCGTATCTAGATTTTTTATTGACTAGCTACGTGCAAAACAATAAGGCCTCTCACAGCTCAGTCCAAGAAACATGGGCATCACGCGTTGACAACAAACGGAAGCAACCTTGACAACTCAAGAACAAAAGCGATATTAAATAGTCAAATTCAGATATTGTTCAAATTTTAATTTTAGTTTGCATTTTATACATTTTTATGGACGTTTTAATATTCAATGTGACTGGCTAGGCGACTGTGTGGTCCAAACGTATCATTTCCGAATTTGCAAAGTGGAGTCCCCAGCAGTACCCAGATCAGATAAAGCAATAGCTTGGTTTTGAATAGGGAAACCATTTTTTCCCCTTTGTGGTTTCGTCACGTTGCTAAAAACAAATTTTTAATATGGAAAATTTTAATTTTTTTCCTTTCAAAATTTTTGTTTGTTAACTAGGGAGATTAAAAAGCTGGCTAAAATTTGAGAGCCCCCTTATTCAGATTGGTAGCAGCTGCTTCCTTTCTCCTGCCAAGTAGACGCCACTGGAAAGTATACAACTAGAGTAGAAAAAGTACAACTAGAATAGAAAGGGTACAACTAGAGTAGAAAGGGTACAACTAGAGTATAAACGGGTACAACTAGAGTAGAAAGGGTACAACTAGAGTAGAACGGGTACAAGAGTAGAAAGGGTACAACTAGAGTAGAAAGGGTACAACTAGAGTTGAGAGGGTACAACTAGAGTAGAAAAGGTACAACTAAAGTAGAAAGAGTACAACTATAGAAAGAAAGAGTACAACTAGAGTAGAAAGGGTGCAGCTAGAGTAGAAAGGGTACAACTTCAACTTGAGTAGAAATGGTATAGCTAGAGTAGAAAGGGTACGACTAGAATGGGGAGAGTAACACTAGAGTAGAAAGGGTACAACTAGAGTTATTTATGAAAAAAATGTGTATGTTGCTCATTACTATGAAACCTTTTGATTGTAAAGTTATTTTTATCAAGAGAGAAAATCGACTTCGTTTCAGACATAAGGAGGACAAAAGAGTTGGGGAGGGGGGGGGGGCGAGAAAGGGAGGAGTCGAAAAGGTCATCCACCCAGAGCGCTTTATTCACAGGTGGCCAAAATTGGCAGTTTTCATATCAAAATATCTGTATTAAGCATCTTGGGAAAGTGGGCGACAAATAATCATGGTACTTCCCCACGGCCCAGCTATTGTTCGCCATCGTCCTCTCTGGGAATTAAGACGATTAGAAAGGCAATACTCTGAACATCCGCTGTGACTGTTACACGGGAGGTAATGATAGCGCAATTCTATTTGCAATATCGTTTTACGTTGCGTCATCGGTAAATGTAACAGAAAGTTTCCAAAGACTGACTTGAAATTATTGTCTTTTTCAGGAAACGAATCTGTCGTTCACATTCAGGTAGAAGATGGCGGACAATCAATTTTTAACGCTTCCTTTTCTAGTGGAAGAACAAGAGCTGAATTTATTCGCCATTTCCCCGGTGATAATACCAAATTATTCAGCTATGCAGATGGTACCTACGCAATCTGCTACCCAGATGGCAGCTACTCAGTATGTTTCCAAGATGGCACCAAATCGCCCCGGTATCAGAAAGGTGACGAATCATCTATCTACCCGAGACCGAACTACCACAGAGCCCCCAGGCTGAGACAGGAGGATGAACCACAGTCAGGGCGTCAGATTTGGCAGAAAAAAAAATGCAAGGTCGTTAAAGAAAATATCTACGCCGTCGCCCAGTATGACAAGATTGAACTCGGCAATGATTGGGATAGACAGAAAAGGTAATCCCGTGACATGACCATCGGCGTCGCTTTTCTATCCGAAGACGGGCTTAAGATAAAACTCTAGGGCAGGGGCGGCCAACTAACGCCTGATTGTTCAGGAGAAAACTCTAGGGCAGGGTCAGCCAACTAAAGCCTGATTGATCAGGATAAAACTCTAGGGCAGGGGCGGCCAACTAAAGCCTGATTGATCAGGATAAAACTCTAGGGCAGGGGAGACCAACTAACGCCTGATTTATTCAGTTAGCAAAAAAATCATTATGAAAAGTTGAGTGAGAGAAATGATGAAAATGATATCACATTAGTTCACTTCGTTTTATTCTGTTATTTAGCGTTTCGTTTATGACTAATAAGATTAACTCAGCAACTCTATACAGTATTAAGTCGATTTTTATTTAAATATAAGGTATTGGCATGTGACCCGCGAACGGGGTAATCGCTATCGACGTGGCCCGCGGTGAAGCCCTTTGGGTTGGCTGCCCCTGCTTTAAGGGAAAAGTCCTGGTGGTCATAGTCAATTTCGACTGACGAACTCCATGTTTATTTGTATCTATATCTATGCATCCATCCATCCACATAGACATGACATGACAGACAGATAGATATCAGATAGATGTATTGATGTCCATTCAGTGAACGGTTGCTCTTAAATAATTTGAATTAATTACAGTATAATAATCAGCATGTCCATGGCTAGAAATACTAGAAAAAAATGTATATACTTACCCTTTTGAGACGGCTGGATCGGCCCGGGCGTGGAGTAGCGAAAAAAGACGAATGGCTGATCTTTCGGTCCGATAATTCAAGCCTCAAGATTGGCTGGTTGATATTCGTACCAGCTAACCAGTTTGCATCTTACATATTCCTGCACATCCTGGCATTTCGATAATGGCCTCAGTTTATTGTTTACTTGCTTTTGTTGTATTTGGGAATATTTTGTGTGTGAGTTGCAAGTAATATCGTAAAATTTCAAAAATGTCTGACAGTGACACGGAACAAACTATCCTTAGTGGTTTTGATATTTTAGCAGTGAATCTGACACTGATACTTATGAAAACAACCAGGAAAGTAATGAAGACGATCAAAATGATGACGTTGACGATAATGTTGGGAACCCTTGGTTTGGTATTAGGGGTCCTGAACTGAATAGACAGAACCCTTCAGAATTTTTAGAAATTATAGGACCTATAATTATGTCTCAAGGCATAAGCACCCCCATTTGAGTACTTTATCCTATTTTTTACACTAAATATCACTCAAATGTTTTTGAGAGAGACAAATAGCTATGCAGACAACTTTCTCATTAAGAGAAGTTCCCAAGGTCATAGCTGGGGGCATGTTACAGTGAATGTCTGTTACAATGAGTGTCTGTTACAGTGAATGTCTGTTACATTGAGTGTCTGTAGCTACTGAAAAATTGCCGGGGGCAGGAAAAGGAGTAGAACCATGTGACAGAGTTGTCTGACTTGCCTCCATGTGCCAGAGGTGTCGGAAGGGCCTTAAGGGGTGTCTGAAGGGCCTCCATGTGCCAGAGGTATCTGAAGGGCCTCAATTGGCCAGAAGTGTCTAAAGGGCCTCCATGTGTCAGAGGTGTCTGAATGGCCTCCATATGCCACACGTGTCTGAAGTGTCTACACATGAGATTTCAGGTTAATTCATTGTATCTCCAACAAGAATATATGTGGAAATAGTTTATTTTTTATAGTTTTTTTTCAATATGAGTGCCGAGCTTGTAAAATGTGCTCCGACTTCTTCTTGGCACTGACACCCCAAAAAGGCTCCATCCCGAAAGAGTTAATACAGATTTCTAAAAAACTTAAATAAGACAATTTCCCCCCTCCTCCTTCGTAATGCCCTGCTTATAAGTATGTTACAGTATAAGTAGATATTCGATAAGAAATAATGTATTCTTTTTATCAGCCCATTGGAGCCAGAGGAAATTGTAAAGAGAGCATATAGGAAATTGGGCACGTTGGAATACCACGCCCTCTACTTTAACTGTGAACACTTTGCCAGATGGTGTCGCTATGAGCAGGGTAGCAGTGACCAGGTAATGATAAGTTGTGTCCCCAAAAATAAGAAATGGTGCATTAAAAAAAAAATTCCTTTTAGTTTTTTTAAAACATTAGTAAGACTTTAAGAATACACTTTTTTTTTCAAAATATGTCTAATCAAGATATTTTATAAACAAAAATCAAATTTAAACCAAGACATTTACAAATAGTTTTGGTGGTATGGATGTTCAAAAATAAACAATAAGGCCTCTTTGTGCGTGCACGAAAAACTATTCAGTGTGTGGTGTTCTCCTGAAAACAATTTTATTGTAAGTTTTACAAAATTTGATGAATTATTTAAATTTAATTGTTTCATGTATTTTTGCCTGGATATTAGATGTACTCAATCTATTTATAAATCGATCTATCTAACACAATTTAAAACGTGCCATTTTTTCTTCGATTTTTTAAAATCGTTTTTTTTACCGTAGTCTTTCACAATACTGTCTACCTCATGATTAACAAGGACTAATGTCTTTTTAAAAAAAAGAAAAATTAAAATTCTGGTTTAAAAAACCTTGTCACCTTCAAAATTAGCTTAATTTTAGAAGCTGTTGGGCAATAAAAAAAAGAGTACGAGTACCGGTACCGGTTTGCAAAAATCTATTTCTGTTAAAATTTAAAATAAAATATGGATTGGTAAATACGAGATTAATATTTTAGAGTGAGAAGAACGTTTGATCGGAATAAGACGCTGTAGTTGTAAAAAAAAAAAAATTTGAAATTTTTGCAGAGAAATGAAATTACGCACACGTTTTAAGCCAAGGTCTTTTAAAAGTTAGACTTTCCAGCCGAATGTTTTGACCAAGTTTCTTTGTGTGTGTGTGTGTGTTTGTTTGTGAAATTGACATGTCACTAATGCTTTATTCAGTTCAAATTTACAGCAGTTTAATTTCTTTTATACATATATTTTTTTTAAACAGTCTACGAAAATTGTAGCTGGCCTGACCCTTGGACCCATAGTTGGTGGATTTCTTCTCGGTGGACCAGTAGGTGCCACATTGGCAGGGATCGTATCAGTTGGAGCTCTCCTAAAGAATGCCTGGAATGAAATGCCATCTGATAAAAAATAAAATTGCTTTTGTTATTCATTTTAGATTGTACATTTGAAAGAAATCTTGTGTATCAGATCATCATATAATATTATATATATGGACTTTTAAATAAGTGGCAATAAAGAACAATAATCATTTCAGTTGTAAGCTTTCTTTAAATGCAAATTAATTACTGTAGCTTAGACTTTATGAGCGTAAAAAAAAGTCCTAACAAAATCAAATTCAGATTAATTGATGTCAACAATCACGTTTTCTCTATTAAAATTTTAATCTTAAAAATTGACTAATTATTACTTTTAGAAACAAGTTTAATGATTGTAAATAGTCATATAATTTTTTGGCTTTCAATAATATAAGATTTATTTAATGTGTGTCTGTCTGTGCACTACATAAGGCTGGTCAGAATGTTACCACACTTAGTTAGTGCAAGAGAATTGTTTTTTAAAAAGCCTCTCTTAACCTGTATATTCTGTTTGTCGCAAATCAATAGGGCGGTATGTTTGCGATCATGTTGCAGGTATGGAACAAGGACATGGTTCAAGTGTCTGGTGTAGTCAAGATAAATGATATTGGTAGAGAAGGAATACGATATTTTGAGAATTATGGAAAAGTAAATTGAGTAGCAATAATAACATCGTGTAGTCGAAAAGGAAACTACCCTATGACTTGCTTTAGGTCTGAGATTGGGGAAAGGAAATAAGATCTGGCCACTAACTCAACAAAAAAGGATTCGACCAATGCGAATAGCTGCCAGGATAGAGAGAGCTTATGGCAATTATTGCCCACACCGACAATGCTTCTATTTTAAGCGCTGAATGGTTAGATGAGGATGATGTTGACTTGTCTGGTACATCAGAGCAACACCTGGCTACTCCATGGGAAGATGATTCTCAATGATAGCAGCTAGAAACAAACTTAATATGAAATCTTAAATCACAATTGTAAAAAAAAAAATTATTTAATCTGGAAATAATGATATTTGATCAAATCATGTCAAAAATTATTTTATTTTTTTTTGATTTGAAAAAATGTTTTTGAGAGAGACAAATAGCTATGCAGACAACTTTCTCATTAAGAGAAGTTCCCAAGGTCATAGCTGGGGGCATGTTACAGTGAATGTCTGTTACAATGAGTGTCTGTTACAGTGAATGTCTGTTACATTGAGTGTCTGTAGCTACTGAAAAATTGCCGGGGGCAGGAAAAGGAGTAGAACCATGTGACAGAGTTGTCTGACTTGCCTCCATGTGCCAGAGGTGTCGGAAGGGCCTTAAGGGGTGTCTGAAGGGCCTCCATGTGCCAGAGGTATCTGAAGGGCCTCAATTGGCCAGAAGTGTCTAAAGGGCCTCCATGTGTCAGAGGTGTCTGAATGGCCTCCATATGCCACACGTGTCTGAAGTGTCTACACATGAGATTTCAGGTTAATTCATTGTATCTCCAACAAGAATATATGTGGAAATAGTTTATTTTTTATAGTTTTTTTTCAATATGAGTGCCGAGCTTGTAAAATGTGCTCCGACTTCTTCTTGGCACTGACACCCCAAAAAGGCTCCATCCCGAAAGAGTTAATACAGATTTCTAAAAAACTTAAATAAGACAATTTCCCCCCTCCTCCTTCGTAATGCCCTGCTTATAAGTATGTTACAGTATAAGTAGATATTCGATAAGAAATAATGTATTCTTTTTATCAGCCCATTGGAGCCAGAGGAAATTGTAAAGAGAGCATATAGGAAATTGGGCACGTTGGAATACCACGCCCTCTACTTTAACTGTGAACACTTTGCCAGATGGTGTCGCTATGAGCAGGGTAGCAGTGACCAGGTAATGATAAGTTGTGTCCCCAAAAATAAGAAATGGTGCATTAAAAAAAAAATTCCTTTTAGTTTTTTTAAAACATTAGTAAGACTTTAAGAATACACTTTTTTTTTCAAAATATGTCTAATCAAGATATTTTATAAACAAAAATCAAATTTAAACCAAGACATTTACAAATAGTTTTGGTGGTATGGATGTTCAAAAATAAACAATAAGGCCTCTTTGTGCGTGCACGAAAAACTATTCAGTGTGTGGTGTTCTCCTGAAAACAATTTTATTGTAAGTTTTACAAAATTTGATGAATTATTTAAATTTAATTGTTTCATGTATTTTTGCCTGGATATTAGATGTACTCAATCTATTTATAAATCGATCTATCTAACACAATTTAAAACGTGCCATTTTTTCTTCGATTTTTTAAAATTTAATTTCTTTTATACATATATTTTTTTTAAACAGTCTACGAAGCGCTGAATGGTTAGATGAGGATGATGTTGACTTGTCTGGTACATCAGAGCAACACCTGGCTACTCCATGGGAAGATGATTCTCAATGATAGCAGCTAGAAACAAACTTAATATGAAATCTTAAATCACAATTGTAAAAAAAAAAATTATTTAATCTGGAAATAATGATATTTGATCAAATCATGTCAAAAATTATTTTTTTTTTTTTGATTTGAAAAAAAAAAAAAAAAAAAAAAAAAAAAATAATAATTTTTTTGACATGATTTGATCAAATATCATTATTTCCAGATTAAATAATTTTTTTTTTTTTTACAATTGTAAAAAAAAAAAAAAAAAAAAAAAAAAAAAATTATTTAATCTGGAAATATTTGATCAAATCATGTCAAAAATTATTTAATCTGAAAATATTTGATCAAATCATGTCAAAAATTATTTAATCTGGAAATATTTGATCAAATCATGTCAAAAATTATTTAATCTGGAAATATTTGATCAAATCATGTCAAAAATTATTTAATCTGGAAATATTTGATCAAATCATGTCAAAAATTATTTAATCTGGAAATATTTGATCAAATCATGTCAAAAATTATTGTTGGTTTAAAGCTTTTGATTTTAAAACCTTTATATTAACTTCGATTTCATTCGTGTGTTTCTGGCTGGGTGACAAAATCTTCGAACGGCTAATTTACCCACTGCCCGTTAACCTCTCAAGCTGAAATTTGGCACATAGACTCGCTGCCGATGATAACATATTCTATCAAATTTTCAGCCCAACCCTCAAAAATCAGTTTTTCCCTCTTTTTTTTTTCAAAGGAAAGATGAGGGAAATATGATGTCACTGATTTCACGAAATAAAATTCCCGATAACTGCGCTAAATGAGATTATTTTAGAAAAAATATCGCAAGCGCGTTTGGAGCGTAATATTTTCTTTTGTTTTTTTTCTGAAAATAGTTGGCGAAATAAATCTGCGGTGTGAAAGCGGGCGGGACATTAGAATATTAATATAAAATATAATCATTATAAATGTAAGTGAAAGCTCATATTTTATGCAGATATCAAATGAAACAATGACATGATTATTTCCTTACAGCATTATAGTATAATGTATAATTTATACATTTAAAACATCAACAAAAAAGTATCGCATACGTATGCGTGTATGTTTAGTTCATTTTTAAAGCATTTCTATTAACTTCGCTTTGTTAGTGGCTGGGTTGCCCTTGATGGATATGAGGCTTGGGTGGCTGCCAGTTAGTGGCTGGGTTGCCCTTGATGGATGTGAGGCTTGGGTGGCGGCCAGTTAGTGGCTGGGTTGCCCTTGATGGATGTGAGGCTTGGGTGGCGGCCAGTTAGTGGCTGGGTTGCCCTTGATGGATATGAGGCTTGGGTGGCGGCCAGTTAGTGGCTGGGTTGCCCTTGATGGATATGAGGCTTGGGTGGCGGCCAGTTAGTGGCTGGGTTGCCCTTGATGGATATGAGGCTTGGGTGGCGGCCAGTTAGTGGCTGGGTTGCCCTTGATGGATGTGAGGCTGGGGGGGCGGCCAGTTAGTGGCTGGGTTGCCCTTGATGGATATGAGGCTTGAAAATGAGCTGAAGCACTTAGACTTTGACCAGGCATCTACAAACTTTTTTTTTTTTTTACCAGAGCCAGTAAGAAGATCTCGTGACTCGTAGGGCTCTGGGTGTTTGTTTGTTAGTGCCGAAATCAAGGTGTGTTTATCTATGAAAAGAATATCTCACAAATTTAAATTCAATAAGAAATCAAATTTAAAAATTTGTAAAAAAAACACCAAACAATACAACTTTGTGATCCTTGTTGAAATGTGAAGCAAAGCAAGAAATTGGTGACAGGCTCATGTTACTAAATAAATTATTTAGGGAACAACTAAAAACCATTAAAGATAATTAATACCAGTGCTGTGCAAAGGATTTTGAGGCCCCGAATGAATCCTAATTTTGAGGCCCCGAATGAATCCTAATTTTGAGGCCCCGAATGAATCCTAATTTTGAGGCCCCACACATTTCAAAAGAATTGTATCAATATTTTTTTAAAAATAAAAATATCAGCCCCCGGGGGGGGGGGGGGTGCATGCGGGCATGGCCCCAGAATGATTTACTCACTTGCCTCTGCACAGCGTTGGTCAATACTATGATGTGCAGGGCAGTGCGAACAAAGGGGCTACACTTATGATGATGGAGGCCGTAAGAGATTAATTATTTTTGGTTAAAACTATAGGACCCGTGAAACATGACACGTTCAGATATTTTCCCCATAAATCGCATCGATGAATAATGCAACGAAGAACCGTGTGCTTGAAACAAAAACCCCTTTGAAATGCCTTTTAAATGTTCACATCTAAACATTTCTCTTCACCGCACATTCTTTTACCACCATCTTTTGGGACGTACTTCCGTTTTTTTTAAATTCATTTTTTTTTAACTGAGAAATGTATTTCACTGCTTCTTTGAAACAGTTGTTCAATGTTGTTGTTATTTTTTGTTTTTGTTTTTGTTCTCTGCATACAATGCACAGACACTAACTATTCTGTAAATACAAAACTCGATTGACTCAGCCGAAGCCACGGGCCAAATTTGGCCCGCGGGTCGTAGTTTGCCGAACCCTGGCTTAAAGTATAGCAGGGCACATGGGAAGAAAGAAAAAATGCTGATCGCAAATGTAGTCTATTCTAAAGGCTCCTCCCAACTCGTCAGACTGACGTGTTTACAACCCCTCTTACATCTTCGTATCACTTACGTGGCTAAAACAGCACTCGCTGGGCTAAAACCTCTCTCTGCTCGTGTTTTACCTTTATTGTTTTATGATCATCCGTAACAAAGGCTTGTCAGGGGCTCCTCTGACATGACGCCGTAGACACGCTGATCGTGATACATGCACAAGTGTGGGCTTAATGAGAGATTGACAGAGATTCTCGGAATAGCAAAAAAGGGGGGAGATGATAATAATTGCTTTTGCCGCCTTCTCGGATACTAATTTCCAGCTAAGTGCTATTTTTATTTCATTCTGTTTTTACTGTTTGTTCGTTGATGAAGGCTTACTGTCGACACGTTCGTAGCTTTGTTGCGTTCATTTTTTTTCCAAGTTTCCCCATATTTTTTCCACTCATTTCCAGATTCTAGGAAGTCCCATTCAGCTATAATGAATTTCCAAAACGTCGAATATTTACCGCGCTTTGGTTTTTCGATATGAATTATGTTTCCGTTTGCTTTCAAGTGGCGTGGTGTTGGTATTTCAATTAAAAACTAATCATAGAAAGTGGACAGTTTGGGAATGGACACCAGTAACTCCTTTCTTCAGTCGCCAATGGCAGCTCGTCAGTTGGAGCAGTCTCAAGCGTACCTGTTACTTTCTTGCTGGCTCTTGGTCTGATCTGGAGTTCAGAATAGTAACGTTCAACGCTGCTCCCAGACATCACTGTAAAACTCCTGTTTGTACCAGATTGTTTAATTCATCAATTTCTTCCACACCTTGTAATACGTCGTACTCGCACCGAATCAACTCAAGTCCTTACCATGAATGCAAACTTTAATACGTTATCTAACTAGATTCACAGACTGTTAACTCCATATTATACACATGCATATAGCGCAGCTCTCTATCATAGAGAAATAAAACACAACCTCCTTTCCACAAAGTTTCTTTCAAGATTGCAACCAGTGTTTCTTTCAGACAATTTCCCCCGGGGGTGGGGCATTTCAGATTTTCGGGTGGGGGGGGGGAGTGCCAGTGGAAAGAGGCGCAGCTAAGGTGGGCATGGGGAGCATATGTCCCGGGCGGAAGACTTGCGGTGGAACCTAATGGACTATATATAGTATTGATGGATGAAAATAATGTGTTTCAGAGTTTAGCACAAAAAAAGGGTGGGGGTGTGGCGTAAAAATGAATCCTGAGTCCCCTAGCACCAAACACTCGCGCCAGTGATGGAGAAAAAGGGGGGGGGGCAAATTGTAGGTGTCTTTTTTATCGTTACAGTGAGCGGCGGGATTTTCGGACAGCTGCAGAGTTTCTATGGTGAAAGGTAGCGCGGCAAAAACGTTAACCCATCATGGTGTCCACATGTTGTTTCATCAGAAAAAAATAATCTTACAGTCCTTACAGTGGGAGTGTTTCCCTGTCTAGTGAAAATACGCAGTTCGCCGGAAACCGCCGCAGGCCGGGACATTTCCTGACCTTCCATGGACGCCGGGACGGGTGATGCGAAAATGGGGGCTGTCCCGGATTAACAGGGACGTCCGGTCACCGCTGTTAAAAAGCCCTGGCTCCCAGTTCTAGGTACGGGATGATTAGGAGACAATCGTACAACGATGTTGGTTTCATGACTTTTAGATGATAAAATTGTCAGCTTTATTCATAGAGCTTGAAGAAAACGAAACTGGAGGAAGGTGTTTCTTGGGAAGCGAGTGATAAACAACAGATAACGACCGAATAATTTAATTAAACCAAAAAAAAAAAAAACGTGTTACTAATTACCGGGTAATCGATATTTGAGATCGGTAACATATTCGCAACCACTTGATCGCTTTGGTGTTCATTTTTTATTATGGGTGGGGGTGAGAGGGGGAAGGAGCGATTGCTGTTTCTATTTGTGTGTGTTGTATACGGAACACATACTTCTTCTTTTCCTTTTTTAACTCTCAGTGATACTATTCTTTTCCCACGCCTTCCGGCCTCTTCTCTAACTCTTTCCAACTCTTTCTTATCCACGTGCACTTCTCTGGTGCCCAGCGACCGCCCCAGGACACCCTTAAACCAGGCCTGCACAACATGCGGTCCCGCCAGCCCCCACTTTTCGTCCCGACAAAATAACGAAATATTCTTTAATATTATTTTCTTAATAGCCCCCTCCCCCCTCCCCCCACTTTTTCCTATTTTCTTTCGGCCCGCACGTTTTTCATAAAGTATTACGGCCCGCCTTATATTTTGAGTTGTGCATGCCTCCCTAAACATTACTCACTTGTAAGACTCAAAACGACTGGAATCCACACGATATTTTCTATACATTACTACAGATATAGGTTGATGTAGGTAGCTACTAATAAGAAAAAGCAGCGCTAGGGGCGAAGCCTAAAAATAATGCCCACCAATATAAAGAAAGAAAGTAGCCACCAGTAAAAAAGATTTTTAAAAAGAAGACATCGGCGTCCTATCTTTGTGAAGAACGTGGCATTTAGTCGTTTCATTCACACTAAATATACTAACTAAAGACGATTTTGGGCGCCCCCCCACCCCCCCCCCCGGTGTTGACGACCGTGGCGAATGGCCCCTTCGCACGGCACCGACAACTGTCACCTGATCACTAGCAGATTACATTTGTTTATGGTTGTGACAGGGGCAGATCGAATGGGAAGCATTCGGTAATGTCCAACCCCCCCCCCCCCCCCCCGCAGGCCCTTTGACGCCGATAACGGCATGTAACCTACTGCTGCCATGTCGTAAAAAAAGTATCGACTCTCATATCTACGCGTTGCGATTACTTAGCTATTTAAAGATTGTTGTACACATGACAAATCTGAAACAGTAGTACGTTAATAAACTTTGCAACATCAAATACCGGTAAGTACATTAGGCCAACTCGTGCCTCCTCTGGTTTAGGGCGCTCTATTCTTGGATGGGGTTGTGTTTTAATTATCTAATAATTGGCTTCTTCTAAAAGTGCTTAAAGTTAAAGTGTAAACAACAAAAGTGGTAAGCTTTTCTTTAGGAGGTAATCCGCAACGGGAGTATTTTAAAAGACGGACGTCTTTTGATGACATCAGGAGTGAAAAGAAATAGAAGTTAGACATAAAGTACAATATCAGCTAATTTGTTCAGGGAATAAGAGACACAAAATTTGGAAAAATGGTATATTTTCTTTTTCTCGAACGTGATACCTGTATTTAACAAAAGGTCAACTCGAACTCAAAGGGAAGGATGTGGATAATTTGCGGAAAAGAGGCGCACATTAACTAAATGCTGCCCGTGACGCGCTCCCAAAAGTGCTGTCCCTTACCTCTCACATATATTTATGCAATTTTTACGCGTCTATTTAAAGAAGGAATGTCATCCCGGGTGGTTGTCCTCATCGCATCCCTGGGTGTGCTACCGGTAACGGTGGAGGCAGAATTTCGACTGCCTAGGGTCCTGATCCGGCTTTGTATTATGACTATAAGCCTTAGCTACGCCAGCGTCGACGCGGCTCGTTAAAAACAAATTCTATGGCTTTAACTTTAATTAATGTCTGTACTGCCTGCGCATTTTTAGCAGATATAGCTTTTAATTAGAATTGTTCCTCACTCATGCTTGAATACATAATAATATGAACTAATACACTTATGGCATGCATGCATTAACACTAACATGCACTCTATCTGGCATATCGTGCTATTTACGTTGACAGAGAAACATGTTGATTGTCATGAGATTTTCGTTGGTCCAGTCCATGTAGATGAAATCAGTCCCAGCTGCCAACCTTATAAGACAGGGGTGGGCAAACTTTTTGTGCGGAGGGCCGCATTGACAAATGTAAAGCTACTGGGGGCCGCATGTATATTATGTCCCATTTTTAGATATCGATAAACATTTCTCTATATTAAAATCGGTAATCTCGTATTTTAGCCTTACATGACAAAGGTCAAGGATTGTTTTTTTTAAAAAAAAAAAAAGAAAATTAGAAAGAAATTTGATAAATAATGTTTAGAAATCATAACGGTACATGAAATTCTGTAAGATTCTACAAAATAACAATTTTAAATTTCTAAATGCCTTCGAGGGCCGCGTAAGATCAGTTGCCGGACCACATGGGGCCAGTGTTTCTTTCAGAAATTTTCCCCCGAGGGGGCACTTTTGACGCTCGGGGGGGCAGTGCCAGTTTTTCAGTGGCCAGTGGCGTAGCTAAGGGGTGGCAGATGGGATATATGTCCCCGGGCGCCAGACTAGCGGGGGCATCTAATGGGCTATAGTGTTAATGGATGAAAATAATAGGTTTCAGAGTTTAGCCGGGGGGGGGGGGGGTGTAAAAATGAATCTTGTCCCCTGTCGCCAAAGACTCACGTCAGTGACGTAGAAGTGGGGGGGGGGCGAACATTTGGTCTTCCCAGGTGTCATTTTTTCTTTAGATAGAGCGGCGGGATTTTCGGACATCTGCACAGTTTCTATCGAGAAAGGTAGCGTGGCAAAAAAGTTAACCCACCTAGGGTGGCGCTAACACTAGGCACGCCACTGGGCAATGCATATATCAGCACCAAATTTGGCTGACATGGCAAGTAATTTTTATCGGGAAGTAGGGCAGCAGAAAATGTGTGATTGTTTAACAATCAAAAGGTGCATTTTGGAGTATACATGATTCGAATGTTTTGATAAGACTTTCATTTGATCGGGGGAAATAATTTTTCAAGCGTCAGGGGAGGCATTATGGCGACCAGTGCCAGACACAAACTAAATTCATTTTGGTTGTGGTGTGCCGAAGAAAATCATTTGCCACAAGATTAGATTCAAACCGTTAGTCACATTGATCGACGTCAAGGGAAAAAAAAAGGGGGGGGGGGTAGCAGAAATTGAGGAATCCGAAGAGTTTGAGCAAAAGTGAGGGCAGGGGTCACCTTAATTTAAAAATAATGTTCAATTCAAAATGCAGTGATGCATTGTGGTGCAAATTTTTCTTCTTCTTTTTCTGTCTATTAAGGGCCCACGATCAATTTATTGATCATTATGGCTCCTATGAATGTAGATGGGATTTGCAATGTTTCTGTGCCTGGTGTTGATGCGGATATTTCACTGGTAACAAGAGTTACCTAGTGAGGGTATCATGCACTGTATTCAATGTATCTTTAAGACAATGTGTGAAGGAGCATTTCAAACGTTCATATATTTACTGTTAGATGTCTCTTAGAAAATGCTAAGAATACATCAACATACACCAACTATATGTGGACTATAAATCAGGTTATGATAGCATAGACAGGAAATACATGAACGATGCTGTGCTGGAACTTGGAGTCCTTAACAAACTTACCCGACTCATACATATGACGATGGATAACTACAAAAGTAGAATCAAAGTACATAGGGAGTACTTGAGGGAGTTCCCAATCAATCTGGGCCTCAGACAAGGAAATCCGTGTATCCTTTTCAACATCACTTTAGAAAAAAGCATTAGAAACATACGTGTGAGCATCTGAGAGGTGGTACAGAACAACCATAAGGAACTTTATAAAGCCAGCCACTGCAATACCTGGCCTACATAGACGATATAGCGCTACTTGGTAGAAACAGCATTGATGATATAATTAAAACTTTCAGGGAACTTGAAGATGTGACGGTCAAAGCTGGTCTTGATGTAAATAATGCGAAGGCAATATTTATGATAATGTCAGGAAATACGCACTGATGACTTCATCAATATGAACATCTACGCCTTTGAGAGGGTAACTACTTTCAAATATCTAGGGGTGACTATAAATAAGCAAGAGGAAATAAAATCGGATGTACAAGAAAGAATAACAGCATGAAACCGTTCTTATTTCAATTTACAAAAGCTACTTCAAAGCAAAAATCTCGATAAGGGAACAAAGAAGGCAGTATACACCACTGTCACAAGACCAGTAGTGAGACTTGGTTCCTACCAGAAAAGCAGAGAACCTGCTAAATATATGACCCGATGATAGACAATTTTGTTTTGGGAATACGTACAAACTAAGAGCTATATCAATTGTACAAATACCCATCCATAGTCACAACAGTATAGAAAAATGGCAGACTGCCCTAGGCAGGACACATTGAAAGGATGCCGGATTCTGGAGCAACAAAAACGATATACAGGCAGAAACCTAGGGGCAGACGGCTCACCGGTCGACCAAGACTGAGATGGATTAACGATGTAGAGAAGGGCTTACAAAGGTTGGGGTTCGCACATGGAGGTGTAAAGCGATGGATCGATCCCAATGGAAGAATGGGGTGGAGCAGGCCAGGGCCCTAAATGGGATGAAGCGCCACTGATGTAAACATTTCTGACATTTGGGTGGGAAGCGCTAGAAATAACGATAATAACAGGACATCACTAACTCTTCCACCAGCACAATATTAAATAAATTCAGTCCAATTGGGATCCCTTAGGGTATGTTTTTTATCGAGAGATACTCCTTAGCTTAGACTCGCCCCTTAAAACTTTATAGGTCCCGGAAATTTTTTGATAAATTCAAAATGCAAGAATGCATTTTTTTTAAAATACCGTAGTTAAATTTAGTTTCGCATCATTAAACACTTAACTGCAGAGCAACGGGAGAGATGCTAGTTAAGATTTTATGTGTCATTTGACATAAGAGCCATCGTACAAGCGACGTCTCTGCTTGACTGTGGTATGCAAACATTTTTTTCAAATTGAAAAGTAATGTATTTTTAAAGTTATTATTTTAAAATATTTTTGGGATCAACTACATAAAAATAATTAATTTACTACAAAATATTTGTAAAATTAAGAAAAAAGACTTCCTTCCAAAAAAGGTATCCATCCCAAAAAAGAAATGCTAAAATAGTTTTACATTTTGAATGAAAAAAGAAAAACCAAAAACATACGTTTATTTCTAAATATTTCCAAGTTTCACCAAAGCCAAAAAGAAAAATAGCTTTTCTGTACAAAAGGCTATAGACTATAACTTTATGGGTTTTCAAATTTGGTATTTATTTATAAATCATATGTAACCGACATAATTGTTCAGAAGTCATAAACTGTTTACAAAAGACATCGTATATTTATTAATGTGTGATTTTTTTTCGTATAAAATTTTAGTTTAATTTCTCAATATTCAGTTGATTGAAATGTTAATTAATAATTAAGATTTTTAGACTATTATAATTTGCTTCAGATCATTACAACTTGGCTCTTCAATATTATACTTGAAAACAATTTTTTTTTACCAACTCCATATAATTTTTTTTTTACCTACTACCAAAAATGGCGTGTACAAGATAATCGAAATACTCAATTTTTTTAATTCGTTGTTTAAACATATTTTAAAATATGATTTTTTTTAAAATAGTTCAAACAGCTGGGGAAGATTGTTTATTATTATTATATTAACAGAGAAAAGTCATTGGTGATTTAATAAATAAAGACTTTTTTTAAAAATCATTTTACTCTGTTCCCGAAACTGTGTTAAAAAATTAGAAACACTCGATTTAATAATTATGATGAAATTTCCACTATTTGTATGTAACCGCTAAATTCCTAATTTTTTGTTTTAAAATTATTATTATTATTATTTTTAAATTTTCATTTTATCTATGTCAGCAAACATCTATGGAATCTACTACATTAAAATGTTAGCTAAAAATGATTTTTTAAAGCATGATGCTATTATACAATATAATTTAAAAACAGATTGCACATGTTTATTTATTAGCAAGAACTATATTTAAAAAGTATTTCAACTTTTGCAGCTGCAAAATGTAATCAAATAAAAGATACCGATATTTGCGAATCAGAAAAAGTAAGATTTAGCTTATGATCAGGAGCGGCCAATTTTCAAAACAATACTATATTTATAATCGATTTCTGCGAGCCTGTAAGAAGATTAACCTGAACGCTATGGATCATCAATATATATCGAACAAAGCGATATTTTATTTGTTCCAATAATTGTTATCGATTAAAGGCACACATTTCAATAACTTTTAAAAATTTTATAAAAATTAAATTTAGAGTAGTTTTTTTTAAATATTTTTTTTTTCTTACACATTTTCCCCCGGGGGGCACTTGACTTGCTCCGGGGGGGCAGTGCCCCCCCCCCCGGAGGTATGCCCGAAAGAAACACTGCATGCGGCCCGCGGTTTGCCCACCACTGTTATAAAAGATTATCTTAAGTCTTCTTACGCAAAAAAATTGTAATATTCTTGCCAGTTTTCAACCGCCCCTTTCGTACACCCCTAGGCTCGCTACTGCATCAAATAGATTTTGAACCGATAAGTCACAAATTGAGACCTTATATTTTACCTTTAAGCCGGGAAAGATTCCCAGATCAGGAAGATTTGACACAAGCTTATAGAATGTTTCTCTATATACCTTAACAGATTTAATCGAAATGGCTGGAGCTGCATCAGAAAAAGAGAGGTTAGCTAGAATCAGGAGAAACCAGGAAGACATTGTGTCTAGACTTCGTGCGGGAGATCTCGTCAAAATATACAGGAACGGTGGTTTTTTCAAACACTGGGCAGTCTATATAGGTGATGTACTTTTTTCAAACACTGGGCAGTCTATATAGGTGATGTACTTTTCTCAAACACTGGGCAGTCTATATAGATGATGTACTTTTCTCAAACACTGGGCAGTCTATATAGGTGATGTACTTTTTTGAAAGACTGGGCAGTCTATATAGGTGATGTACTTTTTTTCAAACACTGGGCAGTCTATATAGGTGATGTACCTTTTCTCAAACACTGGGCAGTCTATATAGGTGATGTACTTTTTTGAAACACTGGGCAGTCTATATAGGTGATTTACTTTTTTCAAACACTGGGCAGTCTATATAGATGATGTACTTTTTTCAAACACTGGGCAGTCTATATAGGTGATGTACTTTTTTCAAACACTGGGCAGTCTATATAGATGATGTACTTTTTTCAAACACTGGGCAGTCTATATAGGTGATGTACTTTTTTCAAACACTGGGCAGTCTATATAGGTGATGTACTTTTTTCAAACACTGGGCAGTCTATATAGGTGATGTACTTTTTTCAAACACTGGGCAGTCTATATAGTGATGTACTTTTTTCAAACACTGGGCACTCTATATAGGTGATGTACTTTTTTCAAACACTGAGCAGTCTATATAAGTGATGTACTTTTTTCAAACACTGGGCAGTCTATATAGTGATGTACTTTTTTCAACCACTGGGCAGTCTATATAGGTGATGTACTTTTTTCAAACACTGGGCAGTCAATATAGGTGATGTACTTTTTTCAAACACTGAGCAGTCTATATCGGTGATGTACTTTTTTCAAACACTGGGAAGTCTATATAGGTGATGTACTTTTTTCAAACACTGAGCAGTCTTTTTGGTGATGTACTTTTTTCAGACACTGGGCAGTTTATATGGGTGATGTACTTTTTTTCAAACACTGGGCAGCCTATATAGGTGATGTACTTTTTTCAAACACTGGGCAGTCTATATAGTGATGTACTTTTTTCAAACACTGAGCAGTCTATATAGGTGATGTACTTTTTTCAAACACTGGGCAGTCTATATAGTGATGTACTTTTTTCAAACACTGGGCAGTCTATATAGGTGATGTACTTTTTTGAAACACTGGGCAGTCTATATAGGTGATGTACTTTTTTCAAACACTGGGAAGTCTATATAGGTGATGTACTTTTTTCAAACTGTGGGCAGTCTATATAGGTGATGTACTTTTTTCAAACACTGGGCAGTTTATATGGGTGATGTACTTTTTTTCAAACACTGGGCAGCCTATATAGGTGATGTACTTTTTTCAAACACTGGGCAGTCTATATAGTGATGTACTTTTTTCAAACACTGGGCAGTCTATATAGGTGATGTACTTTTTTGAAACACTGGGCAGTCTATATAGGTGATGTACTTTTTTCAAACACTGGGAAGTCTATATAGGTGATGTACTTTTTTCAAACTGTGGGCAGTCTATATAGGTGATGTACTTTTTTCAAACATTGGGCAGTTTATATGGGTGATGTACTTTTTTTCAAACACTGGGCAGCCTATATAGGTGATGTACTTTTTTTCAAACACTGGGCAGTCTATATAGGTGATGTACTTTTTTCAAACACTGGGCAGTCTATATAGGTGATGTACTTTTTTCAAACACTGGGCAGTCTATATTGGTGATGTACTTTTTTTCAAACACTGGGCAGTCTATATAGATGATGTACTTTTTTCAAACACTGGGCAGTCTATATAGGTGATGTACTTTTTTCAAACACTGGGCAGTCTATATAGATGATGTACTTTTTTCAAACACTGGGCAGTCTATATAGGTGATGTACTTTTTTCAAACACTGGGCAGTCTATAAAGGTGATGTACTTTTTTCAAACACTGGGCAGTCTATATAGGTGATGTACTTTTTTCAAACACTGGGCAGTCAATATAGGTGATGTACTTTTTTCAAACACTGAGCAGTCTTTTTGGTGATGTACTTTTTTCAAACACTGGGAAGTCTATATAGGTGATGTAACTTTTTTCAAACTGTGGGCAGTCTATATAGGTGATGTACTTTTTTCAAACACTGGGCAGTTTATATGGGTGATGTACTTTTTTTCAAACACTGGGCAGCCTATATAGGTGATGTACTTTTTTCAAACACTGGGCAGTCTATATAGGTGATGTACTTTTTTCAAACACTGGGCAGTCTATATAGTGATGTACTTTTTTCAAACACTGGGCAGTCTATATAGGTGATGTACTTTTTTCAAACACTGGGCAGTCTATATAGGTGATGTACTTTTTTCAAACACTGGGCAGTCTATATAGTGATGTACTTTTTTCAAACACTGGGCACTCTATATAGGTGATGTACTTTTTTCAAACACTGAGCAGTCTATATAGGTGATGTACTTTTTTCAAACACTGGGCAGTCTATATAGTGATGTACTTTTTTCAAACACTGGGCAGTCTATATAGGTGATGTACTTTTTTCAAACACTGGGCAGTCAATATAGGTGATGTACTTTTTTCAAACACTGAGGAGTCTATATAGGTGATGTACTTTTTTCAAACACTGGGAAGTCTATATAGGTGATGTACTTTTTTCAAACACTGAGCAGTCTTTTTGGTGATGTACTTTTTTCAAACACTGGGAAGTCTATATAGGTGATGTACTTTTTTGAAACACTGGGCAGTCTATATAGGTGATGTACTTTTTTGAAACACTGGGCAGTCTATATAGGTGATGTATTTTTTAAAAATAATTTTAACATTTTATCTATTCTAGTTCTACTTATAATGTATACCTTTCTTTGCATCTTTTTAATATATATTCAAATATTATTTGAATGAACTCAAATTCAATACAGTCAATGCAATAGATTTAAAAACTCTATAGCCTAATTGGACGCCTTAGAACAGTGGTTCTCAACCTGTGGGTCGCGACCCCTTTGGGGCTCGAATGACCCTTTTCCAGGGGTCGCCTAAGATCATCGGAAAATACATATGCTCTACATTTATGAAGTAGCAACGAAAATAATTTTGTTGTTAAGGGTCGCCACAATATGATGAACTGTCTTAACTTAAAGGGTCGCTGCATTAGGAATGTTGAGAACCACTGCCTTAGAATGTACGACGGGCAGTGGCGTTACTAGGGGGTTACGGGGGGGGGGGTGCGGGCTGCACCGGATGACACCTCGCGAAAACTTAAAAGGGGGAGGGACATTTTTCCATAAGATGGCGTAGCTTAAATCTGTGAAGCCCGCAATGGGGTCAGGATTTAGCGGCGATCACATCAGAAAAACTCAAACTCAATTTTAATAGGTAAACGGTATTCTAAGTGAAAATTTCATAAAGAAATTAAATAAAATTCAACTTTTCTCCTAAATAGAGCTTAGCTTAAAAAACAGAACCATCAATTTAAGGGCTTTTTCCACATCTCTGTTTTGTTTATGAAATAAATGTTATCGTTGTGTGTTAAATCTTTTTACTTTTACCCAAGTCTTCTTAGCAGTCTCTGGCCAACTGCTTACCTATTGAAGAGTCTAAACCTATTGAAAACACAGATATAACTATGTGACTTTAATTTTCTTATCGTTTTAGCTCAGGGCTTAATCCAATGCGTTACAGCATGGACAATTTTAATGTTTTTCTTAAGATATTTGCATTGTTATATTTACAAGACTAAGCCTTTGGTTATCACCTTCCATAAAACTTTGTTAATAAAAAAATATAAAGGCTGTGAAGGCATGTGAAAGCAGCAGATATTAATCTCAACGGAGCCAAAGATTTGTCAATATTTTTTTTAATTTAAGGAATTTCAGTTGAAGTGAACTTTCTAGAATCTCTCCTAATACTGTCAATAAGAATACATTAATTTAAAAATGTATTACTTCTAATGATCTGTGGGACTGTGGCTTCGTGTGAGAGGAACTTTCGAAAACGGAAACTTAAAATAAGAGCTGTTTGCGATCTACCATGGAACAGGCCAGACTTTTCGGTCTTGCGTTTTTGTCAGTTGAATTTAATTAGGTGAAAATGTCTGATTTTAATGAAGTGAATGACAAGCTGGCATCTTTGACGAACAGGATTTTTTAGTTTTCACTGTCAAGTTAAATGAATGAATTAAAAGTCATTTTGTTGCATTTTTAAAACGCCGTTACCTCAAATTCTATGTTTAATCAAGGCGGCACGAATCACTAGCAACGCCATTAGGCAGTATATATATATATATATATAATTAGGGCCAAAAATTGGCAGCCAGGTATACCGTCATTACATTGGGAAGTGGGGCATACATTGAGGCTCCAGATGGCTCCTGAGCATAATGGGTTGGGGGCAGTCAGGAGAGCCTCTCCCCAGAAAATGTGTGATTATTTCAAAATCAAGAGGTGCATTTTGGAGGAGGGGGGTCCCGACAGAATGTACATCCCATTATTCACAAATTCTACAGTAATCATCCCGATATACTGAAGTCCCAAAATAGTATCGGTATTTTTTATCTATATTAATGTATCTTATCATTTGTAGGAATTAACGTCATAATAACATTGTCCCATGAACTCGCTCTAATTAATACAACTCAGTACTAGTAGTATTACAGTAGTATGTAGTTCATGTTCAAATTAATGCAGCTTGCCATTATTTAGAGCTGTTTCATAAACGTTATAGAGCAAATTCAACTTAACTAATGGGTCTTCTCTATTACTATTCGAAATTTAAGGCTTAAAAAAAATCTTTTAAAAGGAATTTTTTTTTTTTTTTTTTTCCCCAGGTGACTCTCTTGTAATCCATGTTCAGGTCCCCAACGAAGATGGTGCGTTTTTTAGAACATCCATGTCTGTCTCCGGGGTGAGAGAAACCTCGACCCGTAACGAAGGTGATACCTACTCACCCCGTTACACAGAGGTTACCGGTACGTCCACCTACTCACATCATCACCCAAATGATCATGTTGCACACATATACCCAAGTCTTCACGTTCCTTCTAATTACCCAATTGGTGCTGTTTCCATGCAGGGCTACTCCCGCAAGAGAACACAGCTAGCTGACAGACCGTCAAGCGGTTCTATTCTGCGGAAAAAAGACAGTTACGTCTTAATAGAAAACATCTTCGACGTCGCCCAGAATGATGAGATTGAGCTAGGAAATGACTTGGATATACACAAAATGTAAGCACACGAAACCGTACTTCCGTATTGCAATAGAAGAAAAGGGTGTCAAATGATAACATGAATTCCGGAAAGTGGTTTCAAAATCTGCAACCGGTTGTGGATTTTGACAAAATGATAACCTAATCGAGCTTTTATTTTAATTTATAAATTTCCTTTTTTAAAACAAAAACCCCAGAATTTTGCACATAATTATTATGTTAAAACTAACAAGCGTACAGTAAAATAGTAATAGATAAGACCCATAAGTTAAAAACATGTACTCGCTTCGCGAAACTAACCAAATTGACTGAAAATTTGAAAACTGTCGCTTCGATTACTTCGAATAAAAGTACACGATTGTCTTGCAGGTGGGTATTCTGCTTTAGAGATCAATCAGTGGCGTAGAAAAGGGGAGGTCCGCCCTGGGTGTCACTTTTTGCTATATATCGAGGGGAGGGGCGGCTTTTTGATTCAAATGCAGAGCTTCTTGTAGTAGAATACTATTTGTGTCAGTGCAGGCAAAAAATATTGTAGTTCCGTTCATTAACAGACTCTGCGGTTGTTTTGTTGGGAGACATAGATCTTTCTTGCACGTATATTGCGTTTGAATCAGGGGCGTATACAAGTTTTACATAATAAATATTATTTTTGTTTGACTTCACTCTCATGTGACCTGCATCGAAGATTTCGGATAAACAAAACTCTAAACTATCTCTTTGGTTTTGTTTCATTAATTATAGAATCTTGATACTGGTATTCATTTAAAAGTATTCGATGGCTGTCAAAACCATGGAGTCTTGTTGACAGCTACTCGACTACTTGGACTGAGTATTCCACCTAGTATGAGAACAAATAATTTGTTAAGAATCTCGTCATTTGCAGTTGTAAGATGAGAGAAAGAGATCAACAGGTGAAGACAAGGGCGCACGTACTTTTACTAAATGCCAACCGGGGCACTCTCCCAAAACTGTGCACCCTCCCCAACACACACTGTGACACTCTTGTTCTATACAAAATAAAAGTTGTTAGTGCTGCCGAAGAGCTTTCTCCTAGACACGCTACTGGTAAAGAAATAAATTTAGCTAATAATTAAATACAAAATACTGTCTAGCATAAAATTCCTATAACATAATATTACATGGATGTGTTGGCCTTTTAATTTCTTTTAGGCCTTTGCCTCCTGATAAAATTGTGGCACGTGCGGAAAGCTTGTTGGGCATCATCGAATACCATGCACTCTACAAGAATTGTGAGCACTTTGCCAGATGGTGTCGCTATGGTGAGGAGATAAGTGTTCAGGTAATAGGCCTAATTATATGTTGTGTGTGCTATTGTAAAATAAGAAATGGTTCAACATCAACTAGTATTTTTAAGTCCTGTAATTCGTTATTAAGAGAGACGCACTAAGGTGAGAACAAGTTCCATTTTTATTTTCTAGTTTTCTTACTCTTTCATTCAGAAAGTTAAGTTAATGCCAATTTTAATTTTATTTGATTTTATTTCAAACAATCAAGTCCAGACAAATAGTAGCTGGCCTGACGCTTGGACCAATGATTGGAGGATTTCTGATCGGGGGACCAGTAGGTGCCACAGTGGCTGGGATCTTGTCGGTTGGAGCTCTCATTAAAAATGCCTGGAATGAAAAGCCCAACTAGTCGCTAAAAACGTGATCATTTGACACAGACATTTATTTGAAGTAATAATTTGGGAAGTTAAAAAAAAAATTCTGAACTTTAATTTTTCTTTTCATGTAGTTCTATTTCTAGCCAATATTTTGTAGATCTAGCTTAGATGTTGTACCGGTATTTCTAGCTTAGATTTTGAAGATCTATCTTAGATGTTGTACCAGTAGTTCTAGTCTATATTTTGAAGATATAGCTTAGATGTTGTCCGGTATTTTTAGCTTAGATTTTGAAGATCTAGCTTAGATGTTGTACCGGTAGTTCTAGCTTAGATTTTTTAGATCTAGCTTAGATGTTGTACCAGAAGTTCTAGCTTAGATTTTTTAGATCTAGCTTAGATGTTGTACCAGAAGTTCTAGCTTAGATTTTGTAGATCTAGCTTAGATGTTGTACCGGTAGTTCTAGCTTAGATTTTGTAGATCTAGCTTAGATGTTGTACCAGAAGTTCTAGCTTAGATTTTGTAGATCTAGCTTAGATGTTGTACCGGTAGTTCTAGCTTAGATTTTGTAGATCTAGCTTAGATGTTGTCCGGTATTTCTAGCTTAGATTTTGAAGATCTATCTTAGATGTTGTACCAGTAGTTCTAGTCTATATTTTTTTAGATCTAGCTTAGATGTTGCACCGGTAGTTCTAGCTTAGATTTTGTAGATCTAGCTTAGATGTTGTACCAGAAGTTCTAGCTTAGATTTTGTAGATCTAGCTTAGATGTTGTACCAGAAGTTCTAGCTTAGATTTTGTAGATCTAGCTTAGATGTTGTACCGGTAGTTCTAGCTTAGATTTTGTAGATCTAGCTTAGATGTTGTCCGGTATTTCTAGCTTAGATTTTGTAGATCTAGCTTAGATGTTGTCCGGTATTTCTAGCTTAGATTTTGAAGATCTATCTTAGATGTTGTACCAGTAGTTCTAGTCTATATTTTTTTAGATCTAGCTTAGATGTTGTACCGGTAGTTCTAGCTTAGATTTTGTAGATCTAGCTTAGATGTTGTACCGGTAGTTATAGCTTAGATTTTGTAGATCTAGCTTAGATGTTGTACCAGTAGTTCTAGCTTAGATTTTGTAGATCTAGCTTAGATGTTGTACCAGTAGTTCTAGCTTAGATTTTGTAGATCTAGCTTAGATGTTGTACCAGTAGTTCTAGCTTAGATTTTGTAGATCTAGCTTAGATGTTGTACCAGTAGTTCTAGCTTAGATTTTGTAGATCTAGCTTAGATTTTGTAGATCTAGCTTAGATGTTGTACCAGTAGTTCTAGCTTAGATTTTGTAGATCTAGCTTAGATGTTGTACCAGTAGTTCTAGCTTAGATTTTGTAGATCTAGCTTAGATGTTGTACCAGTAGTTCTAGCTTAGATTTTGTAGATCTAGCTTAGATGTTGTACCGGTACTTCTAGCTTAGATTTTGTAGATCTAGCTTAGATGTTGTACCGGTAGTTCTAGCTTAGATTTTGTAGATCTAGCTTAGATGTTGTACTGGTAGTTCTAGCTTAGATTTTGTAGTTCTCGTTCTAGCTTAGACGTCATCAAGAGATAACCCCAATAATAACAACTTCTTTTCATGTAATCAAAATAGAAAAAAACAAAAGTGAGCTCAAGATTGTTTTTAAAAAAAATATTTTTTAAAAATATAATATAAACTACTTTTTTGTTGATTGTTTAAACAATAATGAGAATTTAAAAAATACTTTTTTTCTTAATTAAAATAATTTCTGAATGATAAGAATGTACAGTATAGTGTTTTATTAATAAGTTATTTGGTAATGTCTATATAAAATATCTATTTCAGAATACACATAGTGATTAAATTAAGATAATGCAGTTTAATTTTTTTTTTTAACAAGCATAATACCCTAGCTGTCATAAAATTTGATTAATCACTCTTTGATGATGTATGATGGCTGACTTTTGCGATTGAGAAACATTTAAATGTCTTACCAATAAATTGTACTAGTTTCAAAATTGTTGTCATAATAAATATGTTTATCCTTCATACGTTAATGTGAAATGGGACATATTCAACAGTAACAATATGGTGGAGGGATGAGTGTCGATTAAGGAATGTAAAACAATTTAAAGTTGCACCAGTCGTTCACATTTGAGGACAATGTTGAAGTCTAAAGGGGTGCCATTGCACCTTCTTCTGTTATAGAACCCTAAAGGATGCTGTATATCATAGAAAACAAACTTAACTCAACCACAGAAGCTATTGAAAATACTGTACGTCGATCCCACGGGACACAAAACAGTAGTTCACCACACTTATGTTTGGAAGCTAATGGCCACCCCTCTGAGCACCTCTTTCAGTATTCAAATATTTAAGTTTTTCTCTTCCTGAAGTGTCTTTACCTTTTACTGGCTGACTCTGGATATGTTTATAAATGAAAAGATGCCTACCTCACAAAAGCACTGAAAACAAAAATGGGCCCAAAATAACACTGGTTTATTACTTACAAATTTATTTGCTCTTCTTTTTTTTAGTCTTTGCATCAACTGGTTTCACCCTTGCTTTATCTAGCTTCCTTTTCAATTTTTTGCTGTTTGCTTTCTTCTCCACACTGTCTTTAGTATTAGGGGACTTTGTTTCATCTTCAGACACAGCCTCGTCCTTATCTAAAACATTCAAATCATAGTCAGACTCTGAGTCGGCCAGACCATTGGGACTAGAAGTATCTACATTATTCTCTTTCTCTGGCTCATCAGTGTCTTTATCATTGGCCGCAGTTTCTGCCTCATCTCCTGAATCATTGAATTCATCCACTGAGAAAGAAATAATTTAGACAAGTATGAAGTAGTTTTAAAAGTTATGTAGATAAAAGTTAACTTGTTAAAAAAAAAAATATATATATATATATTTATAAATAGACTAACCAAGAATACTGCAGTAATTCATTGTACCAAATTTTAGTTATTTTTGAAAGCCATTCATAATCTAACCTTTATATTGATATACCGGTACCTGGAACAATCACTGACCCTATATAAATTGCCCCAAGCTAAGAAGTTTTAATGGGCAGATGTTAAGAAATGACCAAGAAATCATTTTGATGGTTTCATTTCCATTTTCCTAAGTGATAAATTATTTTATAGGAAATGTCTTTTCATATTTAAAATGTATTGCTGTTCCAATGAATAACAAAAGAATACATTTGATCAGATTCATCTTTATAGATTTCAAAAAGTTTTATGTCTCAAATAATACTATTGGAATGTTACCCCTTTAAAGACTAAATTCCCCAATAATTCTAAAACAAAGGATATTGTTACAGCCCATATATCCCAAAAACTGACCTGGATATAAATCACTCATGTCATCATCATTATTGGAGTCGCCATCAGCATCATCTGACCAGATGTTATCTCCCCCTGAAACGCTGTCACTGTCAGAGTTAACTGTTTTCTTTTGGCGCCCACCACCACGTGGTGTAAACTTCTCCCCTGTCTCTTTGCATTTTGTCCCTGCAACACAATTCAATAATATGTCATTTTTTATATCCTATCTTTATGGCCATCGTTTTAAATCCTCTATAATGACAAGGTTTTCCGAGCAATACAATGGTAAGCTCACAAACATCATTACCTTTCCTTTGATGCTTGAACAAAGGTTATGAAGAATAAAATTTATGTTTAGAAAAAAAAACACCAAGAAAGCCATCGTTGTATTATATCAATTGTATATTATTTGGTGTCTGGCAAAGAAACCTGTTATCATTATTAAACTTTTGATTTTTACATTAAATTTAATTAAATGATGGTTTGTATGTTACGGTCACATCGGCATGACGGCCATTTAATAAACTTTAATTTCCATATTAAATATGTTGGCATTTATTCATTGTTTTTTTTCTTTGTAGAAAAACCACAAATATAATACCCATCTTCACAGTGAAAATCATAAACTAATGTTTTGAGTGGCTGTCAAATATTCTGGTCCCATGTCAGAATATGATGGCTCATGATGACTATTTGGTTGTCTAAGGTCGATGAGCGGTAGAGTGCGACAATAACTCTACTCTGACGACCATTACAATATCTCTGATTCTCTTACTCATACACGTAATCAATCTGTTTTAGTCCGAGGCATGACACATTAAGTCCAATGGGTAATACTCTTTATTATCTTTAGCACATCTGGCAAGGCATGTAATATCAACTCCAATTCCGGAGGTACACAGCAAATCACTCGTTCACAATAGCTCTGCCAGACACAGCAACACACACCCTTGTCCGTGAACATAATCGTCTCTCTATCTCGATCCACTAGTAATCTCCCCTTTTATATCCTCACAAACCATGTACTCGTGATCTGAAAATAGTTCACACTCATTCACAAGTCCCATTTGTCCCAAAACTCACAACGCACAAATTCTCACTGATTTCATGACATTGACAGTGGCCAAAGTGTTTAACTGTGAATCTTTGAAATAAAGTAAAGCTGAGCTTTAAGCACTTATCTTCTCCTCAATATTTATTAACATATTGAAATAATGGCTTTTCAAAAATGGATAAAAATCTTGTTTCTACTATCCTTAAAATTTCTGATTTACAGATCTCTACCACATAACATTATTTAAAGTTATGGGATATTCAGGATTGCTAAAAAAAAAAATGAAAATAAATACAAATCAAATATAAGTGTTGTGAGGGGAAAAAACTTACATCTTGCTAATGCCCTTTTAAACCGCTTGCCATTTATATGCCTTTCAACATCTTGCGGTGCCTTCCCAATGTGCCTTAAAGTCAAGGTACAGAATAGCTCATGTCTGGAGAAATAAAGTATACCAAAAAATAAATTGATAGGCAATTTCTGTATTGTCCTTCTTCAGGTTTTCCTCTACCATGTGTATATTTCTTATACTTTTCTGAGAGAAACAATACTAACTAATGTACCGGTGTATATATATATATATATATATTTTTTAAACCGGTAGAAAAAATGAAATTATAATCTGCTGAGACACCATGCATTTTTAAACAACAATTTTACAGTATTTATAACATACTTAACTATCAAATCCACACAAGAATTTTGAGGAAGTTATAGTTATTTTGGAAACATTTCAATAAATCAAAAAAATTTGTCAAAAGACAATGAAAATGATTAGGATTACACTCCACAACTTGAGCAACTTAAGTTAAGTAACTTAACAGTTTGACATCTTCAGCCAAATTATGATGGCACTTTTATTCAAAAAGGCTTTCATTAATTTATATTATACATTTATGAGCTGATTTTGTAACGTTCAAATCAATCAAGAGAGAAAAAAAATGTCTCAATGCATGATAATGAATTCATATTGAAACACTATTTACAACCAGGCTATGAGGATCTACATATTAACTTATCACATATTTATGATCTAACGTAATGTTATATTTAGCATTTTAACATGAATTCATTGAATAGGCTAAGCTTACCTATTAATTCTTTGTTGCCAAGAAACTAAAATGTTTTATGATGAAAAAAAAAATAAAAAATTATTTACGTATGCTTTTTCTTTGAGCTTGGAACAATGTGAGGTTTATGTTGGTCATAATTGTAAGTCTGCTCTGATCTGGCTTTCTTATATTTCTTCCCATCAACATAGCTACCAACAGCCTCAATAGTTGCTGGCATCTCATGTTTGGTAAGGGCACATCTGATCTAATAATGATGATGAAAATGGTGCAAAAAATTTAGTTCCATATAGTTATGACATGATTTTGTCCTAATCATGGGACTGTCCTGTATTCAACAAATCAAGACACAATTAAAATTAATGCAATTTAGACTTTGATGGGCACTTTGGGACTATTTCAAAACATTTTTAAAAATATAAGAATAATAATACCTAGCTATGTGGGTTAAAATTTACTACATTTTTCGTAGGGACCTTTTTACTATGGATATTTCCGCCACATTTTGAGACCCATTTTTTTGTTTTTGGGCCTAAAACTTTATTATAAAATGAGATAAGATTACAAGGAATATAGTTAGATGTTAGTATTACCTAATAAACTCACAAAATATAAATTTAGTTGTTAATATTCCCCACAGTAACAAAAATAATCTACATTTTTCGTTAAAAATAGTATAAAATATGCTAACTCTACATTCATTTTTATTTAATTATTTTAAAAAGAAAATATTTTATTATAAATTTCCCCACAAATAAAAATAATAATATTTTTTAAGATATAAAATATAAAGTTTAGCTTTTCTGCTTAACATTTATAAGTTTAAACAAATAATACAGGGATTAATTTATTTAGTTAAATATGACAGTTATAATTTTTATTTAACCATTTTCTCTCTCTCTCTCTCTATACCGATATATATATATTATTATATATGGGGTCTTTGGGTTATGTCGGACGCAATTTACTGTTACGTCGTTTTGCAGTTACATCGCCATCTCCCATAAGTTTTTAAAAGTTTTTTTTACTGCTTGACTTTAATACCGGTGTGTATGTGTTTTCTACAGGAGTAAAGGTCAGGAATTGTTCTCTTTATTTTACTTTTCCCTGAATTACTTTACTGTGTATGTGAATTACAGTTATAAGAAACATACATATTGACACCCGAAGAACAATTGCAAGATACTTTCTAAGGGAGACCCAAGACCCACAACCAGTAGGCACCATCTACAACCAATCCCTTCAGTATCTTGCATATGCTGATGACATAGCACTGTTAGCGAAAAGTAGTAAAGACAAATCAAAAGCCTTTGTTGAATTTGAAGATGCATCACTACAAGCAGGGCTGGAAGTTAACCAAAAAACAAAATACATGACTTTAATAAGAGAAGAACAGACAGATGAAGCCATTAAAATTATAACACACTTTTGTAAAAGTAAATAAATTCAAATCTTAGGATCTTTATTAAATGAAAGAAAGAAAAGAAAGAATATTAGCCGAAAACTCTTTAGTAATCAGAAAATACTCTGTAAAAAACACTGCAAGACAAGCAAAGAAAACTATTTATAAAACTGTCATCAGACCAGTTGTTACATATGCAAGTGAAACGTCTAACCTAACAAAAATTGCAGAAAATCTATTAAACACAGGGGAGAGGTAAATTCTCCGGAAAATACATGGACCAACAACGCATGAATATGGATGGAGAATACGAACTAACCAGTAGTCTATATCACTAGGATCGCACACTAGTACCAGAAATAAAAAAGGGCAGGCTCCGCTGGGCTGGACACTTAGAGAGAATGCCAAATGACTGAGGAGTGATGAGGAAACCCAGAGGCAGAGGAAAACGGTTCAAAGGCAGACCTGGGCTTAGTATGATGGATGATGTGGAAAAAGATCTACGGCAGCTGGGAATCCAAGCATGGAAAAGAAAAGCATTAGTTAGGTCTGAGTGGAAGGAAGTGGTGAGGCAGGCCAAAGACAGTGCCAAAGTCCTACATGGGCTGCAGCGCCACAGGGATGGATGGATGCATGTACTCCATGTAAGTGACATGGTGCTTATGTTGGTGGGTTCCCACTAGCAGCTAAAATTGCATTACATAGCGCCATGTGCTTAGTACCGACAAAAGTCGAGGACCCCTAATTATATATAGTCACATATGAATATGACAAAAAAATTAGTATGTCATTTAAGTTTGTAATCATGTTTTACAGTTCAATATATAAGAACCAACTTCAAATGAGTACCAATAATAAATTAATTTCAGCAGTTTCAGTTTGTTACTTAGTAGGGCATATGGGCCATATAATTATAACTTTGGGCACATTGTCATAGGTAGCTGAAGTTTTTAATACTTGTAATTTATCCAAGATAACCAATTCATAAGCGGCCATGCATGCCCTGGTCCAAATAGACTAAATTTTTTTCAAATGTCATTTTTGGTAGCTTATTTTAGTTAAACTGAAGAAGTAAGTTTATAAACTTAGTCCCTATAGTCTATTCAATTATATTTCATTTGATACCAAATTTTGTCTTACAAACCCAACAATAATATTTTTAATATTTTTAAAAATCCAACCTCTCACTTCTGATACCAGGGTCCGATTAGCCACTTCAATTACTTAATATTAATTAACCTCGCTTACTTTGAAGACTACTTTGATTGAGGTTTAAGTTTAAAAAATTCATCAATCAAACATTCCATTTGTGTATTATATAAAATATTAAAATAAGAATAGATCCCTCTGGTTAACAATTAGCGACTTAACAAATAACAAGAGTTCACTCTTACACACTTTACACAGAAACTCAAAAAGTATACTAGTTACTAGTTAAGGTCAATAAAGTAGTGTGTAGTGTAGCGCGTACACTGACTTTCTTGAACTTGATGCAAGTATTACCTTATTTTTGTCAGGAATATATATTAATGAAGAGTGACTTTCCAACAACTTCTTTACATCAGACGAAGACATTTTCAGTTAAAGTGTTGTTTGATTTACCTACACTATATGATTACATTTACACTGTATATCCTAAAGCCAGCTAAACAATGTTTGAATACAACTTGGAAATTACATGTGCGTCCACCATATTTGTTGTTTTGAAAAATTAACATCCGCTTCCGATCTTGTTTTCCATGGCGACTAGGGAAGCAGAAATGGCTGCAATAGTTCACTAGTAGTATGGTTTAAAAACATTCAAACTAAATAATCAGATTTTAATCTTATAGCAAAGTTAATAATGATTAGTAAGGAATAAAGTTATAGATGAGCCTATTCTAGTAATGTATTGGAAAGTAGTATGCCTTAAATAGCGCACGGACAATTTCTTTTATTTGTATTTTTTCTTTTTTATAGAGTAGAGACTTTTCAAGACTTTTGAAACTTGTGTCATGTCATTTTGTCAAAAGTTTGTATTTTGTCAGTTTTAATAACTTTTTAGTTTGTCAAGTTTTGTCTTTCACTCAGTGAGTGACTTGTGTAACTTGTTCTTGTTGTCGAAAAATAACACATTCAACCTCTGTAACGCATCCAACTGAATAATTAAAATTAAAATAGATTTTAAAATAAAACTAATAAGAGAGGTAAATAGATGTAAATATTGTAAATTAGATCATACTGTACTATACATTTTTGCAGAGAAGGTGAAGGAAGAACAACCATCAGTCAATCTGTAATCATATCATAATCAGAAAATCAGACATAAATTATAATAATTCAATTATGATTTTTAGTAGTATTAGACTGTGTCTTTTAAAGTAGGTACTTTGAAGGTCTCACGCGCACGCGGTTTGCGCATCCGAAAAATGACGGAAAAACTGTTGTGGCCATTTTACATTCGGCTCGGGGAGGACTTCGTTGTTTTGCGTTTTACGTCACAGTTTTCTAAGAATAAATTGTTTTGTCATCAGTGACGTAGAGCGCATATTTTTCCAAACACGGCGATATATTTGCATGATGGTGAATTTTGAGACTGTCATCAAATTTATTATTTTGTATCGGTATATACTTTAATGGCTTAATACTTTTTTGTGTAAAGTCGTAGGACATAGTGGTTTTACCGTAGTAATGCTGTGATCCTTCACACAAAAGAATAACTTTACTTCGTTAAGAATGGTTCTTGCAAGAAAAAGTTATGAATTTTCAAACTTCAATGAAATTATCAGTTGTCACCAGTTATCCCCCTTTACAAATAAAACTTGGGTTGTCGGAAATGGCTCTTCTCATCAATTTTATATAATGATATAAAAATATTTTTATTATTGTTCATATCGAAAAATCCGCTAAGCACTAACCAATTAATAAACGAGAAACAGTTTTACAATATTATTAGAAGTTAATACAACCGAATAATTCAAGAAGTTTATATAAATTTTAGTTTTTGTAATCTGTTGAATTTCTGACAAGTTTTGTCCCTTGATATACATAAATAGCTATTATACGGTATAATAGTAAATTAATACATAATATAGCATCAAATTACGTTAAAAACTGTAAGTTTATTTAGTTAATGTCTAAACATTTTATCTGTTCTCCTTTACTGAACCAATAATAGGAATAATAATAATTTTATCCTTTCGCTAGGGATATTAAACAGAATATATTTACTACATTATACTAAATTTAACTATTACTAACTATTACAACCACACTTACATGCCTATTAGTATCTTTTTAATTTAATAAAATATTAAAATATAAATTTTAAATAATTGTTAAGTTAATGTAACATTCTAATACTTACCCTTCCTACTGTGTGTCCTTACCATTAGTCTTATGACTTATGGATGATTTTAATTTTTTTGAGTAATTTTTATTTATAATTATATCCATCAATTTTAGATATAAAAAAAGAATACTTACCTTTTTATAAATATGACAATTGATTTAAAATTTAACAATAGCTTAAGCTTAGTAAAATTAGTTTAAATTAAATAAACATATTATTTTCTGCTTTTTTTCTTCAGAAATAATGATTGTTCCAATTTTTCCATTCACTTTTTTCGTAACATACCCACAAATAAAATTATCCAAAATGCAAATTCTTGATGTTATGTAAAAGTTTTGTTGTTCATTGAGTTGTATATTGCATTGAGAATGTTTCCTGAAAATTTGGTTGCATTATCTTTTCAAATAAAAAAGTTGTTGGCAAAATAAGGCAGAAATTTGGAAAGTCGGTCACAAGTTTTTACAATTAAATACAAAGATAAAGAAGGGGGTTAAAAAAATTCACCAAAAAAATCATAACTTCATTTCTATAAAAGCTAGAAAGATGAAATTGGTATTTTTGCAAAGCTTATAGCTAGCCCTTTAAAATAATGTATCATTTATGTCAATAGGACAATATTTAAAATTTCTGTCAAAGTACCTAGTCTTTTTATTGGTGCAATTGTTGGCTGGGAAAGTTGGCATTATTAAGGTTTTTTTATATTTATATTGTTTAAATTAAAGTTTTTGAAGATGAAACAATTGACATAATTACTGATAGTTGTGACTTACAAGTTTTCTACTTTAGTATTTATAATACATTTGCTGACTGGGTGGGAAAAAGAAATTGAATTATGAATAATTCCTTTTCAAAAACTAAGGAAAACCACACTTTAGTTTTTATTACTGGTAATCACTTTAACTTTATGAAAAAAAATGAAGTAAATTTGTAACAAACTCAAACAGGGTTTTGAGAATAGGGAAATCATACAAAAAGGTCATTAAAACATCCAGAAAAAGAGAATGAGTGCAATCCAGTCTAGTGAAGGTGTGCTAGTATCTGCTCCTACACCCATGTTTAGCCATAAATCTGAAAAAGGAGCTGTTGTCACTGTTGAACAAGTAAAATATGGTAAATATGAATTTGAATTTTTTTGGGCTCATAGCTAGATGAGTTTAGCATTTTACTTGTAAGCCATCATCAGTATTTTTATCTTTGATTTCAAATTTCTACTTCTAGAAAAAGAATATAATGATCAGTATTCACCCGGGGGAGGGGGGGATTTTTGCAAAATAATTTCTTATCTTATATATTGTGTATTTTTCTGTTAGGATGTACTCTGCCACAAAAATCACCGGTGACAAAAATGTAATCAATATTTCTCCCTTAATTTGATTTTCATTTTAAGATATGTGTTATAATATAACTTATCATGTTACTTATTTATTGTCTTTTTTAAATTAATATAATAAAAATAAATATTTTTAAGGTATTCTGCCTGAACTTCGCTCTAGTGCCCACTTTGACAAATCAAAACCTCTACCAACATCCTTACAAAGTGATTTTATACCTGAGGACATACTCTTTGCCCTGACTCAGCCTCCACCTATTAAAGACAAGCTTGGACCAGTGTCAACAGCAAGAAACCTAAACACAACATCTGTATGATACTGTTTTGCACAATATAATTTAAATAAAATTACATGATATATACCATATTCATATCCATTTAAAGTCTGTAAATATGATTCTGCAGACTCCTTAAAGTTTATAATTGTCATGTACCAATATTAATTTTGCAGGTAAACAGCCGACCTTCACCTGCAAATGTTTGGAGTCACAAAAGAAGGAATAGGTTCAAGCATTTAGTGGATAACACACCATGTGTGTGTGGTGCTGGGAAGTAGGTTTTTTTAAATTTATAATATAGTTAAAACTTAAATTTTGTGGGGTAGCTTAAATTTTTAAAGAAACTCCATTCACTCTATTGAGACATTTGTTTAAATTTATAATAAGAGCTTAACCTTTTATAAAATTAATTTGTAGCACTACTAACATGGAACTTTAAGTGTACAAAGCACTCTTGTTAACTTGGGGAATTCTTTTTTATTATGCAGTGAGGTAGGATAATACAAAGTTGCTAGACTCATTTGAAAACAAAAAAAATTAATTTCAGGGACATTTCCTTCTTGTATGATGTCCCACAGACCTTGTCCCATCCTGTTAAACCTGATAAACTTGACAAGAGTGCCATACGAAAAGAAGAAATTGCAACTTTTGGCAAGGTATCACATTTATATACTCAACTTTATGGTTATAAATAATGAACTGTACATTTTCATGATTCAGTACCGAAATTCAGGTTGCTGACTTGTCCTGTATACTTCTGCTGACTAGTCTTTTGCACTAGAGCTGGCTAGCACCGAATGGGTTTGCTATTTAATTTTTGGATAAGGTCAAATTTTAGCCCAGCTTCAATTTTTTATTTTCATGTACTATCCTATCTATCAATGATTTTTATTTATTTATAATATTTAAGTAAAAAATATTGGCAATGCAGAATGGATGTATTTATTTTGCCAACAGCCACTCCAGCTCCCAGACACACTGATTCCTGATGAATACCACATTGTGAAGAATAAAGGTGTTGTTGGCATTGAATTCCATGATGAGTAAGAAATTTATTATATATTAACATATTTAGAATTAGATGACTGTTAATATGTTTTCTCCTATTAGAGGACATATGTCATTGTAGATTTAAGAAAATTGATGCAAAGGGGTTTAATCAACAATATTAAAGGAAGTAGTGGTTTGCTATTAATGATATCCCTGTAAAAAATAATTTGAAAATTGAATGCTTCAGTTAAACTAGTAACAGATTAAATTTTTCCAAAATTAAACATGTCACAGCAAGCATTTATAAAAAAAATATTTAAAAACCAAATGCATTATTATTTAAATCTTAATTTGTTTACCTGGATAAACTGAACTAAAAATTACATTACAATTTTCTCTTGCCTATTTGCTTACAGCAAATTCAGTACCAATCCAGAAGACCATGAAAAACATCTAGTTGTTTTCCCCTCACTGTAAGTATAAAAAAAGATGTCTAGTTGGCACATAGGGTCCAGTTTTGATATCTTTGTTTTATTTTTAAAATATATTTCTTCATTATAAACAATTTTACAAATAATTATGAACATGTTTTTGCTATAAACTATAACATAAGAATGTATTTGAAAAAGACTTACTTTATTATTTATTTTAAGTTGAAGCGCTTCAAATGTAGAGTGGTTGTATCTTTTCATATGAATTTCCTATCTCCAGTAAACCTGCAAGTCGGTATGAGGTAATGCAACTGAAGAATGCACTGAACAGCATGCTTGACAAAGTTGGTGCCAATGATTTGGAATCTGACAAAGGAAGTGGTCCTACACAGGTTTTGAATCAAAATGATTAAATGTGTTTGTTGTTATATTTAGTTTCTGTAGAATAGAGTAGAACATTAATACAAATACAACACTGATAAAATGATTTGAAGTGTTTTCTATTTATTAAAAAAAATTGACGCTACTTTAATTTAAATCTGTAGCTCAGTGCACTGAAAATCTTTTTATGCATTATACTTCTTTTTTTCAATTTTAATTTGATGAAACATTTGTTCTCATCTTATGTAAATGAATAAAAAATACATTACTACCAATTATTGGTCACTGGATGGTTTACTTTTAAATAATGTTTAACAACAATAATACTGTTTTTAAAATCAATCTGGTACTATAGGCCTACATTCATTTCTTCATTTAAATTTGGTCAATTGTGAACATATTTAAAACCAAAAGCTCATTTTCATAAATTATTCTCCATAAAGTTATAAAGTTATAAAGGAATGTTTGCGAACTGAAAAATGAACTCTTTAATGAATAGTTAATAAATTATAAATATTTTTTTAACAGATGCACAATTTATTGGAGCTAATAAAGAAAGAGCAGAATATCTACAATGTTGTATTTCATGAACTTATTAGACAGGTTTGTAGTAACTTCTTCTTCTTCTTCTATGCTTTCAGGGCCCACGATCAATGCATTGATCATTATGGCTCCTATGGTTCAGAGGGGTTCGCGATGTTAATGTGCGTGGTTTTTTAAGGGGATAATTCACTGGTTGCAAGACAGGAGGCAAGAGCCGCAAATGTGTCAGGCGTAGTCGCCGCAACTGTTGTTTTTGGAAGATTGTTCCATTCCTTTATTGTCTTTGGAAGGAATGAGGAGCTCCTGTACTGAGTTCTTGTTTTTAAAAGTCGAAACTGTTTGTCGTAACATGTCGGATATAAAAAAAAAGTATATATTTTATGAAAATTAATTCCTTAATGATGGCCTCCGAAAAACATTTGGTAAAGATAAATGATGTAAGGGTTTTATTTTTAGTCTTGTTTAGCTAACCTAATTGCATCTACTATAATTATTTTTTGCAATAATTTTTCTGCTTTCTAGACCAGTGTTGAATGTGTTGAGAGAGGAGAACTACTTGCAGACCTCAGAAAAAAGTACAGTGACCTCCTTAATAAAATACCTTTACAGATTATGAGGTAATAATGTGTCTGGTTTGTATTTTAGTTTCATATAAAAATTAAATAATAAAGATAAATAAAAAAAAAAAAATTTATTTGGGAAATGTCATTTATGTATATTTGATAGTTTGGATATTGATCCATATCCAAAAAAAACATTGGCATTTGACAGTAAACTAAAACAGGATTTTGACTTTAGTATCAAGAATATATGTGTAAAAAAAAATTCTAATTTCAACTGTCAGTCAATCAATTTTTGGGAAAATTAGTTTAACAGAGAAAAACAAACAAATTGCAGACATCTTGTAAGGAATTTTATTTGTAATAGTTAACCAATGGAGACCATTATGGATGGTTTATTGGCCTAATTTCAAATGTCCTGCTTTATTTCCCCAGTCTTCACGAGGAAGTGATGGCACAGAGAGCTTTAGACAGAAGGTTGACAGAAGAGCTGATGAGATTCAAGGGCACTATTTCTTTTCTTACCAGGTTTGCTACCTCAAATTTTTGAGTAACAGTAACAGGGTGTGAAATTATTTAGGTCTTGTTATTTTCATTTGAAAGATCATAAAATTGCCATGGTTAGGATTTGTGAGATTTTAATAGGAGTATGTAGTGGGAGGGGCCATTGGGAATTCCTTTCTTGTTTTTATTTTGATGTAGTTTATGTATAGGTTAGATATTTTTTAAAATTCATAAATAGCTGAACATCAAATTAGGTCAAGGCTAGGCTGCAAGGCCTCTCCAGTATCTTTTATACAAAGGACGTGTTTCCCTCTCAGCCTAAATTGCTGCTACCTAAAGCCTAATGCAGTCATTGCCTAGACCCTTCCTCTAACCCAACGCCACCTATTGAACACAGAACTGCAGAATCTTAAAATAAATTATTGATATAACTAAGAAGATACGTTTTTTTGTTACAATCTCTCTCCTATGCAACTTTAAATAATAAATATGGGTTTGTACAGCAAATATTGAAATAATGAATTTTTCTCAATATTCTTTTTCACTATTTGTGTTTACTAATCATATCAATCTAATGTACCTCCATTCAGTGAACTTACAGATGTTAAGGAGCATGACATGAAGGTCACACAAGAGGCACAAAAAGCACAAGATGATGTGAGCTGGTGTTTTTTCACTTAAATCAAAACAAATTAATCTCGTTAGTCAATGTTAAAGTTGGCAACAGTTTATTGTATTTTATCCATAAACTTATACATTCCATTTTACCCAAAAAATAAGCATTTCTTTAATAATCTTGTGACATAAATAGCTCTAATTGATATTATAAGCCAGTGGACCTCAACATTTTGACATGAAAGACCACTGTCTTGTAAGAGCCAACTTGGGATGAGGTCTCATTTAACTGTATTAATACATCAATATACCTTAATAGAAGCAACATTCTTAAAGTTTCAACAATTACCCCATTCAGCTGCTTAGATGTATTGGGTTTGTCTCTAGTAAAGGTCCACATTTTTGAGAAACAGTTACATGGTTTGAAATTATTTCGGTCTTGTTATTTTTATTTGAATACATCATAAATGCCTTTCTGGTCTTATTTTGATATATGTTATATAAAGGTTAGATATTTTGAAAATTAGAACACTAGCAGACCCTTATAATGTGTGTTTTAAGACTAAATACAGTATCTTTTTTATAGTTACGTAGTGCTTTAGCTGAGTCCCAAAAGAACTCCAATTTACTTGCCGAGTACCATGACTTGTATGAGCTGCAGCGTAAGAGACTGGAGGGTCAAGTTTTTATGCTCTCTGAGGAAAGAGAATTGTGGAGTACTGCAGCTTACAGTCTGGCCCTTAAGGTGAATGCATGACAGCAAGTTCAAAATGACATCGTTTTTGTAAAATGCTGTTCAATTACTTTGTTAAAAATTGGCTTATTTAAAACTTGAATTTTTTCAAAAGTTATTAAATTAGAGTTTGTTTTGTTTGAAAGACAATTGTCATCTCTATAGATTGACATGTCGCAAGACATACGTTTGCAATTATTTTATATCTTCAGTATTTTTTTACATAAAAAAACAAGGACTAATTTTCATATACCGTATCACTATCAATATTATATTTATTGCAAAAAAAAACTTTCCACATATACTGTAAATATTAATTTAAAAAAGAAAAGTTATAAAATGGTTCTCATGAAAAAAAATTCTTGTGTTCTAACTATAGGTTACAGAGGAGTACCAACTCAACACAGCTAAACGGATGCAGCTGTCTGAGAAGTGCTGGGTCAAAATGGCCAATCATTTCACCATTTTACTGAGTGACAGGGACACTGACCTACTGACGCAAATTCAGGCCAGTCATCTCTTTATTTACATACTGTAACAGGGTATTTCTATAGCCATTTAATTTTTAGAACAAGAATACATTGACATAATATATTATCTAACCATATAATAACCAATTACATGAAAATAATTCTGACTTTAGTAAGTTTTATTTATTGTGATTGTAAGCACAGCTTCAAAAAGGTGCACCATATTTTGATTTCTCTTAAAAGTTTTAGCAGTACTTGTGTTGCAAGTAGCCTACTTGGCTGTGACATGAATGAACCAGATCAGATTACAGATTACTCCTTAAAATAATTATTAAGCAAATAATGTAAAATTAAAAAAATGATAAGAAAAATGCTCTGGCTCTTTACAAGGTAATTTCTTGGATATAATATTTGTAGACAAAAATGTCTGGTACTTGTGCTGAATACAAAATATAAGTTACTTAATTTATTTAATGTTTCTTTAGATCTCTGTATTTTTTATACTATATACAGGGTCATGTAGAAAACTGGAGAGATCATATAGAAGATTTCAACCTGGCACTGAAACAAAAAGAAGAAGACATGAGAGACAGCCTCAAGAAAGTCAAATCTGGCATTGAGAGCTACTGGCAGAATTTCCAACAGAAATATGTGTAATGGGATTTTTTTCTGTTGGTTTTTGTTTCTACAGAGAATACATAGATGAATGAAGGCTTTTAGTCAAGACATGCACCATTTTTTTTTGGTTGTCATTAAAGCTTGACATTATCATTATTTCTCTGTGCTTAAAGTTTTTGTCCTAAAATCTTTCTATGTTTTTACTAAGACTTAACTCCATGTCAGGCGACATAATTATACACTAGGTGACATGGGTATAACCTTACCTTCATATATATTTTATGAAAAGTCTCAGTGTAATTTTATTTTCTGTATGGTATTCAGTGTCTACATATTATTTAGGTTAAGCAGGGTTAATCAGCCAGACCAGTATTTGAGCAAAATTCGGTTAAGTTCTTCATGTACTTCTTTACCAATTATTTTCAGTGACTTGGAGAATGGTATTGTGAAGAAACCTGATGAGGAATTCACCAGAGCTCTGTATGGGGCACTTCAAAGCTGGGATGAGGTCAGTTTTAAATGGTGGTTTCAGCCCAAGTTAATCTATGCATTGTAGGTGTTTACTGCTTTGATGAAAGTAATAGATTAAATATTTGGAGAAATTTATATAGGCCAATATATATTTATATTTATCTTTTTTACAATACATTTGGATTTTTTTTAAAAACTTGTATCTTGAGTTTTAGTCTTAAAATTTGTCTGTATTCACATAGAAAAGATATTTCTTAATCTATTTAACACCGACAGTAGAAGTGAAACTAATTTATGGTATAATTTTTAGTAAAGTCTTATGGAAACTTACAATATTTCAGTACTCCTTTGACGAGGAATTTAATGAACCCCCAAAACTTTATAACCTAGGAAGAATCTTAGAGCAACACATCAAGATCCATCCGGTGGATCTCTAAATAATATTATGATGTTTAGTTTTATCATGGGAGGGAGGATTAGTTTAATTGAAATGGTAAACCATTCAAAATCCTACTTTACCAGATCATTATAAAGGAAACAGATATATATGGGGGAGACAACCTGCTCAACACCCAGGATCAGTTATCCCGTATCCGTAAAGAAATGGAGGGTTGGACTGACTGTGCTCTCAAAGTGTTCCGTCGTCACCGTGCTAATGATGGCAAGACTCACCCGGATCAGGCCAACATGCAGGCATTAAATGAAGTCAGTAGCTCACCAGTTACCTCCAATCCTTAAAACTTTTGTTCAGTTTATGAACTAACTTAACCATACATTTCTGTACATTTTCATCACAGCCACATTGTAATTGTGTGTTGTTGTTTTTTTACAGAAAAAATTAAACATGGGTGCAAATATATCTATTTTTTTAAATTTATCCCACAGGAAGTTGATCAACTTCTAGCCCAGTTTCAACACAGAATCACTGGAGAAAATGGTAAGATACTATTTGCTCAACAGCAATCGCAAAATTGAAACCTAAAAAAAAAATTAGACTCACAAAAATACTTAATTTTTTTTATAACAAAAATTATTTACCAAATAATTAATTATTTTTTGTGTAGGTGTTGCAGCCCTAATTATCAACTTCCAGAGTTCACTGGAGAACTGGGAAACACGTCTACTGTCCAATATTCACGGTGTCCTAGCCTTACAAGAAGCAGACTGGGGAACTTTCTATCAAACAATGGAGGACTGGGTCTCTTTACTCAAACAAGCTGTTGAATTTGTTGGAACAACACAGAAAGATGAAGACAGACAAGATGGCAAACCGCATACAAGGTACACAAGTTTTGTTGTTGTTTTTTTTAAATTTAGAATATAGTTTTATAAACTTTTTTGAGTTTCAATTTTACACAATACCTTATTACGACTTATCACTTTTGAAGCCTTTTTTATCACCTTTTTTATCACAAAAGTATACATTTTATTATGCGAACAATAAATCAAATTAAGATGACAGGACGGTAGGAGAAGCTTAATTGTTTTGTCATATATTTCATTACAGCACAGAATATATGTAAAAATTGCTGCTGAACTCACATGCAGTAACAACATTTAATATTATCGTTAAAAACCATGAAAGTTGTGAACAAAAAAATCATTGAAATCCAACCCAGAGGATTATAGCAAATTTAACATACAAAAAAAGTGTTTCCCTTTGGCATGTATAATAAAACAAACTTATTATTTCAGGTGCTGTGTATTATTCAGTTATTAATATTAAGTACCTTAGATCCTGTAAATCAGTACATTAAAATTTCTTTTTTAATGAAATCCGTTTTTAAAATCACCTTTTTTTGATAGGCTCATAAGCTAAATACAAGAAATATATAGGCTTACCACACTGTATATATATAGGCTTACCACACTGTATATATATAGGCTTACCACACTGTATATACATATATTCTGCTTGAGATTTTTTTTAAATTGTATTTAGAAATGTATTTCTTCTTCTCTTTCAGCCCCAGAAAATCAAAAGGATTTAAGATTATGTAATTCTAGTACAGACAGATACATTTTTATCAAATTATTTCAATTTTTTAATTTATTTACATCTGATGTTAACCCTTTCATTCATTGTTGCATGTCTTTAGCTAAATCAGGGAAATACAGAGGAAACGCCCTGATTCAGAATTTTTCAAATATTATTTTATGATTTCTCTTTTTTTGTGCGTAAAAATGGAAACTTTCTGTCCAATTAACAATTGTGCTTTTTTAAATTGTGTAGATCGTTTATAGTTATAAAGTGTTGAAGCTTCCTTGTTTAATACTTTTCTAGAAATAAAAGTTCTTATTTAAACATTTTTATTATTTGGAGAGTGTAGAATACTTTCTATATTAATAATTAATTAATAACTTCTTCTGATCCTTTTCTTTATTCTTGGACAACATAATAGATTATTGACCAGTGGTCAAATGATGCAGGCAGACATTTTGCTTGTACAATTATAAAACTTGTTAGCCTCACTTTGATAACATGAATTTGATTACCATTTTCCTTGCCCACTTGAAAAAATTGACTTGTAGGACAGCTCTAACAGGACCTGGGCATGCATAAAGTCAAGAGTGATCATATTTATTTTAGCACTATAATTGCTTAGACACACTGAAAATAATGGTGAATATTTAGCTTTTTGTATTGTAGAGAAAAATAAAGAACACGGCAAAACAATAGCACTGGTTCTACTGCTCTACATCCAAATCTAACAAAAAAGAAACCTAAAACTGAAATGCATCTTCTACCCCCTTTTTTTTTCTTCTTTTCTTTTCTTAATAGTTTAAAGGAAATAGTTTTAGCAATGACTTTTTTTTTGGACCTGCTTTTCATTGGTTGAGAAAGTTGATGAAGTTTGAGAAATCATACACGTTTAAAGGCACCATAAAGTTTATTTGCAAGTATGGTGTCATTGACTCTTTCACAACAAATCATTTTTTTTTTAATTTTAGGAAATGAAAGATAAGAAACAAGAGAATCAGTCAAAACTTTCAGTCAATAAGTGCATGACTTACTGAACAAATTGTAGCATCATCTAACCCAGCGGTTCTCAACCTGTGGGTTTTTGCGGGAGGTCAAACGACCCTTTCACAGGGGTCGCCTAAGACCATCGGAAAACACATATACTCTACACTTATGAAGTAGCTACAAAAGTAATTTTGTGGTTAGGGGTCGCCACACCATGCAGAACTGTATGAAAGGGTCGCTGCATTAACAAGGTTGAGGACCACTGGTCTAACCTCAAGTTTGTCACTCTTTGATTTCTTTGGGTTGGGTAATAGTTTTCTTTTAAATTAGTCTCATTGGTATTTGGTAAAAATTTCCCTTTTTTTTGTTGTTTCTACTGTCTGTTGTGGTGCAGGTAGCATGTAGTTACAATGAATTCTAAATTCTAGACTCTTATTTTTTATAAACATGTCCTACACCAAGGAATTTTAAAAACATCTATTAATATGGTATTATTAGTATAGCTTTTTTTTTTTTTTTATTGTTTTTTTTTTTACATTTTTTTTTTTCATATTGATTGTGAAGGCTGTTGTCTAAAACTAACCCCAAAAATCATTCCTGTGTTTTATCTAAAAGTTAAAGTAAAAGGTGTAACTATTATAATTTAATTCGATTTATGTTTATTTTTGCTTTTGATAAAGATTATATCATCACAGTTTTGTGACAAAATAAATTGAAAATCTTGTTTTGGTAGTAAGTGCTGATATTCATCTATAATGAATGAAATTGGCTTCAATAGAAACTTTTCAAATTGTTTAATATTTCTCGTAAAAATGCTGACTTGTGGCGCCCCCCCCCTCCCCTCCCCACTCACCTCATACTTTGCGAAATTTTAAATTAAAATAATTTCTTTCTACCTTCAAATTATTTATTTAAAGTTTTAGTGTTTATAAGCCAGGAATTCAATATTACTATTTAAGTTTCTTTAAAATAATAAGTGTACTCATATCAACATAACAAGTTATAAATCTTACGAAATGATGACATAGTTGATATCAAGCAATATAATTTTGGATATCAATCCCACCTTTCAGATAAATTTCTCCCCAACAAGTCCGTTTCAATAAATTAAGTCTTTAAAAAAAAAAATTAACTTACTCTAAAAAATCTTTTTCCACAGTGTAGATATCCATGATGTGGTGAGGAAAGTTCAAAAGTGGGCAACAACATCCAGCAACTCTATTGACAGTGAGGATGGCAGGATGGTTGAGATGGTATGATTCTGTTTATAAATGATGAGCTGGTAATTACGCAACAATTTTAGATCTGGATCTGTTTAGATTGTGATCATGCACAGTGGATTCTGCTATGGCATGGACATTCATAAAAGAATATTTAATAAAGAACTTAAATATTGCAGTTCCTTTATTGCAAAAAGTATCAATAAAGCAATTGCATAATCCATTTCATTCTGATTTTAGAAATATAAAATTAGAAATAAAACTGAGGAAAAGGCCATTTATTAGTGCAGGTCATTTAAATCTTGTTTTATTTTAATGTTCAGGTTGCGAAGCTTCACTCTGAAATGGTGAAGTGGATGGTTCAAATCTTATTACGACTGGCTCCAGACAAGGAAAGTAACTCTAAAGAGGCAAATGAGATGGCCCTGCTTGGCAGTGCATCCATAGAGCAGCTGACTGAGGGGGCTAAGACTTTGTTTGAATCATTGGAGAGGTTCTCAGACAATGTAACACTGTGAGTGATTATATTTAATAATTTGGTAATTTTAAACATTTTTATAGTTTGTTCAAAAATATTTAAATGATGGAAGAATCATTGTCTTTTTTAAATGTAACAAATCATGGTTGAATTATGATGTTTTTTTTAATATCTGCTTTAGTTTAGTGAGAGATTTGGAGGTTCATTCAATTAGGCTTATATTTTTTACTCTCCATTTAGACCTTTAAAAAATGAGTTTTTTAAATAAAATAATTGACAATTATACTAGTAGATGTTCAAGATCAAATGTGAATTTTTTTTTTAAATTTAAATAATTTGCATTGAGTCTAAGTCTATTGATGTAAAGCTTTAATGGAGTATTAATTTTTTATTTACAAAACCAACTACTTGTTTTCTATTTTTTTTACTTTTGTCTTTGTTCAGCTGCTGTAATGGTATTGTTGTGGAGAACACACAGAAAAGACAGGAAAACAATGAAGATAACTTTGACCATGAGCTCAAGGATATGAAACGATTGAAAGTATAAAGTTCAGAAAAGATTTACATTGCATATTAATGAAGTATTTTTTTTTTTAATTTCTTGGAATAATCGATATATAATTCCTTAATTTATATTTGTCTTTTTTTCAACATTGATTCATCAGATGATTTATCAAAATTAGAAATTGCCATTTCAAGCAATGTTTTTTTGTTTTTTTTGTTTTGATTTTTCATCCATAGACAGAATGTGATGATTGGATTCAAACCGCCCAGTTGCTTTTGTCACAACTGACTGGAGAGCCTTTGGGTACATTATTTCCTTTCAAGGAACCAACAACTTTTATCACTGAATCTGATGTGGAACCTTCTCAAGACAGAAGTTCCTCAGACTACAAGAACAAAGTGACTTTTGTGGACAAGGAGAAATTTTCAGATGCACAAAGAGACGTTGTATGCACTCATAATGTCATAATTATAATGCAATTATAATGTCATATAATTTTATTTTTTTCATAAAATTAGTTAATACGATACAAAGTAACTGCATAAAATAATATTCTTTATGATTGATAATACAGAATAAAAATAGTGAACACCCCTCTTTATCAGGAATGTCCTGGAAATACCATTACAATTTTTTTTTCAGATTTTAAATTTCAATAGCTACTTCATATTTAGCTTTATTTTATTCCCAAATCTAAAATAACAAATTCTTTTTTTTTTTTTTTTTTTCAAATGTATTTTCCAATTTTATTACTAGTATCAGGTTATAACAATTTAATATGTAGATACACTGATATTTATTAACTCAGCATGTTAAATACAGATTCTATCATGCTGCAGAAAGCCACTTTTCAAAATGCACACTTCATGAGAAGTTTGGGAAATATTTTCATATAAATATATTTATAAAAATTGCTAAGCAGCCTCTTTAAATTGTTCCTCTTTTAGTAGCCACTTTGTGCTTTAAACTGTTCCCCTTTTAGTAGCCACCTTGTGCTTTAAATTAGGGGACCCCTGAACCAAACAAATCTCATCCATAACGTTTGAATAAAAAAAAAAAATCTAAAGAAATCTTTCATTATTTCATAACTGATGTGCCTGTTATTGTCTTGCTTGAGTCCAATTGATACTAGTATGTCACTCAATGACATTTAATTTTTGTTCTTCTTGTTAAATGTATGTTAAAGTGACATTTAATGATAATGTACATAATTTATTTAAAATATGTATGTTAAAATTATCCTTGTAGCTTTCTGTATCAAAATATTTAAACGATGAGAAATGTTAAACATGCTATCATCCAACAGACATCTGTATCTGAGAGATCCAAAGATGAAGTAGATGTTTTGAAACCCAGCAGAGCAGCAACAGAAACAGCTGAGCCTAATGACACAGCAGACCCAGCAGAAACAGTAGAACCAACAGTAGCAGCAGAACCAACAGGAATAGCAGAACCAACAGGAACAGGAGAACAAGCAGAAACAGCAGAGCCATTAGGAACAGCAGAGGAGGTAAAGAATAGGAATGAGACTATTAAAGCTGAATCAAAAATCTTCAGGGGATGAATTCATAATTTGCTTACATTGGTCAAAATTAAATAACATATTAAAAAAAATATTATTTAAATTATGTTTTCTTTTTTTATGTTAAAATGTATGCAAATAAATAGAGCATAGTAGGCTATATACTTGCATAAAGTTTGCACTTTTTTTTTACAGAAAATTTCTATTAAATTCAGGGGTTCGACCTATCTACTCGAAATCAATTTCACTTCCTGTTATTCAGTGTGGGGTAGTCATTTATATGAAAAGTTGGAAAATTGTTTTCTTCCCTGCTCTCACTTATATTTAAGCAGAGGTCAATCCATTTTTTTTGTGTAACTCCATATCCGCAAATACCCACTTGGACTATTGAACACAAAGGGTGCAACCTATATACAAGTATAAGCTGTACATTTTCCCAGGTTGTGATTCATTTCTTACCAAGGGTAATCTTGCTATTTGCAACAACATTTATGCTACATGAAGTAAAGTTATGAAATGAAAAATCCCATTGCCTATTAATAAAAGGAGTTTCTAAAAGTAACTAGATTTAGTAAAAGACAGGTCATCGTATTTTGTATTTAACACTCAGCTAATGTGACTTGCTTCATATCCAAAACAGGAAATGTATATATAAAAAAAAGTATTTTGAACAGCAGTCAATATATAATTTTAAGTGAATTGTTAAAAAAAATATTTTTAAAACAGAAAGGGGACAAAAAATAGGCCCCGTATTAAAAAGTAATGTTTTTGGTAACTATGAGATTTTTGTTGAATTATTACGGTATACAGTAAATGTTTCCATTGAAAATTATGTATACAGGAGGAAGACTCAGTTAAGGTATCCATCCCACCTGCACACCCTACAACGCCTATACAACCTACAACACCTGTTGAGAAGATTGAAATACTTGGCAGTGATGCTAACACACATACATTGACTATCAAGGATGAAAAGGTTCAGGTAAGAATACTTTTGGGATATTAATTTTTTAAAAATAGGTCAGTATTTTAGGTTAGTTAATAGGTTCCAGACTTTTCAGAAATAAGGGATTTTTTTCATATTTAATGCTTTATGAACTTTTCACACAGGTTTTAAACATCAAAGATTGTGGGGTTGTTTTTTTTTTTCATCAAAGATTGTTTTTCAACATTAGGAGACACATGTGTATTAAATGGGATGATAACTATTTATCTACCATATTTTTTTTTTTTTTAAATATTATTTTTAAAAATTTTCTTAAAATGCTCTTACTCTTAGATTACATTGTTAAAATAATCTTACTCTTAAATTCCATTTTGCAAAGCTTTGGCCAGGTTTAATACTTTCTGTTTGCCCTTTTATTGTACAGGTAAAATGTTGAAACACTGACTTCAGTTTCAATAGAACTCAAACAACGTCAAAGTTCTCTCCCTTCTCCCACTGTCTATTGTCTCCCTTTTCATGGCTAAAATAATTATATCTTTAATGCTCCCAGGCTTTAGGTCATGCAGTTGTCAAATCTGAGGTTCCAGGTTCACCAGATACCAAGACAGCATTTGAGGCTCTGGCAGCAGTGCAGAGCTTACAGGACCAATTAATGTAGGTCACTTTTAGTTGGTGAAAACTCTACTATCCTGACTGATTCCCTCCCCCCTCTGACCTATAAATGATGCTGCTGGGTGCCGTCCATGGCTTGACATGTAAATAGTTCTGGGGTGGACGGGGTGAAAATACATTTTTTATATACAGCTGTTTTTTAATTAAATAAATGTATGTAATTTTTTTAATGTCATGATTATGTTTGCTAATATTTTTATGTGCAGCGTGGTGAGCCCAGTCCTAGGTTGGGGTACCGCGCTATCAAGACCACTATAATAATAATAATAATAATGATGACTGGCCGAAATGGGTCAAAGTTTGTTACTGGAGGCCAATGATGAGATAATTAATTTCTAGAAATTAGTTGAGAAGGGGAGAGAAAAATGGAGAACAATTGCACAAGTTTGTGTGTGACAGCATCAATGAAACTAAAGAGGGTGTGAATTTTTTTCAAAAGATTTGCAATTAAAGTTTTAGTAGAGATCAAGATGTCTTTCAGTGTTCAGAGTTGGTTTTAGATGTAAACAATGTTTTTGTGGAGATTCCTGCAAACCTTACACATAAGTAATGACTGTCTATAGGCAATCTGAAACTTGAAACTAGCAAAGTAGGTTTTGTTTTATCTTGTTTGGTTAAAATTTCCTCCTTTATTTTATAGATAAATTGTCTGCAGTATGAACTTTTTATTTCTGCAGAGCTGCTGAACTGAGAGCACAGACAGCAGAAGAAAGGGCACTGCAGGCAGAGGCAGCCATTGTAGCATTGCAGGAAAAGCTGAGATCCTTTGAGAAACTAATGGGCCAGCATGAGCAGAAAGTAAGTTGCATATATTATTGTGATTGGCATATTTTATTTATATTTCAGCAGTATTAATATAAAGTGTTTATCTCATTTATCTATGAGGCTGTTGTCCATTAAATAGAAGGAGAATTTATTCTTGCATGCAATTGGAAAATAGATTTTAAGTAAACCATTATGTAAGAATTTTATAATGTAACTATCCGAAGTGAGTTTCCATCATTTTGACTAATTTTCTATGACATTTTTATTTTTAAAAAACAACAGCTTACAAGGGAGGAAACATCTGGATCAGACATTCAAGCACAATCTGTAGCAGCCAATATTGCAAGTACAACTTATTCACCCAGAGCTTCTTTAGGAGGAAAAGATGAAAAAAGTGGGAAAAAATCTGCAAGATCAAGTAGCAAGGGCTCTAAGAAAAAATAACTTGAGAACAAAGCAACAACACAAAAAAATGGAATTAAACCAGTCCAACTGAACAAAGTAATTTATTGGATATAGAAGCTATAATATCATTTATATAATATAAAATATCATCTGAGAGCCAAACTGTATAACAAAAGTACTTAATTTGTATTTTTTGGTTTGTAAATAGATATACAGCTAAAAAATATTTGTCTCAAACTTGTAAGTCGTCAGAGAAATAAACTTGAGCAAGATATTCAATTATATTTCAGTTTACAAATATATATTTTTTTTTCTCATTCAAATTTGATATCTTTTTTGCAAAATTGAGTTTGAAAGACAATAATAGGTTTTCCCCGAGTTATTTTGGATGATGTAAAAAATTTAAAATCTATACACCATTTACATCAAATATATGAGTATATATGTAAATTTAAGTTGACCTGAAAGACAATGACAATTTTATTAAAAAACTGTAATACAAACAAAATTAAAGATTTAGTACCCGTTATGACTATATACTATTGCAGACCTGTTTATCCCCAAACTCATAAAATTGTGAAATAGTGTATCAAAATTGTCAAATATAGTATATAATTTTTACAAATACACCATGCATAATGTATACAATAAATAATCGCATCGCGTGTCTGGTGGAATCGAGTTCAGTTGGTGTCAAAAAAGTGAACTGAAGGTAAAAATTTACAGCTGGATGTAGAGTGGAAATGCTAATTAAAACTAACAACCGAAAATTACTTTTTTATTATTATTTTTTAATTGGAAAAAACATACGTTCTGAGGCATCTTGGCATACAATCATAAAAGACATCTCAAAATTAATCATAGTCCTCAAAATCAATCATAGTACACCAAAATCAAAAGGGTAAACTGGTCTGATATTGGGATGTTCAAATGTAAGTTTGATATATATTTTTATGCAATGCCCATTCTGAAAATAACTCATGAATCAAGTCAACAACATTGGTAAGTTCTAAAGTGTGATCAAGCTAGTTTTGTTTTTTAAAGTTTATTATTTTTAACCCAAGCCAATTCTTGTCAAAAGTAACAAATATTGATGAATACAATATTTCAAAATGTTGTATTAGATCTATTCACAACATATTTTTATACATTTCATTTATATTTTGAATTATTTTTTTTATTGGAAGGCTATAATTACTTTTTTTTTAAAATAAATTTTTAGGAAAATAATTTCATTTGTGTATTTTAGATAATTACTAATGTTTTATTAAAATACAATAACAAGAAATTGAATATAACAATATTTTTATGAACCATTTCTCCCCCTACTCTAGAACTGTAACTTGATCACCAGGCACTTGACTAATATTTTTGTTTACAATTTTAAATACAAAGCATTAAAATGAAAGCGTGGAATAAACTGCTGATGTAAAGAGACTTCAAAATATTTTTTTTAAAGAACAAATAATGCTGCTAAATATCAATTACTTCAATTTACTTGTACATATATAAAGACTGCTGACTATTCATTAGTATTTACACTTTCAAAAGCATTATTAATATTATATATACAGTTTGTTTGTTTTTGAAGTTAAGATATCCTGGTTTGCTTTGTAACATTCAAATTCTTATTTAACTACATGTAAATTTCCCATATTTGTATATTGTTGATAGTTTTTTAAAAATTTTGCTTTACTAATATTAAAAGCAAAACAAATTTCTTCAAAATCACTTGCTTTCATCGATATCTATAAATATTTAAATAAGACTGAGAATTTGTTAAAACTTTAAAAAATCAGGATAACTTAAATACATTTTTGACATCAATACAACCCTGAGACAGTTTATTAATAAAACATTTTTAAAAATTAAATTGATATAAAATTACAACTTTGAATATGTATGTTTTACTTTCCTGTAATATAAATGGATTAATAGCATTCATTATATCTGTTTTCTGTGATAGACAACTCTATGTCATTAAATTTACTAGACAGCATTCATATTTTTTATTTGTTTTAAGGTGGACTTTTTTCTTTTCTTTACACATTAGATAATGTATTATGAACATTTGAAATACAGAACTTAAACTGGCACTTAACATTGTGTTGCAAACTTTTGTTTTGAGGTTTTTTGTGTAAAATTTCAATAATATGTATGATTAACATTTTAAAAAATGCCAAGAACAAAGCCAACCCATGTTTTGTTTGTTTTTTGTGTTGTTGTTTTTTTTGGTTTCGTTTTGTTCTGGCCATAAACAAGAAAATAGCAAAAAAGACAACTATTGTGGAAAAATTGTTCATATTCCTTCTAAATAAGTATTGTTTTAAAATAGGCAAATCTTATTTACAGTTTTCAGATGTTGAAAAAACAAACGTGTGCTAAGTTTGCATAACTATTAGTGATAGAATCCACCATCTATCAGCAAGGGTACTGCTAACTCTGCCAACCAGTCATGGTCAGTTAAATTTAGTCATGCTTATTTCTCATATTACTATTCTACACAGATAGTCACATTGTTTAGTGCTTCCCAAAGTGGTGGTCCATGGACGTCCGAGAGCAGTCTGCCAGCCTTATGTTGCCAATGTGCCCTACATGAGTAAATAATTTATAAATCTGGAACTGTTCCCTGGTGAAGTGGGAAATTTGTCCACCGGTCCGCCAAACTTAAAAAGTTTGGGAAACACTCATCTACTTCTCTGCTTCAAAATTAACTGCATTTTATTTCACAATATCAAGGATATATAAGACTTTGACATATTATAATTAACTGCAAAACTTAGCAGAGTACAAAATCTTTACTATATGAAAAACAGTAACCCAGAGAAAATAGGACCTTTAAACATGTGAAGTGTAAAATGAATGGTTTTGGAAATCAGTACATTATACTGATAAAACAAAGGCACACAAAGAATTTATATTTACATCATTTACAAAGCTTAACATGATTACAGATAACACCTAAAATAGAAACATGAGCTGCCTTTATTCATTTTAGAAAAATTATTTTTTCCGTCCAAGGTTATCCAAACTTTTGGGGACTATTAAAACAATCATTTCTGATCTCAACCAATAACTAAATAAATTTTAATGAAAGGTAAAATTTAAACTTTGTTCACACATGAGATATTTTGAATACTGAAAGGTCAGGCCAAAAAAAATGCAAGAAGCATACTTAATATTATAACCCCTTGCCAGGTTCTGAATGCCCTACAAAAATATAAAAATTAGATACTACAAAAATTAAAACTCCATTTATTTCTTCCTAAAGTATTTCCATGAATTACCTCTGTAAATGATCAGTTAATATGTGTTTGGGAACCATTGCATGGAGAACGAAATTAAATTCCTCTCATTTGCCTTTTATTACCAAATGTTTATGCATAGGTTAAATAATTTTCTTGAACAGACAACTGCCTTTGATGAATTATTACAATTTTAAAAAAATGGGATATTACTAATTAAATTTTCAATATCTAACCTCTCTCACAAAAATGACTCATGAACTGCTCCTCACACATTTTAAAACACTTTTCAACATCAATAAAATTTTAATCACATTGTCCTGCTAAAGAATAAATATTTCCAATTCAAAATAAAGATGAAATCTTGAATAAGAAATGGCACTTTGTCAAAAATCAATTGATGTCATAAGATTGCAGTGGAGCCCTGCTATAGTGGGACTTTGATATAACATGTTTTCAGCTATAATGCTGGTGCTATGGTGGGACTTTGATATAACATGTTTTCATATATAATGCTAGTGCTATGGTGAGACTTTGATATAACATGTTTTCAGCTATAATGCTGGTGCTATGGTGGGACTTTGATATAACATGTTTTCATATATAATGCTAGTGCTATGGTGAGACTTTGATATAACATGTTTTCAGATATAATGCTGGTGCTATAGTGGGACTTTGATATAACATGACTTCTCTCCCAAAATTTTGTTTATTTTTTTTTCAACAGAATTTTTATTTCTCAGTAGACCTACATGAAATAAAAATTCCATTAAAATATCTGATTTTATATCGACTCCAATGATCATGTAAAATCAGGGTTCCACTGTACTTCTCCCTGATGAATTGACTGCTATCAAAAGAAATTTTATTCTTTACATAGCTTTACAGGTAATGATTTCATGGCAAAGGCAGAAAATTTAAAACAAAAGAGACATTTCAATTTGATTGCATTGCATCACGTCCTTGTATGTTTGTGGCCTGTTCCTTAGTGGCCTTGCTCTGCTTTTTTTTACTTGAAAACTTGGATGTAAGGGTAGCAAATAGAGATGGCGATTTTGGCTGGCTCTCATGAGATGACAGTGACATGGTAGATAATGATTTGGTCAAAGGAAAAAAATGTGGAGAGAGGGGAGATTTTGGTGAGGTTGGAGAAGATGGTGTAGTTAGTGAAGTTGCAAGGGATGGGGGGTCCTCAAGGGTTGACTTCTCTACCACAATGACTTTGCGGAAGGACTGGGGAAAAAATTAAAGAAGGTTAAGTATCATGAAAGATGAAAGACATAAGTTGTAGAGTTAAGATAAAAGACATAAGTTGTAGAGTTAAGATGAAAGACATAAGTTGTAGAGTTAAGATAAAAGACATAAGTTGTAGAGTTAAGATAAAAGACATAAGTTGTAGAGTTAAGATAAAAGACATAAGTTGTAGAGTTAAGATGAAAGACATAAGTTGTAGAGTTAAGATGAAAGACATAAGTTGTAGAGTTAAGATGAAAGACATAAGTTGTAGAGTTAAGATAAAAGACATAAGTTGTAGAGTTAAGATAAAAGACATAAGTTGTAGAGTTAAGATAAAGACATAAGTTGTAGAGTTAAGATGAAAGACATAAGTTGTAGAGTTAAGATGAAAGACATAAGTTGTAGAGTTAAGATAAAAGACATAAGTTGTAGAGTTAAGATGAAAGACATAAGTTGTAGAGTTAAGATAAAAGACATAAGTTGTAGAGTTAAGATAAAAGACATAAGTTGTAGAGTTAAGATGAAAGACATAAGTTGTAGAGTTAAGATGAAAGACATAAGTTGTAGAGTTAAGATGAAAGACATAAGTTGTAGAGTTAAGATGAAAGACATAAGTTGTAGAGTTAAGATGAAAGACATAAGTTGTAGAGTTAAGATAAAAGACATAAGTTGTAGAGTTAAGATAAAAGACATAAGTTGTAGAGTTAAGATAAAAGACATAAGTTGTAGAGTTAAGATGAAAGACATAAGTTGTAGAGTTAAGATGAAAGACATAAGTTGTAGAGTTAAGATGAAAGACATAAGTTGTAGAGTTAAGATAAAAGACATAAGTTGTAGAGTTAAGATAAAAGACATAAGTTGTAGAGTTAAGATAAAGACATAAGTTGTAGAGTTAAGATGAAAGACATAAGTTGTAGAGTTAAGATGAAAGACATAAGTTGTAGAGTTAAGATAAAAGACATAAGTTGTAGAGTTAAGATGAAAGACATAAGTTGTAGAGTTAAGATAAAAGACATAAGTTGTAGAGTTAAGATAAAAGACATAAGTTGTAGAGTTAAGATGAAAGACATAAGTTGTAGAGTTAAGATGAAAGACATAAGTTGTAGAGTTAAGATGAAAGACATAAGTTGTAGAGTTAAGATGAAAGACATAAGTTGTAGAGTTAAGATGAAAGACATAAGTTGTAGAGTTAAGATAAAAGACATAAGTTGTAGAGTTAAGATAAAAGACATAAGTTGTAGAGTTAAGATGAAAGACATAAGTTGTAGAGTTAAGATGAAAGACATAAGTTGTAGAGTTAAGATGAAAGACATAAGTTGTAGAGTTAAGATGAAAGACATAAGTTGTAGAGTTAAGATAAAAGACATAAGTTGTAGAGTTAAGATAAAAGACATAAGTTGTAGAGTTAAGATAAAAGACATAAGTTGTAGAGTTAAGATGAAAGACATAAGTTGTAGAGTTAAGATGAAAGACATAAGTTGTAGAGTTAAGATGAAAGACATAAGTTGTAGAGTTAAGATAAAAGACATAAGTTGTAGAGTTAAGATAAAAGACATATAAGCACTTATTGGAAATGAAATACTTGCTATTTTAATAAATTAAAAAGTTATAGAATCATAAAAATACAAGGTTCAATGTTTTTGGCATAAATTGTCAACAAAAAACAGTTTTTAAATTCTAAAAACGTGGTAAAAGCACCTTTGTCTTTATGTGCCCACTTACCTGTCTCCCTCTTGTAGATTTGGCTCTTATAAAAGAAACATCTCCTTCATGTGCCATCTAAAAATCATGAAAAATATTCAGGATACAAGTTTGATAATTTTAATTGTGAAATACTATTTTAATTTGGTTTATATATTATTTTTTTCTTTCAAAATTTGACTTAAATTTCTAGTATGGACGTTATTTCAGTTCACTATTACTAAAGAAACACCATGCCATATTTACCAATTTTCATTAGAGCGGAATAGTTGTTGATAATAAGTTGGTGAATAGTTTTGTGAGGGCTAGTTGTGATTGGTTTGAGTTATGGATGGTCAATAAACAAGTGATGTTTTGAAAGGCTGTTTGAACAAGAGTGCCAAGATAGTTATGTTGGGAGCCCTGGAGTTATTGAAGTGCTATGTGAGTTCTAGTTTGCTGGTGGTAGCCAGTGTGTCAAAAGAGCATTAGTGTCAATGTAGAGCAGGATTTGGCTATTTCATACAAGGAGTACCTTGACTTCATGTGCGTGTTTATTGGGAGTCACTTCCCTTTATTTAATTTTTTATAGAGTTACATTTTCATTAATATGACGGTGGCATGTTTTATTGGTTTATTAATTATAATTTTAAAATTTTCATTGGTTGGCTTATCAATATGTTAATGTGCTCTGCCATGAAATGAATTTGGATGATGACCAGAATGTGTTTCATTAATTTTTGGATATTATTGTCGATGGAAACTGAAATAAAGTGTGTAAAAGTGTATTCCATGAAACTGTACGTTGGGTTTTCATTATTTCTTTATTTTATAATTAATTTTGGCCATTTTTCTTTGTTTTTTTTTTCATTTTCCTAATTTTTAGGTTAGGGAGAGGGTGAAAACGCTGATTCCAAAGGGTCAAAACCCTCTTTAGGGTTCAGGTTAGGGTGAGTGATAAATTTAGGGTTCAGGTTAGGGTGAGGGACAGATTTAGTGTTCAGGTTAGGGTGAGGGATAGATTTAGGGTTCAGGTTAGGGTGAGGGATAGATTTAGGGTTCAGGTTAGGGTGAGGGATAGATTTAGGGTTCAGGTTAGGTTTAGGTATAGATTTAGGGTTCAGGTTAGGGTGAGAGATAGATTTAGGTCATTTTTTTAAATTTTTTATTCGTAATTTTAGCAAAAATATAAATTATTTTATTTTTCCCCTGCCACCATCTTGGTTGCCCCGACCCGTGAACACGTAAAAGTTCGCGGGTCTAGGCAACCAAGATGGCGGCCATAGTAAAATGCGAGGTACTTCTGGTGCGAATTTACCTAGGATTTTAATGGAAATTTAGCGTCCTTTTTATCTAGTACAGCCATGTAAATAAAGAGCATTAGTGTTTTAGTCTGATGTTTGTAGTATGCCTACTTGTTGTCATCCAGTGTGGACAAATAGTGTTGAACCCCATGAAAACAAAAGAGCCTTGCAAAAGTCCACGAGTAAATGCACCTACTGTGGAATGTTTGTCCATTGTGAGCTTGTTCTAAGACGGAAGTGCCCTACAGAACTGACTTATTCCCCCCTTACATTTATTTAAAATTAGCCTTAGTGTCAAGCATAAGTTCTGGTTCTGGTTAGGTACGTTGCTGCATCAATAAACTCAGATGTTAAGTCAGTGTTAAGTGACTGTTTGGCTCCAATTGATCGGCCTGGCTTCTGTGGGGTGAGATAATTGTTTGCTGGGATGGCCGGAATAAGTTGTGTCAAGTTTGTTGTAGCTGATTGAATTTAACTTTGAAAACATACATTTTAGGTTCATGAAACCCATAAGAATATGTTCTTAATTTAATAACTGCTTAAGGGCTAACAAGGCATTCAAAGCAAATGTACAATTTACCTCCCACCGGCTGTCCAGGTCTTCATATATGGATTCTTCATCATCAATTGGTGTGATATAATCTATGAACACAAAATACAAATTGATTGTTTTAATAACATTTGCTTAGTCAAATTAACTGCAAGTTTATGGATTTAAAAAAAAAAAAAGTATTCTTATTTGATTGTTGTATTATTGCAAAAACAAATTGCACAGTATTTAAATTAGACTTAAATTTGGCTTCAGGGTCCAATTAAAGACTGAAATTTAGTATGCAATGTTTTAATCATAATTTGTGTTTTATTTAGTGAGACATATAAATGTGCCTTAAGCAGATCCCTGAACAGTTTGAAGCTTCTACCCCACAGACCATCACCGAGCCATTTCATTTTGACTTATAAGTAATTAGAAGAGAAGTGAACAGCAATTTAGATACCGTTAGAACTCTGAACCCAAAGCCCTATCCCAAATCTTGACTTTTATGAATTATTTAAATTAGTGAGGAAATACTTTTTAATACTATTTTAAGACTATAGTATTTTATAACCTAAAATACATTTTTTTTAGAAATTCAAAGTCGTGACGTACCACAAGGGAGAGCTCTTGCGGTTGGGACATCATCAAAATGCACATCGATTGGCTGGGAGAAATCAGGTGACAAATCGTCATGTCCACCAGTAGCTTCACCGAGGTCTGCAAATTTTCTTGAGCTGGGACATCTTTTGGTCAAATAAACAACATGTGGCTGTGGATGTGCTGGCCCCTGAGAATATCCCATAGGATTTGACTGACCTGTCTGTTTATGATTTGAATTTAGGGGTTGTTGTGGATAGGATATTGGTGGTAAGTTGGCATGGCGGGGAGGTGGGGTCGCAGGTAGTGGTGGTGGGGATGGAGAAGCAGGAGAAGCTAAGGGTGACTGGGGTAGACTTCGCCTGGGCTTGGAAGCATAATGTGAGGGTGTTATAGTTCCGAGGAACGTTGGAGCCTTAGGGCTCATTGCAAGATCTTTGGCAGCTCTTCTAGTTGTCAGAGTAAAGCTCATTTCATCTTCTCTCTCATTGAGCCCAGAAAGTGATAAACTGCTTTTGAGAGGTGATGCTTTTTGGGAATGACTTTGCTGCAGTGTTAGGGATACACTAGATCGACGTACTCTAGGATGTGGCATCAAGAAGTTTGGCCTTAAACGTTGCATAAGTATATAGTCACCGCTGCTTTGATGACTGACAACCGTGCACTTGGGTGGATCATTCTGGTTGCTTTCTGGACTAACAAATACTTTTAAAGGTTGGGGTGGTCTTGGAGGCGTGGCTGGTCGGCCAGCTGATGATTCACCAGAAGATCTTGAGGACTTTGTCACTTTATCAGAAACACTTTGCCGTGGTTTAGGGCGTGGTTGCTGCACCACAGATTCAAATGATCGTGTTGATCCTTCTTTACCTTGGGTGTCAGCAGAATCTAAACTGTGATGTCGGCCATGAATGGTTGCTTTGGAAAGCATTGGTACTGGCTTTTCTGTGAGTGAGGTCTCTGCAGCGTTTTTAGAACACGGACGTTGTGATGAATGAGGAGATGTGTTAACATAGGGAACTGGTGGAGGTTTTCTTCTGGGGGTGCAAACAGGAGGGCAGGTTGGACTGGGCTTACTCTAAATTTAAAAAAAAGAAGGAAAATAATGATATTCAATCATGATTGTGGCAGCTGAAAATAAAATTTAATTAATTGAAAACTATGTGCCACTATATATAGTTTTATCATCATCACATCTTCATTCAAAATAATTCACTGGTTTAGAGAATTAACATAAATTTATTAATTTACTTACAGAATTGCTGTTGTTTTCATCTTTTGAACTACTTGAAGAATTCTTTCTGAACCTTCTGGTATCTTTGAAAGTTTAAATAGAAATTCAAGAAAATTAAGATTGAAACTTGATTAAGATATCCACAAAAATAATTATGGTAAAACTTAAATTGAAGTATGTAATTAATTCAATCATAGCGCAGTTTTAGTAATGAAAATCTAGGATGTTCCTACCAAAGTCAAAGTCGAAATAGAATATTGCATCTCCTTCATTTGGTGTTAAAAGTCCTCCAGGTGTACAGTAGTCTGGATGTACATAGATGTCCTCGTCATCACCTGGAAAATATGGAAATAACTTTATGTCATGTTACATTGTAAATTTGTAAACAAATAAAACTGTGAAAATTTTTTTAGATCAAATTTTTTTCATGAAATAATTTTAGAACAGAATTATATACAATCATTCACAAATACAATCTTTTCACCAGTACAAAATCTAAATACTTTTTCTCATATTAGACACTGCCTTTTTGAATACTTAGTGAAATATTTTAAATACTTTAACTCTGGTGATGCCACTGAATATAATCTCAACATGTTTAGGCCAAACCAGAAAACAATTTTACTTACATGATGACGAATTATCAGCCTAAAATAAAAATAGCAAACAAAATTTAAAAATTATTTAATTTTATGTATTCAGTTGTAATAATTATTTACTTTCTAATAAATTAAGTTCATTTTAAATAGCAATCCATACAAATAATTTTGTTACAAATTGAAATGATGTTTTTATATTAGAAACTATAAAATAAATTTTGAATTAACACAGATTGTTTTGCACTTACTTCATTTTCAGCAGCCAGAAACTCTGAGAGGCTGTTGTGATGGTACTTGAGTGCCAGTTGGTCAGGCCGGAGGCCATCTTTGTTCTGCATTTTTAAAGCCAACGCTGCCCAGGGGTGTGTGAGCAGACTCTCAGCCAACAAACTCAGGTTGTATTTGGCAGACAAATGCAGAAGAGTTGGAAGCTCCTGGCAAGAACTGGTCACTGAGCCTGTTGATATATATATATATATTTCGACATGGAAAGAGAGAAGAGAAAAATGCTTTGGTAACATCTAAAAATTAATTAAGCCTATCCCATTTAACATGCCTTATTACAAAAAAAAGGTTACCATAAACCCCAATTTTTTGACAGGACAAGAACGAAAATGTGGTAAGTGGGTTTATGAAAGCAAAATATTAGGAGATAGTTTAGAGTCACTTAATATTATTCATTTCACATTAACCTAATACAAATATATATTTTGCCAAATCTTCAAAGAACTACTGTCCTGTTCTTAACAACACTAACCACCCTTTGCAAAACCACCCTTTCTTTTACACATAGACAAACCAAAATTACAAAAAAAGTTACAACCAAAAGTCCTTTTCGCTAATGTGAAGAGATAGCACCGTGACTTCGTTTGCAAAACATTTAGGGTTCAGGTTAGGTTTAAGGATAGATTTAGGGTTCAGGTTAGGTTTAGGGATACATTTAGGAAATTTTTTCATTATTTTTAAACGTTTTATTCTTAATTTTACGGGTCACTGCAATCAAGTTGGCGGCCATGGTAAAAAACGCGGTGCTATCTCTTCGCATTTACCGTTCTTTTTTTTGCTTTGGAAGTGAAAGCAAATTTGTATAAAAACATTTATGATAAAACTGCCATTTAATGTGCGAATGTCTTTTCATGGGCTAATACCTTTGGTGCACTTGATAACTTTCACCCACTGATTCATGATTCTCTGCGACTCAGTCCTTGCAGTGTCACCATCTTTGTATCTAAACCAAAAGGCCAGCTTCGCATCAATCATTTCTGGGGACACTTGATTAAGCTGAAGTGCCTGGCTCATGAACTCAACAGGGTTGAGCAGGTCACTGAGGATTGTTGAAAGAAGTTGACCCCTGTCCTTGTATGTGATTTCTTCAGTTCCTAAACATTCCCCGTTTGAGGTGTAAATGACGAGTGTTGATGTAAGCTGCGAGCACTCTGAAAAAAAGGTGGCATGTTTTTAAGCTTAATAATGTATTCATGACTATATTAATATATTACTGTGAAAAAAACTTTTACGTTTTAATGTTTATTATTTATTTTGACTGTATTACTAAGCTACTTAATAAATCTAATAATAACATTTTTAATAAAGGGCTCTTTTCCATTTAAAGGATTATGATTTTTTTTAAAATTTCTAGTTCTAACCTGGCAAGTGGAATTCATACAGACAGTTCCCAATCCGATTGGATATGAGATCTGCATGTCATGGTCAAAGACAATAGATTTTTTTTTTTAAATTTCTAGTTCTAACCTGGCAGGTGGAATTCATAAAGACAGTTCCCAATCCGATTGGCTGAGATCTGCATGTCATGGTCAAAGACAACAGAGAGTGAAGAGGAATCCATAAACTCTGGGAGATCATCTTCCAACTGGATGTACATGGCATCACCAGCCTGAAGAACCAACAGAATAAAATTAAAAAATGTGCTGCTTATGTTTGACTTGTGCCCTTGGATTTGTGAATAATTGTGTATAATTCTGTTCAATAAAATTACAGTGGAACCTCTCATAACGAGCATAATTCGTTCCAGAATCTTACTCGTTAAGCGAAACACTCATTAAATGAAACAATTTTTCCCATACTAATCAATGTAAAATATGATAATGCGTTCCATGCTGAAAATATACTCATTTTTCAAAAAATGTTATTAACGTGTATTCAAATAAAATTACTTATGAATAGTTAGGGAGTGTAACAACTTGGAATACAATTTAGATTTGAAACAAAAAATGTAAATAAAAATATGAATTTATGACAAATAATCCTTTTTAACTAGAAAACTGTCTAAAGACATTTGTTTTTGCCGACGCTTCAAAATTTGACAAAAATGTGTCACAGCATTATCATTGAATAAATTTGTAGCACGAATAGCCACCTCCTTAGTACACCTCCAATGTACGATGCAACAGTTTCCCATGCTTTCAGCATTTCTTTTATTGCGCTAGAAGATTGTTGCTCTGCTACTTCCTCAGCCATTAATGAGCTCTCCTCCATAATTTCTTGCTGTGAAACACGATGCAACTCGGTGGTCAACTCTTGACTGTGCTCTTTCACAAGCTCTTCAATATCGTTGATGTCCACCTCGAGTCCCATGATATTGGCCAATGACACAATCTCGTTAACTGTAGACTCCACAGGTACTGTTTCAAAATCACATTCAACAACACTCTCTGGCCAAAGTTTTTTCCAAGCAGAAGTGAGGGTCCTCTTGGTAACTCCAAAGGACTTCCCCTTTCAGCGTAACTCGTTATGCGAAATGTCGCTCATTAAGGGAGCAACTTCTTCACATTTATTTTTGCTCGTTATGCAAATTACTCGTTATGAGATGTGCTTGTTATGAGAGGTTCCACTGTATTTCGTGAAATAAAATTTGATCTCATTTTGGAATCAAATTAACGTACCTTTCATACTTTTTAGAATTAGGTCAGTTTATAAATATTTCAATGGTTCCCTAATACCATATCATAACAGAGTTATTGAACTAATTATTGTTCCACCATATCTAAAAGTAAGACAATTTATATGTACTGGGTATTAAAACTTTTTTTTGGTTTTAAAGCTCCATTTTCCAAAGCCTAAATCTGATTTCAATGTTATCAACTGAAAGAACTCTGGAATCTCTGAACAGTTTTTATTTCATACCTACCATGACAGATTTTTTAGGAAGCAGGTGGCATTTTTTCAACATCGGCATGGGCATCGGTTCGTGCTCCTCCTCCAGCAAGGAGATGAGACCAATGACACATTGATTGAAAGATGATGAGGAAAGTCCAACTTCCAGGTGGCGCCACTCCAGTGATGACTGGGGGAAGACCACCTCTATTTGTGCCTCGACAAAGTTTCGTGGGACAAAACAACTCACAGCAACAGGCTTGGTATTTGTACCCAAATATTGGACGAAGGATGATCTAAGGAAAATTTAATTGATAAGATAAGATTTTTTTATTGATCCAAACAAATGGAAATGTTTTTTGATTGCATTGTACATTTTCAGTATATAAATAAAACAATTTGAACACGAGACATCTACACCAAATTATTTCACCAGTGAAAAAAAACAGTGAATCCTCTTAGCCATATCAGGGACGTATTAATTCTCATTTAGATTTGTGACTTCAGGGCGAGCACGCTGAAGGACAGACTTTCAGAGTCTGGGTTTTTTGTTTCAAAATCATGGATTAAATCCAAAAGTCTTTCAATAGCCTGCTCCTTGTTAGAATTACGTGAGTGGAATGTAAGTGAGGATGATAGAGATTTTAGTGAACTCCCTAGGTAGGTAGAATTGCCTTAAAGTGATGCCGAGTAGTTCTATATCGGGTGTACAAGATACTTATAGATATAGAGTGAATATTGAAGACATTTTTAAAAGGCATATAATTTCGTTATAAAAATCAGTAGATTATATGTAAAAACAGCATCAACAGACTTCAACTACCGAAGAGTTTAAGATATTTTAATACTATTATTAAATTTTTTTGCCAGTTTTTTGCCAGTTTTTTATTCTTTTTCATATATTTATCAATTTTTTCCACAAAATATAAACATATTTTACTGGACTCCGTCCATTACAATGTGACGATGGTGTAGACTTCGCAGAGCGAAATCACAAATAAACATATTAGGGCTCAAAATTTGCATGTATGCTAATTTACACATTTAAAATGAATAAACTGTTGAATTTTTAAACAAAAAACAGTCTAAAATAAAATATACACCACCACCTTTTTTTATAAGCTGTTTGTAATATGAAAAATCCAGCGACATAAAATCCAGCGACATGCTATTACTGCAAAGCTATATTTTTTTAAAAAAAACGGTTTGGCTGGAATTTTATTCAACTTTTCAGTTCATCTTTAAATTAAAACCATTAAAACCTTCATGTCTTGACCAGTGATGGAAACATGATCACTGATGGACATAGTTGTTTACCTGCCATCATTCCCAGCTCCATTCCAATGCTTGATCATACCAGGCGTCACCAACAACACAGAAAGGTGCGCCTTGGTGTGGGATGACCGCGCAGACGTCGAGGAGGCAGACGACGAGGAGGCTGATGATGAGAATGACCCGCACAGGGATGACGATCGACGTTGAAGGTCGTACAGCTCCACCCTGAGGTTGTACCTGTCTCCGGAGAACTTCTTGGCTATGGCCTCTGCAACGGAAGTGCCATCGCTCACGTGAAACAACCGGAAGTCAGGCGTTATGGACATCTGGTGGACAAGAAAATGTATGTGTGTTGAACAGTAGACATCAGACTGAGAGAATAATTCCTTCAGGAATTTTGCTTGTAATCCGAAGCACTCTTATGTCATAGTGAATGTCTATGAGAAATAATGGAAATTCTATGAGAAATAATGGAAACTCTATGAGAAATAATGGAATCTCTATGAGAAATAATGTAAACTCTATGAGAAATAATGGAAACTCATAAGACACGTTCCAATACCAAAGTAATGATAAATAAAAATAATAAATTCAAATTAAATGTTTTTATCTTTAGTATGTAAATTAAATATAAAGTATTCAGATCATGTATTAATTAAATTTAATCATTGCTGGTCTGAGGTGGTTGATAAAGGAATGTGGTCAAATAGATGAGTGAGAGAGAGAAAGGAATGTTGTCAAACACCAAGTTAATAGCAATCTTAGGTTTAGTTGTATATATAAAATAAAAATAACATGTGTATTGACACGGAGTATGGGAGAACACACAACAAGCCACAGATTGGTGGTGCCAGCTGAGCTTGGAGGTGGGCATGGGTTAGGGATCAGCCTTCTGTAAAATTGAAATAGGCATATGGTACATAACAATTTAAAAACTTGACTTGTATTTCTATCCTAAAGGGTCATCCATGAATGTCATCCATGAATGACGTCAGGCTACTTTGGCGGATTTTAACCCACCCCGCGATACAAATTTGACACGATTGGGTATAAAAGACAATAGACTATGTCGATTTTGCTTTGCCCGGAATCCCTCCCCCCCCCCCAACAGAAAATGCGCTTAAGATAGGACTCTCTCTTGGCGACCCTCACAAAAAAAAAAAAAACTAAGGAGGCATTTTAGTGTGCCAGTCAGGGCCGTCTTAACAACATAGGAGGCCCTGGGCACAACAATGCACTGGGGCCCCCTAGCAACACAACACACCTGGGCCGTGAGAAGGGGGGCACTCGCCCCATGCTCAAACAGTTGGGGGGGGGGGGGCAAACAGTTCCTGCTCCCCACTAACTCACCAAGAGAAATAAAAATGTAAAATAAACATTCAATTAAGTTAAAACTTCGATTAAATCAATTTATTGATCCAAAAAACTAAATCATTCGAAATCAATAATAGTTTTAAAACGTTATCAGAAATAGACTATGAATAATCTAAGAGGATGATAAATTATCATTATTGACTGATAAATAGAATAAATTATTTAAAATAAATCAACATAATCGTTTGCGTAATTTTTTTTTGCAGAAAATTGTTTTATTATTGGTTTAATTTTAATCAATGGTCTAACCTACAATATGTCATTTTCCATGAACAGAAGTGAAAGCCAGGTCAAACGTTTTTGTCCCATTATACTGCGAAGCTGATTCTTTATGAGCTTCAATCTTGAAAATAAACGGAACCTCTTGGTTGTCATCATGGACATGAGTGCAATTTCAACATTAGGAAATAAAAATTTTAAGTTGTAATTACGTGTTCATACAATGATACAAAGCAGCGACAGTGTCACAATTTTCACCTAGAACCAGGACCAGATATTTCTTGAGATGCTTGCATTCATTTAATAGGTCATCCTTATTAAGGTCTCTGTGATACATATTAGTTGGTTCTTCACACTTTTTATTCAGCTCATCGGAATCAATTGTTTTTAATCTCGTACGTTGTGTCAGAGTTTTATGAATCCAAAACAGGGAGAAAAGTTTCGATTTTGTTCTCGGTTCATATCTGGGAAAAGTAAAACTTGTTGACGAGAGTTATTCCCCTTTAAAGGTTTTTAAATTGTACAACTTTGATTCGCATTTATAATATTAATTTTGAAATTTTGCTGGCATCCGTCCGTCACAATGTGACGATGGTGTAGACTTTGCAGGACGAATTCCACAAGGCCTGGGATTATCCTTCTAGGATTATAAGCTGGTTCCCAACAGCGTATCGCCTCTCTCCACGCCGCTGGATAAGCCCAAGGGAACATCATGTGGATGATACAGCTTGGCACCAGTGGCGTCGCAGGAGTTGTCGGAATGTTTCATTGTGTCAATGTTATCCACCTACGGGACTCCATCTCCATGTTTGAATTCACAGTTTCCTTCTCTTAGGTGAGTTGCCGTCCAAGGGTAACGAGTCTCATCCACCCCGGGTACTGGTGATGTTTTTAACAGACTGGGCTCCAGACCATCAACTTGAAATTTGCTCAGTTTAGACCACTCGGCCAACCAGCAGCCAGATCTTGAAATTTGCTGATATATATCGTGGGTTAAAATTGGGAAATTGGAACTTTAATTCCAATTAAATTGTCAAAATCTTTCAATATTCATTAAAAAATATGTATGATATTAAGAGTAAGTCTCCTAGAAACGTGGGGTCCCCTACAAGCGCTAAGCGCTGGGCCAGTGCCCACTGGGCCCATGCCTTAAGACGGCCCTGGTGCCAATGGATAAGTCCGTGGGAATAGACTCACTCAAGATACCACAATCTGGTTCTGGTTCGGTACGTTGCTGCATCCATAAATTGGCATATGTGCAACGGTTGGGGAAGCGATGTTGCCAATCTAACGGCTCCTAGCAGATGCCAGGGCGGCCTTGAAGCTTTCGATCGTTGTCGAGTTCACGGCGGTATTGTCCAGGTGGTTCCAAGCTATTATGGTGCGTGGAAAGAACGACTGCTTATGTTGCACTGTGTTACTCCGAGGCACAGTGAAGCATTTGTTATTGTTTCGGGTGTAATTTCTCATGGGGTTGTCAGAGATTAAGTCAGTGTTTAGTGAGTGTTTGGCTCTAATTAATCGGCCTGGCTTCTGTGGGGTGAGATAATTGTTTGCTGGGATGGCCGGAATTAGCCCCATGGCCATTTCATATAAGAATGTTAGGCGGATCTTTTCTTGTCTGTCCTTGAGAGTGGGGATGTCAAATCTGTTTAAAAGGCCAGTGACGTAGCCAGGAGTGGTGGTTTTATAGTCACGTGCTATGAAGCGCATTGCGTTACGTTGGATTCGCTCCATCTTGTCCACGTCTTGCTTGAGGTATGGGTCCCAGATGATTGCACCATATTCTAGTATCGGACGAACGAGTGCAAGATAGGCATTTCGTTTGCAGGATGTTGGGCAGTGGCGCAGATTTCTTCTAATAAAACCTAGTGTGGAGTTGGCTTTTTTTGAAATGTTGTTTATATGAGGTGACCATTTAAGGTTATTTGAGAAGAGAATTCCAAGGTATGGATTGTTTGTTACTTGTTGAAGGATTGTCCTATTTAGAGTGTACATATAGCTTGATGGGTTTTTTTTTGAGATGCGCATTATGTAGCATTTGGTTTCATTAAATTTCATGCCCCATTTGTCTGCCCAATTCATAAGGCACTCCAAATCTGCTTGAAGTTGGTTGTGGTCATAGTAGTCAATTATCTCTCTGTAGACAAGACAGTCATCTGCAAACAGCCTCACTTGAGATTTTACAGTATCAGGGAGGTCGTTTATGTGACAGAGAAAGAGAAGGGGGCCCAGTACTGGGCCTTGAGGAACTCCTGAGTGTACGGTGGCTTTGCCTGATCGGACGCCATCTACCACTACTTGCATGGTCCGTTTTGTTAGAAATGTTGAGAGCCAGGAGTGAAGGTTGCCGGTAATGCCGTAGTGGTGGAGTTTGTGTAGAAGAAGGCTGTGTGGAACAGTGTCGAAGGCCTTGGAGAAGTCGAGAATTGCCATGTCGATCTGGTTACCTTTGTCTTAGGAGGCAAGGAGGTCATTGGTGGTGATGATTAATTGAGTTTCTGTGGAGTATCCAGAGCGGAAACCGTGGTTTAGAGTGGTCAAAATGTTGTAGTGTTCAAGGTGGTTCATGATGTGACGACAGATGATGTGTTCCAGAATTTTGCATGGAACGGAGGTCAGGGATATTGGGCGGTAGTTTGCTGGGTTATGACGGTCACCTTTCTTGTAGGCACTAGTGATATTTGCATCAAGCCAGTCCAGTGGGAGTTTGCCGGAGTCAAGCGACTTTTGGAAAATGCGGGTGATGGTTGGTGCGATGTCAGCCAGGGTCTTTAGGACAATTTTTGGGATACAGTCAGGTCCGGGTGCTTTATTGGGCTTCAGGTTTTTGAGAAGTTTGGCTACTCCTTGTTCAGTTATGTTGAGGGGGTCAATTGTAACAGGTGAAGGTTTTAGGGATGGTAGTACTGTTGTGGTAATTTTGGTGAAGACAGATTGAAACTGCCTTAGGAGAATTTCAGCTTTGCATTGGCTATCGCTTACAAGGTGCCCGTATTCTAGTAGAGGGGCTACGCCAATGTTGTCTTGCTTCTTGAATTTTATGTAGCGCCAGAATGGTTTTGTGTTGTTGTTTTCAAGGCCTTCTTGCATGACTCCATTTATATGCTGCCACTCGCCTCTTCTTAGTTCCCTACGACAGTGTTTCTGGAACTGGCGGTATAGGGTCCAGTTGTTGGTAGTTTGGGCTTTCTTCAATAGTCTTTTCTTTCTTTTCAGCAGCTTCTTGAGCCGTGTGTTCAGCCATGGTAGATTACATGGATTTTTTAATGTGGCTGATGGGACATTTTGATCTAAGCTTTTGAATAAGGCATATTTAAATGTCGACCATAGTGTTTCTACATCCTCTTCCTCGTTGTATTTTGTCAGGATGGCCTGTTCAGTGGCGGCGAGATCAAGCTTGATCTTGTCCCAGTTTGCTTTACCGAACTTGTAACATTTCCTGGGTTTCTGGCGCGTTATTTGAGCTTTGGAGTAGAAGTCAACCACCACTGCGTCATGGTCAGATATGCCTGGGACACACGTGGATTGTTTAACAAGAGTGTGGTTGGACGTGAAGATTAGATCTAGGATGCTTTTTTGACGTGTTGGTGTCTTCTGCACTTATGTGAGTAGTGAGGTTGAGGTCAAGTCGATCAGTGATTGCTGAATGGTATTGTCTTTACCGGTGGAGTGGGCAGTATGCGTGGTCCAGTCTATATCGGGGCAGTTGAAGTCACCGGCGACAATGATGTCGCGCTCGTGCTTGCCGTTGGCTGTAAGAATGTTGATGGATTTTTGGAGTTCGTCAAGTGCACTCTGGGTTCTTTTGGGCATATAGAATGCACCGATGTAGAGGTCTTTCTTGTTTTGTAATTTAACCTTAGCCCATACTATTTCGCATGCTGTGACCAGGTGCGGTTGCTCCACTGATGTGAGGGATCCGTGAGTCATGATGAAGACGCCGCCACCTTTTTTTACGCGGTCATGACGATAAACATTGTAATCCATCGGGAAGATTTCTGAGGACTTTATATGGTCCAGGGTTGGTTCTTTCCCAGGTTGTATGCCTCTGAGCCACGACTCTGTTCCACATATTATGTCGGGCTTGGTAAATTGGATAATGGCTGCGAGCTCTTGTCTCTTTGATTCTATGCTTTGGCAGTTGATATTTAGTAAGCGGAGATTTGCATTTTGGGGGTTGTCATGGATAGAATTGGAGGTTGTAGGATGTCGATTATGTTCTTGGGAGCTTGTGGGATGCCTTTGGGGGGAGTATGAGTAGGGAGATTGAGTGGGATTGTGGGATTTTGGGGTACTAGTTCTATGTGGTGAAAATGGGTAAGGTGTTACTATAGATTCAGCGTTGAGATTGAGTGAAGAGAGGGGTGAGAAGAAGTTTGAGCAGTTCAGTTGATAGCTGTGGAATGTAAAGCTGTCGTTGTTGATGCTGTTGCAGCGTGGACAAGACCATGCAAAAGAGGGTTGACTCGTTTCGCCGTAGTCCGTGGATCGTTCGTCGGCACATAGCAGGTGGAACCAGATTCCACACGTGTCGCACGCTACGCCTTTGCTGTTCCAATTTACTGGCTCTTGGCACAGTCCACATGGGTGTGTGGAGGCTGTTTGTCTGGGACCGGGGTTCATGTGCACATCCCCACACAACATGATGATTAGGAAGGTGATAGAAACAAAATATTTAATTACTAGATATAGCCCGCCAAACGTTGGCGACAGCAATGCGTGAACTTCCCATCTACTAGATATAGCCCGTCAAACATTGGCGGCAGCACTGCGTGAACTTGCCATCTCCTAAAGTTACTTGAACAAACATGAACTCAAGTGACGCACATTTAAGAATCCCAATATTTGCTACACCCTTTCCCCCCATGATACGTCACTGCACACTTTTTATTTCACGCCCATGAACTATATTAAATATTCTGATGTACCAACCACTTTTAAAACGAATATTTTGTATACCATACTTAAATTGAGACGATTTCATTTTCCGAAAAGAAAATATTACGCGCCAAACACAGTTACGTTATTTAAAAATAGATCTATAAATAATTTAGCGTAGTTATCGGGAATTATATTTTACGCGCTAATGAACTTATTATTGAGCCGGAAATGGAAGCAATAAATTAGGACGCCATCCACGAGTCATACCAGAAGCGTAATATATATAAGAGAAGAGATTTTGTAGCAAAACATCTATAATAAAATAACGTTCCTAAGCGTTCTTGCATGGACTCAGTTCTGTTGAAAACATGAACCACGTGATGTTATTTTTGACAAAGGGCAGAGAACTGTGCCATATTTATGTTGTCGTTCTCCCCCCACCCCTGTTTCCCTGAGTCCTTCACACACCCATCACTTTTCAAGGCCGTATGGACAATGACGAAACTGTAACAAAGGTGTGACGTAAATGGGGTCTCCGGCATGGGGTTGTTATACACAAAGGGAAGGACCCGCGTACTTGTGATGTCTTGGTCTTTGGCCGCTGAGGAAACTTTTGTCCTTCAAATTCTATTGACTGCTTATAAGATCTATTGACTGGCTATTACTATTCATACGGCTGATAAGATTGCATGCAACAATTGAGAACGTAATGAAAAGCGGATAATCCATAGAGCGACTGAATGTTTTAATAGGCCTACTTACCTTGACAATTACGCCATTGACTCTTGGCTTTATGTTTGGCAGTGACCCACGACCATTAATTTACGCTACATTCACAGCTTAACTACGTAACACGAGTTTTAGGGGACACAATTTTTATTTAAGGTGAAATTACTCTGCACTATTCATCTATTGGAAATAAAAATATTCACACGATCGTTTCGCTTATTTACTTATTTTATTTTTAGAGGGTATTTTGAAACTCATTCGCGTTTTTAAAAGAAAAAATTTAAAAAAAACAAGACTGACAAAAATACTAACGACGCAAATTGATATTTTACACAGAAAAATTATAGCAGACAAATAGGGCCCTGAACACACAATAATAAGTAAACAAAAACTAAGGAACCGTTTGGCTGGTAATAATTTTACGATGACAAGAATAAACTTGAGGTCAAACCTGGGCACCAAACAGGTGGGGGCACCAGACAGGTCGGGGCACCAGACAGGTGGGGGCACCAGAATAGACATTGAACGTTTTGTAGCTGTCATAACGGCCGATAAATATGATGTTGTTGAATGACCTTCAAAGGTTGTCTGATATTACATCAAGTGTGATAGTATGCACGCTGCAGCTATACTACGTTCTATTTAAAGGCAGTTTAGTGTTACATATTATTATTATATGATATTGTTATATATGATATTTTATAGGTCAAAGTAATCTGTTTCAGAGTTACGTGGAGAGCGTAAACATGAATTTTGTCCCCGGGCTCCAAATTATCCACAGGGTAGGCCAATAAAAGTGAGAACATCTCGTAGCATATGAGTTATTTCAAAATGTAATTTAATTAATTATAATTCTTAATAGATTTTTTTGCGAAATATTTAGCTAATCGGAAATCATGTTCAATATGTAAGTAAGTAAATCAGTAAACTATTTAATCTAGTATGGGCATAGTTAAACTACTTTTATGTGATTAAATCACATTTTACGAGATGTTCTCACTTTTATTGGCCCACCCTGTAGTTACGCCTATGTCCAGGACAGGGATTCATGGCAAAAGGTTGGGAGGGCTTGGGGCTCCCTTATAAAAAATCCGTGCACAAATGTAAAATGATATCAGAATGTTACGGGCACAATAAATCTAAAGGTAACATTCAATTTATGGTGATATATGGTATATTTTTACTCGCCTACTATAGTATTGGTTGTAGAACACGGAGATTTTTGGACCCCCCCCCCCCCAAACCTCTATTTGTGATTTGTTGTATAACAACAGAAGGAACAAAAAAAAAAACAAATAATATTTCTGGACATGAGCAAATGGAATTGTGTATTTGAGACCAGTCCTGTGACGGTAAGAAGGTCACTTGCTCAACATTGGGTGGTTGTCATTAAGGGTTTAATCAGAAATGGCGGTGCACAACATTGGAGAGTGATTAGCATCATTTAGTGTTTGTACATTTGCTTCATGATTTCCACTAAGTATAGTAGTATTAGTAGCATGCTGATATGTGGACGAACCCATTGGATACTATTGGAGGAATATTTAAAACGTTCTTATTATTGCCCCCCCCCCCAAATCCACATGAAAAAAAAAAACACTACTAGTTGATATCTGGTTAAAAAGAAAAGTCCCCGAGTCAAGGTCATGACCCCAGCGCCTCGTGTAATGGCAAGTGTCGCCCTAGGATTGCCCTAATTTCTCGAATGTATCCTTTCTGTCAACGCAAAAACCACACATCGCGGTTATTCGCGCCAAAATACTACGCAACGCGGATCCCGACGTCACTGTCGGTTTTGGCCAGTCTCTGCGCATGTGCGGTATAAACATCAAGCCAAAAAATGGATTCCGATTTCACATCTCTGCTGGCCGAAAAGAAGTCCGTTTCAATTAAACCTTCACGGCTGGCCATATATTAATACAGCTTTAGGTGCATAGTTTGAATCAAACTTTACTTTACGCAACAGGACCAATATCATCGGTTTATCAGTCGCATATGAAACTTTTAGCATTCGTATAGACATAGTATCGTGCTAGTGCTACATATGTAGAAGGCCTACTCTACGTTTTTAATTCCCCCAGAATGTTTGATTATCACTTCTTCGTCGAGCGTGAAGTTGTACTTGCTTGTAGTAGTGCTTCCATAAATCACGATATGGAATACGAGTAGTATAGTCAACGCACAACAGTCTCATCTTCAAATGTAGCTAGCTGAATGAGTAGGCCTAACCGTCTTGTCTTAACACTTTGTTAGAACTGTAATTTGTATTATTAATATGCCTACACAATTTAAACAAGAAATTTGTATTCCTCAACGTAGGTTAAAAATGCCATGATTTGCTTCGACTTTCATGCAATAGTTAAAATTAGATGTATTTTTAGCATGGTTTGTTGGTTTGTGGTACCCTTGTACTTAGCTGTGTGTGTATGAATGAAACAGCGGGGGGGGGGGGGTAAAATGTGTAACGCTGTAGATCATTAAAGGCACCTACCTGCGAATATTGGTCAACACTTCTATCCCGGCCTCTGTGATGTCCAGGCGATAAGTTGAACATAGGCGCACACTTCAATACATCTTCCAGTGATTATTAGAATAGTTAAAAATCCAGTTTGGTCACGTCACAAAAAATGGGTAAAAATCCGTTGCTAGATAAAACGTATTTAGTTAGTTGTTTTCTTGTAAATTGCGTTTATTTTAAGTCAGCACAATAGTTGTTTACTAACAGTTAAGATTTGGCTACTTGATATTGGTCAATATGTCTCCAAGTAGAACACTCCAATAAAATCAGAACGACGGATAGTTGACAATCCGGGTGAGAACGTGTAGTGTTGGTGATGCAACAAGTTCTCTACACGCTACTGTAACAACTGGAAATAAAATCACTGACCACAAGATGTTTACAATATCCATATAAAAAAACCGTGGACCAGTCACAAGTGACCAAACCGCAACACGCCGGCTCGTTACGAAGTTTGACTCAAGTCCGTATCTCTGAACGTTTCCGAGATAGTCGTTGGTCAGTTTGTTTACCACCAGTGATACACATAGTAATATTATCATCAATGAACAGCCAACTCACTCCCTCCCGCCCTTCACCAAGAAGCGTTGTGATCAGTTCAACTCCATCGAACCCCCTCCTCGTTTCAGTATACCCGGTAGTGTCGGTGTATTGACATCCCTTTCTAAATACGTAAGCTTGACCATCGTGGAGGCACCGATAAACGTAGCGTTGACGCTTCATGGTTGAGTGGCGATTTAACCTTGTACCCATTCCCATTGTTGCGATGACACAATACGTCGTAAATTGCGGGACTGTTGTTGCCTCGGGCTGCATCTTTTGTTAGGGATTAGGGGGTCACAGTTACGCGTCTCGCTGCTTAGCAGCCCTAGAGGCCAAAGAGCCTTTTGGGGGACTTTTGGTGGTACACATTTTGGATCCAATTATAGGTAGGCCTACCCATGTTGTGGAGCTTGGGAGTCAATCTTGATGGCGAAAGGTAAAACCTGGTTCACGAGGACTTAATTCGATAATCGTGAACCGTCCACAGGGCTTGACCAAGTCCAAACTTGCTACAAGCCCTCTTACTTACTCTTAGGTGTAATAATAAGGGGAGCATGCTTTATTTTAAGAACATCAAAGAAGACCCCGCCATGTTGTTCTATCAGTAACATCGCGGTGCCGTGCTATTTTAATCGTATTCCAAATGCTACTGATTCGTTGAGTAAATTTTTTTATTCTGGAGAGACTTCAACATTTTGGGGACTCCAAATACCCAACACTGTGACTGAGCTGTTCGTTTTCTTCATCGTCAAGCCATTTCTAGCTTTGATATGTAAAACAACTTTTGTCTGATGTAAACTAGACTACACTGACAGTTTGGTCGAAATCTGGCCACATTGTTCGTGACCCTTTTTGTCTGAATTTACCTTTATATAAAACAGAAGAGTTGAAACACCACAGCTTCTTGTCTTCTTGTCAATTAAGATGGTTGACCGCCGTTATACTTTAAGTTGCAAAACATAAATACAATCATAAACATATCACATAAGCTCAATAAAGGACAATTTATGACAACTGTCGAGTACTTTGTTTTAATGACAACTGTCGAGTACTTTGTTTTAATGACAACTTTTGAGTACTTCATTTTAATGACAACTGTTGAGTACTTCGTTTTAATGACAACTGTTGAGTACTTTGTTTTAATGACAACTGTCGAGTACTTTGTTTTAATGACAACTGTTGAGTACTTCGTTTTAATGACAACTGTTGAGTACTTCGTTTTAATGACAACTGTTGACTTGCAAAGAAAGTTTCCTGCCAATAGACTGACAGTTTCTACTTAACAGCTGTCGATACTATAACTTAATATAGAACATTTCTATTGTACTTTAGCTGATATCCGAATTCCTCATTAAATAAATGTTAACTATTGGCGTACAATGAAGAGAGGTCTCTCCTTTTTTTTTTAATAATTTTTTTAAAGGATAATTGTCGATGTCATAAGGTTGTTAAAAGGTCACGGCAAATGACGTATTTAATTTAATGGACCTGAATTATTTTCTAAAAAAAGCCCCTGCATGTTTCTAGAAGAATATTTAACAGGTGAGCCGTAAGCAGTATGTTAAAAGCTAGTTTGAGACCCACTGCGACTAGGTATGTGATTAGAGTTCAAAGTACTTCATGCAAGTGGGTCAAATGAAGGTTCAGTGTCCAGTATTTAATGTCAACAATTTGCTGTGTTAGTCGGTGATGGCCTTAATAGAACAATTTACAAGAAACATTGGACTTTGATGTCAACAATTTGCTGTGTTAGTCGGTGATGGCCTTAAGAGAACAATTTACAAGAAACATTAGACTTTGATGTCAACAATTTGCTGTGTTAGTCGGTGATGGCCTTAAGAGAACAATTTACAAGAAACATTGGACTTTGATGTCAACAATTTGCTGTGTTAGTCGGTGATGGCCTTAATAGAACAATTTACAAGAAACTTTGGACTTTGATGTCAACAATTTGCTGTGTTAGTCGGTGATGGCCTTAAGAGAACAATTTACAAGAAACATTGGACTTTGATGTCAACAATTTGCTGTGTTAGTCGGTGATGGACTTTACTGATGTGGGTCTTCATAAGGGATGATGTACTAGTTTAAAGGTGATGAGAAGAGTTAGTCTTTCCTCTTTTCTTCTGTCTATATTTCTAGCTGAACGCGGTTCCGTGAAATAATTAAGTCAATAATAAGTAGCTAAAATGTTACAAAAAACAAACATGTCATCATCATCATCAATGGCGCTACAGCCCATGTAGGGCCCTGGCCTGCTCCACCACATCCTTCCATTCAGATCGATCCATGCCTTTCCGCCTCCAAACAAACATGGGGGTGCGTTAACATAAAGTTTGGAAACCACTGCTCTAGAGACATGGAATGAATGACGAGGACAGCCTCCTCGGATTCGGTCAACAGCTGTAAAAAGCTAAAAAATTTCCCGTCTATTCAGTCACAGGGAACGCCCGCAAACCTTTGAGATCTTAGACATCACTTGGTGAAGATGGCACGTACTAAAATCACACCCACGTTATGTGTGCATGTCCTGAAAGAATCAAAGGGAGGTCTGGGCTACACATGGTTACACATGGTTCTTCAGTTTCTGTGTTAATTACGGTTAGGGGACGGTCAGTGACGTCTTTGGCTGCATGATGTGTGGGCGAATAACTTCGATTAGTTCGACTTGGTGTAGCCGACTTTCATCTCTATAGGAGGTTCTGGGAAACGAGATCAAGGCCAAACAATAGAAAGATCTTGACAAAAATGTTGAGGTCTTTTTTTTACTGCTGACGTGAACAGGATACAATTGTCTAATGGATAAACAATTAAGCTATCACAGAAATAAAAAAGAAGTGTTTTTTTTTAAACTTTAAATTAAAGACAACTCATTACATCATTGCTTCCCTCGTCCCCTCCTCCACCCCATATTATTAGTTCTAAGGGACATCACATCTATTTCATCTGTTTAAAAATGCAATTTTAGCCAACGTCCATTATGCCATATCCCCATATGATATGCCCTATCCCCATATGCCATAGAAAATTTCAATTTGGCAGGCAATATAATTTCGACAAGTGAGTTTTTAAAAAATATGTTAAAAGTTCTTCTAATCCACGTTTTCTCGAATAAGCAGGATAAAAATGTTTCTCGGTCGTTGGGAACATATGATGTATCATTTTAGATGGACAGTATTTAAAAATAAATACAATGCATGGAAAATTTAATTTGGATAACATATTGACATAGGAAAGGGGGGCATGGGTCGATCCGCCCCGGGTGTCATTTCACTTAGTATTGAGGGCTAATTTGGTTCAGCTAAATGCCGAGTTTTTGGTTTCGTGGAAGAAGGCGGCAAACTTCTGCCCCGTGCGGCACTAACCCTAGCTACACCACTGGGACAACATTCTTTAATCTGACCCACCACCCAGTCACTCACCGATTGAAGGAAAAAAATTCACATGAAAAAAAAAGTCATTGCCAAAAAAAAAGTCACAGAAAAAAGTCACAAAATATGTTTCATAAAATAAAGTCTTAAGTGTTTAGGAAATTATATTTGTAAGTCCATATCTATGTTTTTTCTTACTGAAAAATAGAAAATAGCAGAAGCTTATTCGGATCGTGTTTTGATTCTCATTTGGGATTGGATATGTGTTTTATTTATATTATATATACACATTATAATTCGCACATTTAATAATATGATTTATTATTACTCAGTTATACATGCGTGTGTTTTATTTGTAGTATGTAAACATATTATAATCACACATTTAATTATATGTTTTATTCGATATTATTTACATTGTTATGCACGAAGCCAATCAACACGACTCTTACAATACAAACTCATGGACAATAAATGGTTGTAGGCGGTTGCTTAGAGATTAACCGCTCAACCGAAAGGATTGTCATTAGATTCTCGCGCCTGATCTCAGCGACACATCTCACATAATAAGGAATCAAAAGAAAGCAAAGGCATTGCATTATAGTACTAGAGTTGACTGATAACTCTATCCAGACAAAGCATCAATGGCCTCAATTTGGTCAATGTGGATTAGGACAGCAAGATATAAAAATTCATTTGTCACCACCACACTTTTCCCAATGACATAATAACAACACAGGATCTTAGTCACAAGTACTTCGCCTTTTGCCAGTTTTACTTGCATTACACGAAGGTTTATGGTGTCTAGCTTTAGCAGTTATGCCACCATAAAATAATGAATGGTTATTTTCAGCGGCTGTCTCAAACATCAAGAATCAAGACTAACATTGTCTGCTTGGTCCAAATGAAACTTTGCCACATTCCCATTGCATGACTTAGACCTATTGTTACACGCAATCGCACCAGTTGGGCCTGGCGCCTTGTAAACAATAGGTTGGGGCAAGATGGCGCCGAGGTGAGAACGTAGCCTTTGTAGGCGACCCATGTGGTTAGTTACAGTGAACAAAAATGTGAGATTAGGTGAGAAGACAAAATCTGGTCTTCAGCTGGTGGAGAATTTTATTATAAATATTTATGTGGACTTACAAATAAAGTTACGGTTAATTAAATAGTTTTTGTGAGATTTTTCTGAGTTTTTTTCCTTTGACTTTTTTTCCGGTGATATTTTCCTGTGACTTTTTTCCTGTGACATTTTCCTGTGACATTTTCCTGTGACTTTTTTTCTTTTACTTTTTTCCTGTGACATTTTCCTGTGAAATTTTCCTGTGACTTTTTTCCTTTTACTTTTTTCCTGTGACATTTTCCTGTGACATTTTCCTGTTCCAATCACTGTGTTTATACCTATTCTTATATAATATAATCGTATAAAGTAAGCATAAGACCTCTCCCCCCCACACACACACACACGTACATGCAGACAATCAAAACCCTGCGAGTACACCATCGTCTCATGTCAAGAGTAGCCATGGTAACCACAGCACAGCTGGGTGATGATGGGTCCATGTCAAAAGTTTGCAGCGTCCCGCGACCTTGACCTAGAAAGATACCCCAGGTCCCCAGTAAGCGTGCAACACAAATTTATCTTATCAAAATTTATCAAATATAAACTACGTGAATCACGCATGGTGTGTGGTGCAACGGTCAGAGTAGAAGTGAGCTTCAGTTTATGACATTAAACAAACATGGTCATGATATTGATATCATGTTTTCACTCCGAAATTAAGATCGCTAACCTCACATAACGCGACTGTTCTAGTACACAGTTTAATTTCTAGGGTTCCGGAATTCCGGGACCTGCACCTTTTAAAAAACAAAGTTAATCATTGTTAATTATACAATCGCAGGAAAAAAAATTAACAGGAAAAAAACCTAAAAAGTTTACAACCCAACAAATTGAGAAAACACCAAACATAAATAACAACATGCAAACGGCGAGAAACAATAATATGGCTGTAAAATAGCATTTATCAGTTAATCCGGCTATAATCAGTCTTTAATCCGATTAGTCCAAGGGTTACCGCCATGTCCTCTACTCCGTGTAACATTACCTGAACCAACATGTTTAGAGTAGGGGACATACCACAGTGCCACGCAAATCATACAGATTATGTCTATTTAAAACTGAGTTTTTTCTAAGCTACATATATATATATATATATATATATATATATATATATATATATATATATATATATATACATATACGGTTTATATATATATAAATATAGCACAAAAAGTTTAGAAATTAAAGAATTTCAACTATTGTATAATAAAAAATAATTTGTTAATAAATCATATGTTGACATTTTGGCATGTTGGGTTGAATCTGGTCTCACTTTAAGGCATGTTGGGTTCAATTTGATCTCACTTAAAACGTTCCTCCATTGACATGTCTGCACGACCTCAGGGTTCCTCCATTGACATGTCTGCATGACCTCAGGGTTCCTCCATTGACATGTCTGCACGACCTCAGGGTTCCTCCATTGACATGTCTGCACGACCTCAGGGTTCCTCCATTGACATGTCTGCACGACCTCAGGGTTCCTCCATTGACATGTCTGCACGACCTCAGCGTTTCTTCAAATTTTCTTTGTGCTTGTAGAAAACGAGTGCAGCCTCTGTAATTATTTATTAAATGTTTAAAACTTCTGCTTAGGCCTGTCGGCAGAACGAGAAAACACATAATCCGATTTGTCCGACGATATTCCAGTTTGTAACAACGTGATGGGCGTCCGTACCAGTGGCGTAGCCAGCTTAACCCACGCCCGGGGCACAATACCTTTTTAGCGCCCCCTAATACATTTTTAGCCCCCCCCATTCAAAAACCATACAATATTATAGTAAAAATATACCATTTGGCGCACCATTGTGAGTAGCGACCGGGGCATGATGCCCCCCCTTGCCCCCCTCACTACGCCACTGGTCCGAACACTGTCATGTGTGTGTTCCACCCACCGTCCTTACATCCGTTTTGCGCAGTGTTATGTGTATGTCCCACCGATCCCACGCGTGTTCCACTGCAGTGTTACGTATGTCACACACTATTATCATATGTGTTCCACTGCAGTGTTACGTATGTCACACACTATTATCATATGTGTTCCACTGTAGTGTTACGTATGTCACACACTATTATCATATGTGTTCCACTGCAGTGTTACGTATGTCACACACTATTATCATATGTGTTCCACTGCAATGTTACGTATGTCACACACTATTATCATATGTGTTCCACTGCAGTGTTACGTATGTCACACACTATTATCATATGTGTTCCACTGCAGTGTTATGTGTATGTCCCACCAATCTCGTGTGTGGCACACCGTAGATAGTGTGTGTTAGCAGTGTGTCGGGTTCCCTCCAATTTCATGCATATATTTCATTGTTAAAAGTGTCCTGACATAGTTATGTTTGTCCTGATATAGTTATGTATGCCCTGATATAGTTATGAATGTCCTGACATAGTCATGTATGTCCTGACATTGTTTTGTATTTTCTGTCATTTTTATGTTTGTCCTTATATGTGCCCTGCCAGTATCAGGTGTGTCCCGCCATTGAAGACTAGGTCAACCTCCAAATATTTTTGGAGACCGAGCAAGCAATACGCTTTCTCACGCTTCAAACATATGTTTCAACGTTGATCGAGCATGAACTGATTATTATTATTAAGGTTGTTTTATATAGCGCAGTACCCACGCCTAGGGCTATGCTCACTGCGCTTCACATAAAAATTAGCAATTACAGAAACGTATCCATTTAAAAACAATTGGTGAAAAGCTTGACCTCATCCACCTAGGTACTATCTACTCCTGTTTACTATCTACTCCTGTCCAGCCAAGGACAGCACCCAGCAGAATCGAGCGTTGTTTATCAGTCAGTGGGGATTGATAATGAGTCGGTATAGTACAGTTTGAAGAGAAGGGTCTTAAGGGCAGTTTTGAAGGCTGTGATGGTCGTTATATTGCGGATGTGTAATGGGAGAGAATTCCATTGTTTTGGGGCACAGAAAGAGAAATATCGTTCACCATATGTTTTAGTGCGTGTTCTGGGAACAGAAAGAATATGCGTGTCTGCGGAAGAACGAAGCTTTCGAAGGGGTGAATAGACGGTAAGAAGTTCTGCAAGATAGACCGGGCAGGAACCAGAGAAAAAGTTGTGACAGAGAACAGACAGCTTGTACTTGTAATCAAACGTGCCTGTATTGGGAGCCAATGAAGTGAGTGAAGTAGTGGAGTGAAGTGATCACGTTTCCATTACCAGTGCAGTATTCTACATATCAAATTCTAATTGGATATCTTGATTGAATCCTCGCTCTTTATGATTGTCACCTCATCAAACAGGTCGTTACCAGCCTCACCGTGCTCTTCTGCGCATAAAACTTTTTACGCTTCGCGAGGCAAACGCAACAACTGTCCATGCTGCAATTGCCCCTTGTGGTGTCCCGTTCATACCATACCCCAGTCTTCATGGAAAATGGAAAACTTCTTTCATCCACCAACTGAACGCTCACATTCGAAACCAGGCGCAGCCATTCTTGGATGACAATAGATTGGTTGCTGTCAAGTGGATGCCTAAACAAAACATTTGCATGAACATTATTTTCACATATGCTCTGAAAAGGCGGCTCTCAACACGTGTTGAAACCGCTGGTGACCTAAATTGGCTGTAAGTTGTACAACACTAGTTCTATCCCTGACCAAATTATAGTAATGTCGCTAATCGAAAACACTTCAAATTCCAAGAGCCTTGTTTCTCAAGTTCATTGGAATGTCATAAGGATTTGTTGGATTGGGGTCATAGTTGTAAGCAAGCGTAAGGTAATCTGCAGTGTATCCCTGGTATGCTGTGGGGCTGGGGCTGGGAGGGAGAGGGCCAAGACGAGCATATTGAATGAAAAGGAGATAACATTTGGCTTGTGGCATATACACAGGGTCAGGGCAGTGAGTCGTGTTTGTAAAATTTAAAAATTAGCTACGTTCCATATCACACACGTCACACCAGGGCAACCTACCAAATATGGGCCACGCGCGGTCCCTTTGAGACATTTAATGCGGCCCGCAAGACCTTCCAGAAACAATATTAATGTTTTCGTAAAATATGCGAATACAAAATATTGTGTCTCGTATGTTAGACTTGTTTCTTTGTATATTCGACCCGCTGATTCCATCAATTCTGATTCCATCAATTCTGATTTCATCAATTCTGATTCCTTCAATTCTGATGCTAATAAAAATACTGCAGGGAAGTGTGCTTATTTTATACCACAAGATCGACTGTTAAATGTGTATTATTATTCTACCTAAAAGAAGTTCCTTTTGCATCGTATCATTTTCTGAGACAAGTTTTGAAAGCAATACGAGCACGTATGACTATCTGGATCTCCAAACTTGCCACTAAACAATCCATATAGATATAGATATAGATATAGATATAGATACAGATACAGATATAGATATAGATATAGATATAGATACAGATACAGATACAGATATAGATATAGATACAGATACAGATACAGATATAGATATAGATATAGATACAGATACAGATACAGATATAGATATAGATATAGATACAGATACAGATACAGATATAGATATAGATACAGATACAGATACAGATATAGATATAGATATAGATATATAGATATAAACATTCTTTAAAAATAAACTCACAAAAGCTTTACTACATGTTTAAATTAAGATCTATAAGCATCTTTTTTTTTTTTTTTTTTACAGATCACGTTTGGAAGCTTTGTTAGTTAAAATTTATGAAGCCTAATAAAATCATGATTTGACATCTAAATATTTGGCACATGATTAGTTAATAATGCAGTACAAAATCCATTTTCTCCTTTCAACTTAATATGCTGTTGCGTAGAAAGTAGATAAATGTCTTTATAAACACACATCATATTGGAAATTTAACATTTCTAATTATATATATATATATATATATATATATATATATATATATATATATATATATATATATATATATATATTACGATTTACTCATTTAAAAAAAGATACCTTACATAGAATAGAGCGAACTAAACTTGAACGATTACTTTAAAAAGTGGAACTTTTACAATACACCCGATGGGGTTTTCAGCGCCCAAAATAATACTGTAACTAACAACACGCATACAACTCAAGGCATCAAGAAACATGTTTTAATTGGTTGGCCTGTGTAATTACAATGTAACCGTTTCGAAATTTGATTTAACACTTAACAAATTTAAACATAATTCAACGGCTTCTTTTTGAACTGAACTCGGATTCGATTTTTGACAGCAATACCCGATACCCGAGACCTGGTATGTGACACAAACTAGACATTATCGCGCAAGGTGCAGACATTTAAAAAAAAAAAAAATTATTTTTTTCCTTGCGGCCCTCTGCACAAAAATGTCTTCCCAACAGGTATGTATATTATTTAAACAGAACTCCTAGCTACCACACTGATTACTTGGGATACTCATGACGTTGAGAATTTGAGATCCGACCCAAATAGAGAATCATTTGGTGATGTCAAGTAAAATGTGCATGTTTTTAAAACGTTTGGTTTTGGTATAAGTGGGTCAAAGGAGGCTAGAAGTCCATATAGCCGCCGTCAGTGCTATGATAGGGAAATAAAACGGACAAGACCTAGAGATAACAGGGGAAGCCAAACAAAATTACAGCTCTATCAATCAGGCTGTGTAGAATGGAACTAAATATCAAATGTTCAGGCACGAGACGAAGTGACAGAACGCGAAATAAAAGCTACGAGACAAGAACTATGGGTCTAAGCAGTGGCGTAGCTAGGCAGGTGCGGGGGGGGGGGGGGTGCGGAACGCACCGAGTGACACCATCTCAGGGAGGGGGGGGTGACACCAAATTGAAAAATGACATATTAACAGAGCACACACTGCTTGGTCAAACTGAATTTCACAAAGGGTTAACCGATCACACTTACAGTTGTCACACATGTAACCAATCCAAATGTGTGCTTTATTAAAAGATCAGTGTTGTTCAGAAATGAGGTGACCCTATAATTAGCTCGGAAAAACACGGTTTTGACCAAGATTCAACACCGATTAAAGTGTTCTGTAACTTTCGTAGGTCACAGGAAGCTATGTTTATCTAAATTCTGATTTAAAAAAAAAGCTTTCCATTGATTCTACATATGATGTGGTCTGGCGATTCTTAGTACATTAATGGAATAGGTAAAAATGAAAAACATGGTTATACTGTGCACTTACTTGTGGGGGGGGGGGGCAGCCCATGAGTTTTCCGCACCAGGTGACACCAACGCCACTGCTCCTGACCTTCAATTAATTTGTTTTTGTTCTTGCCATTGTTATTCTGTGGACTTATTTTAACAAAAAGAAATCCATCGCGAGGGAGTGGGGGTGACACCATGAGTTTCCCACACAGCTGACACCAACCCTAGCTGCGCCACTGGTTCTAAGTGTTTACACTACATTTTGATGACATTGAAGAGGAAATTAAATCTAGATTGCAATGTATCCGGTGACTGCTTAAACTAACTCCTTCAGTTAAATCTGGATCCGATCTGGAATTTCACCGATCCGCTATTGATTGGTTTCTTTCATCAAGTTCTTCCACACGTTCAGACCTCGTAATGACGCCGAATTGAACATTAGTCGCTTTAACATTCGATAAATAGAAAAAGAAAAGAAAATGGAAAAAGATTGGATGATTTTTTTAAAAGACCCCAACAGATTGTGAGGCCTTAAACTGTAGCTTATTTGGCTTATAAAGGCCAATCCGGCACTGGCTTAGACATTTCACCACATGCAGAATGTTCACATCTGAGTGGCATGATATTGTTGGACAAAACTTGATGTTAAAATGTTGTTTTTTGGGAGGGTATTGTATCTACAAATAAGATGTGATTTTACAAATAATCCAATGTTATCTATAACAATATGACAATAATAATAATGCAGATGAAACTTTGTTTAAAAAAGAAATCTTATATCAATTTTAAAATGCAAATTTTGTCTAAATTAATCACCTGGTTCAGTTTCAACATTTAAATAAATAAAATTTAATGACATTTCAAAGACAATTGATGTAAATAAATAAAAAAAAACATAAAGACTATCTTCTAAGTTGAAAATGTAAAAATGTAAAAATTAGATAAAATATTTGACAATCTAGAAAACAAATTATTCTGTCCATATCACAAATAATACAATAATTGTTTTTGCTGGCATCCGTCCGTCACTATGTAATGAGGGTGTAGCACAATGTAGTGAGGGTGTAGCACAATGTAGTGAGGGTGTAGCACAATGTAGTGAGGGTGTAGCACAATGTAGTGAGGGTGTATCACAATGTAGTGAGGGTGTAGCACAATGTAGTGCGGGTGTAGACTTGGTAGCACGAAAATGCACAAGGCCTGTGATTATTCTTTTTACGATTATAAGCTGTTCCCTACACAGCAATCGCCTCTCTCCAGCTTGGCACCAGTGGCATCGTAAGAGTTCTCGGAATGTTTCATGGTTCCAATGTTATCCACCTACGGGACTCCATCTCCGAGTTTGAATTCACGATTTTCCTTCTCTTAGATGAGTTGCCATCCAAGGTTAACGAGTCCCATCCACCCGGGGTTCTGGTGGGGTTTTTGCTTTGGTGGGGATTGAGCTCCAGACCATGAACTTGAGATTGACTCGGTTTAGACCACTCGGCCCACCCAGTTATATCCACTTTGGTAATTAGAGTTAATAAAACTACAATACTTTCATCTCCAATTTATTTATTTAAATTTATTTATTTATTTTCCTTTACTATTCATTTTTAACTCTTATATTCTATTTAATGTCTACATTGCATCTCCCTTTCATTTCTCTCTCTCTCTCTCTCTCTCTCTCTCTATCTATCTATCTATCTAGCTATCTCTTTATCTCTTCTCTCTCTCTCTCTCTCTCTCGTCCTCTCTCTTTCTTCCTCTCTCTCTCTCTCTCTCAATCAGCTTCACCTTTAAATAATGAACACGATCTCTGAACACATCCAAGAGCTCCGTCCCCTTTGCTTCGAGGATTATTTCCTTTTCAAGTCTTTTTATTTCCAACAATAGATACATTGCTTTGTCAGTATCAAGTGTTTCCACAACATCAATTTCACTCTCTAGATGTCGAATGTTAACATCCAAACGGTTTTTAACACTCTCTAAGTTTAACTCTAAAATAAAACGCGAACGTTTCAGTTGGTTTAAGTCATAATCTCCGGTGGTGTATATTTCCCTTCGTCTTTTTAGTTTTAACGCCATGCGTATCATTTCCTTACTGAATTTCATTCTCTCTCCAGAAAACTTCCCCTTGTTGGATATCAAAAGAACCCTGCCGTTAAACTTTGAGATCAATTGACCCAGAGCCCTGGTTCTTTCACCCAGAAAGTCATCGGTATAAGAATCCTTGTGGGTGAAGATCAGCACCCCGAAATCTTTAAACACCCTCTCGCCGTAGATTCTCTCCAAAACCGTGATGGTCTTAACCTCCTCTGACGTGAATCTGTTCGTGATATTTATCACCAGAAAGAAAGCGCTGACTCCGCCTGTTTCTGAGACCTTCGCGAGAAACGAGTGTATCTGCTGCAGCTTCGCCTCTATGTCGGCGGCTTCCGGTTCATCGACGAAACGCGTGTCATAAAAACCAGGTGTTTCAAAAACATGAATGTCAATATTTTCAAACCGGGTCAGCTGCGATTCCTCCAGTGTGGTGCATGAGCTAAACCCGGACGCCTCGGAAAATTTCGATGCACCGACAATAGTGTTTCCCGTAGCACTCTTCCCGTGTCCAGTCTTGCCCACTAGGACAATGTTAAGTTGATGAAATTCCATGAGAATCTGCGAACAGAAAAAAAATAAGGAAAATACAACAACAAAGAAGCCAAAAAAACAACAAAGAAACAGAAAAATGAAACTGTAGATATTTACGTGCAAAAATGTAAAATTTTATTGAACAACAATGAAAACAGTTAACGTGTACATTCATTTATGAGTCGATAAATTTTTGTCATACATTTTATTTTAAAAGGCAGAGTTGTCTGATAACGGGAATGCTTCTCAATAAAATAAAGCTGCAATATTTTCTCCTTTCCATTGTGTACTTTCTTAGTGACATCAAGTTCAGACGGAAAATTTAAGAGAGATTCATATATATATTTTTTTTAAAAACTGTAATAATAATTATTATACAAAGTGCGTACGTGCTTTATACCTATCACCGTAAACATTAAAGAACTTTAAAACAAAAATTAAAGAATTGAGTCGCCAACCACGACACTCCCAAAATCTAAAAAGAACCTCATTGCACAACAACAATCAGTAGCTATCAACATCGCGTTTTTTATGTTTTAATTTAATCTAATCCGCCTGGCGTTTTTTATATGACTAAAAATTTTTTTTAAAGCTTATCTACAACACTAATTTGAACTTACCAAATGTGACAGGTTCAATTATTTGTTACAGGATGTCGCTGTGTCGGTGGATGTTATTTTGCAAAGAAGATGTAACAACAACAAAAACGCCCAATTCAAAGAAATGTCACACAATGTCATCTCATATTCCTGGGTCTGCTGGCACACCGAGACACCCTAAAGTGTGCACATCACAGCTCTAGATAGTTGTGCTCCATATAGTTGTGCTACAGACAGTTGTGCTCCAGGCAGTTGTTCTCCAGACAGTTGTTCTCCAGACAGTTGTTCTCCAGACAGTTGTTCTCCAGACAGTTGTTCTCCAGACAGTCGTGCTACAGACAGTTGTTCTCCAGACAGTTGTGCTACAGACAGTTGTTCTCCAGACAGTTGTGCTACAGACAGTTGTTCTCCAGACAGTTGTGTTACAGATAGACTCGCGGATGACTGTCTCATGTTTGTGTGATCTAAAACTATGATCTGTGTAACCTTCGTGCGTGTTTGCAACGCAACCAACCGATAAATAACATACCAAAGTTCACGTTTAAGCGGAAAATGGCTTTTCTAGGAAATAGAACTTATGTGAAAACAACAAGTCTAATAAGTCTTTTTTTGTTGTTTGACAACAGCGTAATCTCTGAGCAAAGTAATGAGATGGGTCCCCAAAGTCCTCTCTAAACACTTCAATCAATGTAAGGAATTGCATATGTCATCGATGTTGAACAATGCATTGTGTTCATTTTTGCTTTCAGGCAATTTCATGGGGGGGGGGGATTTCAGTTTGGTGGGGGATTTCAGTTTTTTTGGGGGGGGGGGGATTTCAGTCCTTCTGTATCAACGCCAAAATAAGCTATCGTGACAACCAGGGCCAGCCTCCACCCCACCCACCCAACCCCCGCATACATAAACATAAATCCATTCCTGTTCTGGCGCCCCTGGGGGGGGGGGTATGCTTTTGGCGCCGGCTTTGTTTCGACCTTGGATGTGACATGGACCAACTATATGTACCAAATAAAGAGGGAGAGAGGGGGAGGGAGGGAAGGAGCAGAAATCAAGGGCACGGTTGGCTCAGGAAGCCGTACCTCAAAGAAATATTTGTTCATTTTCAAACGCAAGGGTGTAGTGTGGCGTACACCTAAATTTAGCTTTTCATTATTCTACATTTACTTGTGGCGCGCAAGTAGATAGTTTGCTTTCCCTTTTTTTTAAAAAAAAAGATGTGTTCCTTTTATAAGTTTTAATTAAAATTAAAACCATTTATTTGTTTAAAGTACCTCCTTAATACGTGGAAAAAAAATAGTTTTAATCCGTTCAAAAAGTTTTCGTAATAAAAAGGGGCTGCTAACATCACTGCACTTTGGAGGAAACTGAAACAACTAAGTGATTTATCTGAGTATATTTGATGTTGAAGCACTATAAATTCCCAAAAATTTCACATTTTGAACTTTGAACTCTATAACTATCTTCAGATAAATTACTATTTAACGCAAAAAATGGCACCTATTGTAAAATATTTTGATTCACTTAAAATACAATTTCCTCAAATTCCAATATTTTAAAAATTGAACGAATTTTTTAAATATATATATATATATCTAAACCCTGGAAAAAAATAACCGGATTGAAATAAAAGTCTACAAACTCAGTCGACGAGCTTCCCACTGCACTTTTAACTCAAGCCAAAATATCTTTTACTCTTCATTAGCAATATGGGCAGCATGATGCCCCTACGATGCCGCTGGGCATTTTACCATTGTGCCCCATGCCATAAGATGGCGCTGGGACCTAAGTGTCATATGTAGAGACTGTACGTGAGCGACAATTAAATGACAAAGAAGTTGCACAAATTTGACACGACTTACTGGGGAAATAAACGTACGGGGTCTTAAAGACTAAGACTTCTCTCTGTCATGTTAAGTAAATTTAACTTACTTGTGTCTTTTCTTCGAAATGCGTTAAACTTTCTACCCAAAATTCTTTTTCTGCCCGCTTTTTATCGGCCCCCGGGGGGGGGGGGGGGGGCGTCGCGACGTTGAACCGTTTAATCGTCATCTTCAGGATTAAAGACATCGCACAACAAAATGAGTTTTTAAATAATCATATTTGGTGTTCAAATAACAACAACACAATTTATGCTTTATATCAGTGGTTCTCAAACTTCCTAACGCCGCGCCCCTTTAATACAGCTCCTCGTGTTGTGGCGAACAGCCGCTTAATATTATATCCATCCCTGTAACAGGTGAATATGGAACGGCTGGCGACCTAAATTGGCTGTAAGTTGTACAACACTGGTTCTATTGCTGACCAAATTACTGTAGTTTTCGCTATTCGAAACCACTTGAAATTCCACGAGCCTTGTTTCTCAAGTTGATTGGAATGTCCGTAAGGATTTTTTGGATAGGGGTCATAGTTGTAAACAAGCGTAAGGTAATCTGCAGTGTATCCTTGGTATGTTGTGGGGTTGGGGCTGGGAGGGATAGGTCCAAGACGAGCACATTGAATGAAAAGGAGATTAAATTTGGCTTGTGGCATATACACAGTGAGCGGTGTTTGTAAAATTAGCTAACGTCCATATCCCACACCATCGTGTAATACCAGGGCAACCTACGACCCGCGGGTCACATGCGGCACCCCCCCCCCCCGAGAGGTTTAGTGCGGCCCGCAGACCTTCGATGAACTGGATTAATTTTTTCGTAAAATGTGCGAATTTTGAATGATTAAAATTGATTATAATTTAAAATGTATTGAAAGTTTTAAAAATAACACTGGCCAACACAGAATATTATGCCTCAAATGTTAGACTTGTTTCAAGGTATATTTTGACTCGCTGATTCCAAAAAATGGCGCCAGGTTTCCCCTATCAGCTCTAGTTCTTTTGTCTTTTTTCTTCTATATCTTAAGGGCACATGATCAATGTATTGAGATAATTATATACACCACGGGAAAATATGCTTATTTTATACCCCCAAAAAAGCATAGCATTTTTTTTAAATTCTACTCAAAAGGAAGCCCCTTTTGTAATGCCGATTACCATTTCAACAACTATCTCCACCCTAAATGCACTTCATCTACCTGAGTATCCTGTCGCTGTCAAATGTTTATGTCATGATCGAATCGTTAACTTTACTTATTGCTTAAGTCTACTATGTTTTGAATGTCGATGGAACTTTGATTTTTTTAGATTCAGTAACTCCAATGTTGTTGTTTTTTCCAGAAAGTTTCTTACGTCATTGTAAAGTAATAATTTCTTGTCTTCGTTTAAAAAAAAGATGGCACCAAAATCACTCTCTCTCTCTCTCTCTCTCTCTCTCTCTCTCTCTCTCTCTCTCTCTCTCTCTCTCTCTCTCTCTCTCTCTCTCTCTCCCCTACGATTAAATGTAATGTCTGTCCAGGCTGAAGACATTCATTTCCTTAAATCTGAAGAAAAGCATTCTACGACTTGAACAAATTCTACTTATACAAGGACTTACAAGTTATGAAAACAGTGCGAGGAACCCATTGCCTATCCTCAGCTCCAAACTTGGCACCAAATAACCTATTTATATATTTTATATATATTTATATAGGCTATATTTACTATATATATATATATATATGCTTTCCGACATGTTGAAATTCAAATATATATGCATCTTTATAACAGATAAGGTTGGGCATCTGTGGAAATTACAATTTTTGTAGACCTATAAGATTAAGATTTGCCATTTTCTCATTTGAACTAAATATTATATTGCGTATTATATTCAGAAAATATACAAATGTCTTTATATATAAACACACAACATATTAGTAATTTAACTACATACATTTCCAATAAAAATACTTTTTTAAAGATATCTCGATTAAAAAAAGAGACTTAATATTAGTTGTATACAGTGAACTACATTTGACACATTCAACAATTTCTTAAAAACAAGATCTGTTAGAAGACATTCGATTCAATTTTAGAAATCAGCACTCCTAATAAACCTAACAGCATATACCTAAAACTCAAGGCAATAAGAAACAAGCTATAATTGGTTGGCCTGTGTGTGTAATTACAATGTAATAATTTCGAAATGCTGCTTAACATTTAAATATTGTTCACTTGCTTCTTTTTGAACTGAACTCAGATTCAATATTCGAAGCAATAATTCTTCGTATGCGATGCATTCCAAATATTTAACATGCGGTGTGCAAACTTTTAAACATTGTTTCGGCGTGACCCCTCTGCACAAAAAGGTTAGCCACCCATCATTCAATGAGTACTACAAAATTTTTTACAATGTCTTCTTAACACGCATATATGTCCTTTAAACAAAACACCTAGGTCGCCCAGCGATTACTTGAGATACTTGACGGTGAGATCCGACCCCCCAAAATACACCATTTGGTACGATGTCAACAAAAATATGGTTTAAAACATCGGTTTGGTATAAGCAGGTTAAAAAACTGATAGAAGATTAGGAGCAGACAGACGGACAGACATAAAAAATAGCCATAATATAAAATTTAAACAAAAGACGCTGAATTGGTTAAATGGAGTTTATTTACTTATAAAGTAATTGCAATACATGTATATCTTGAGTAAAAACTCTCAAAATAATTCCCCGCAGTGTATTCACAGTACAAATTTGCATTAGTTAAATTATAAACAGCCAAGTTATTTATAAACTAGATATAGCCCGCCTTACATTGGCGGCAGCAATGCGTAAACTTCCCATCTACTAAAGTTACTTGACAAAACATGAACTCAAGTAGCGCACATTTAAGAATCCCAATTTTTTGCTACACCCCTTCCCCCCGTGGTAAGTCACTGCAAACTTTTTATTTCACGCCCATGAACTATACTAATATACTCTGATGTCCCAACCACTTTTAAACCGAATATTTTTTACACCATACTTAAATTGAGACTATTTCATTTGCCGCAAAGAAAATATTACGCGCCAAACGCAGTTGCGTTATATAATATCATTTAGCGTAGTTGTCGGCAATTATATTTTGCGCGCTATTGAACTCATTATTGAACCACACTTTCTTCAAACATTTAACATTATTTAATTTGCAATATACTCTCAATTACCAAATTCGCTGATTAGACGGTAGCCGGAAATGGAAGCAGTAAATTAGGAAGCAGTCCGCGAGTCACACGGCACAGAAGCGTACTATATATAAGAGATATCAAACCACGTGCATTACCAACAAACAAGAAGTGTATTGAACAAAATATTTTTTTAAAGATTTTTGTGTTACTACATTTGCACTTCAAAATGAGAGCAGAAAGAAATAAAAATGAATGTTAAAACATGGTAAATTTACACACACACATGAATGGGTCCCACCATCTGACATAACCACCAAGCATTTGCTTTTTAGTAAAGCCTTACATGATTAAAACTTGAGTTTATTATAGTTTAAGAACGCTCAAGTACGAAATTTGGTATTGGTCAATATGTGTATGTCTAAGGTCATGACCTTTGAACACTTTTGGGAAAATATTGATTTTTAATTATCGGTATTATTATTATTATTTTATTATTTATTTTTCTTTAGTGATAGAAACTATCAATATTAATTTAAGAGTTCTACCGATTGTTTTGAAATAGGCATTCGAAAATGTTCCCAATCTGAGTACCAATCTACAGGCAAATCTTATATCGCTTGCCGAACAAGGGAGTAATTAGTAGGGCTGGGCTGGGCCGGGTGGAGACCCCTTGGAACATATCAGTAAGTGGCCGAAAACGGAGCCTGGTCCGGATGTTTAAACAAATTTTATTATTCAATTTTTGTGTGTGGTGAGTTTACCTGAATTAAACAAATAATAATGTTTAGATAGAAGACAAAAATATAGCCCCCAGCACCAAAATCAGGTTGATGCGCTCATTAATCCTCTCCATTTTCTTATATGCCTGTGAGTCCTGGACATTGACAGCAGAACTTGAAAGGAAAATAAAGGCGATGGAGATGAGATGTTACAGAGGCATTCTTGGCATCTGCTATAGAGACCACATCACCAATGAGCAAATAAAAGAAAGGATACGTCAGGCAATTGGGCAATACGATGACCTCCTGACGTCTGTTAAAAAGCGCAAACTTGAGTGGTATGGCCACGTGACCAGAAAACAAGGGCTCGCCAAAGAGATCTTGCAGGACACTACTAAAGGAGGGAGAAGAAGAGGAAGACAAAGAAAAAGATGGGAAGATAATATCAAAGAATGGACTGGATTACAACTAGGCGATGCTATGCGTAGGGCAGAAGACCGAGAGGAATGGAGAAGAATAGTGTACATGTCATCTGTGGCGCCCCAACGGTCGAAGGACTACGGGACCTGATGATGATGATGAATGTTTAGAAAACTGACAAGAGATTGGTTTGAAACTAAATCTAAACTAAATAAACGACAAAATCTTAATATAGTAATGTACTTACTTGTTGTGATATTTGTGTAATAATTTGTCCTTAGATTCATGGTTAAGATCATGGAACTTCCTATTTTTTTTTTTTACAATTAAATATTTCTTTTCCCATAATAATAGTAATACTTAGACCACTGTTCGCCTTTGTATTTTTTTGCAGGGCTACACCAGTGGCTCTAAATTTAAGGTTTCCCCGTGACCCTTATGTCAACATCGAAAACATCGCATTTTGAAATGTGAATTTATATTTCTATTAATTAAAGTCTTCGTAAAACATCGACGTAGGACCCACTGTTCACGGTTCAGCTCTAGGACTTATTTCTATAAATTATATCACTAATTCATTTTTAATGATCTCAAATTTGTAGGAAAAAAACACATTTTGAGGAAGACATTATTGATATATTCCGCCAAACTATGATTCCCCCCCCCAAAAAAAAAACAAACAATGTATGTCAATTTACTATTTTCTATGTTGTACATGTGAGCATAAGGCAACCCCATTTCTAGTAGTGTGTAAATTGTATTATAAATTAATTTTTAAAACGAACATTACTTATCTAAATAGCAGATACGGTAAAATGAAAATGTGTTAAAAATCACGTAAAAAAACAACTCATAAATATATTCGCGTGTGTTTGAAATCTATTGCCCCCTCCCCCTCTCCCTCCGCCAGATCCCTAAAAATATTTTTTTTTGATATTATATGTAGATCTAGTTTTAAAATAAATACAATGTATTGAATTTTTCCCCCCACATACCTTGGTCGCCCCCACCCCTCACCACAAAGAAAGAAAAAATAACCACTAACACTCTGTGTTGTTGACGGGCAACTTCTGTCCGCCACATTTTTCACTGAATCGGCAAAATTCGAGGTCTCATTGAAATATAGTATTCCAAGTGTCTCCATGTAATGTAATATTTTTAATCAGAATTAAAATGTTCTCAAATTCAAAAGTATATTTACAATAACTAAAGAGACACAATTTAAAGTTTAAAAAAAAAAAAAAAACGTATCTAATGAAGGATTGCGTTCAAGTTATGTGAAGGAAGGTTACCGGAAATTTGATCGAAAGAAATTTCGTCGACGGAAAATTGATCGTCGGTAATTTGATCGAACGGAAATTTTGTCGAATCTTTTTTTCAGTTCAGACGTTAAAATTTTCGTCAAATTTCTTTTTGAACGCACTATACTATAGAGTAAAACAAAATAATGCGTTCAAAAAGAAATTTGACGCAAAATTTTAACATATAAACTAAAAAAACGATTCGACCAAATTTCCGTTCGATCAACTTACCGTCGATCAATTTTCCGTCGACAAAATTTCTTTCGATCAAATTTCCGGATACGGTGAAGGAAATAGTACAATAATTGGTCTACACATATAAACCAGAAGACTGACAAAGTTAGTTTAAAGGATGCTTTCATTGGAGAGACAATGTTTGTGTTTGTTGATTATATGTCAATATCCATTATTTACCAAGGGGTCTCAAGAAAATATAGCTATAAAAAAAAATTAACTAAACAATCCGAAACAATATTCTTTTTCTTTTCATTTAAATGTACATTAGTCTTCACACGAGAAGTAATTTTGATGCAAAATCTTGTATGGCTATGTTGTCAAGTTTTAATGGAGAGTTGGCAGAAGGGACACAACTTATTGGACGGCCTCGCCTGAGATATATGGACGTTTGCAAAAAGAGCATGAAGGAAGCGAATATTGAAGTCAACAAATGGGAGATCATTGCCGAACAACGTTCCAGCTGGCGAACGGCAGTGTACGAAGGAGTGAAAAAGGCAGAAGATGTGCGGAACGAAGCCCTTGCAACAAAAAGAACAGCACGGAAGGCCAAAATTAACCAGGAATCATCATTCTCCTGCGCGAAATGCAGTCGAGATTGTCACTCTAGGATTGGATTAGTGAGCCACTCGTCGAAGTGTATAGGACTACAATATAGCTACTCCATCGTCTCGTGAAGACGGAAGGATGCCATACAAAGTTTTAATGAACTATTTATAATATTTAAACTAAAAACATGAAGCTGGGATCCTGTCTTTCGATTCAAGCGACCACACACCTTGTTTTTTTCCCCCTTCTAATTTATTTGAAAAGAATGGAAGGAATCAAACTCAACTGTTTATTAAATCTTCCATTTATGGTGAACATGTGTAATTGAATTATTCGTGTTCATTTTAAGGCACATTTCATGTCTTCATGGATGCCATAACATTTGTTTAACGAATTAAAATGTATCCTTTAAATAAATTTTAAAAAATTTGAGCGCTTGAAGTTAAGTATTTTCATATACAACATATAAAATAAATGATCATACGAAATTCTAGGACTTAACATACACAAAAAAAGATCAGTAAATTAACATCTCAAGTTCACTTAAATACGACATGACCCTGTTGTCAAACTGAGATGGCTTCGGTTACCGCAGCCTTGCATGTCACAAAACCAAGCTAAATGTCACAAAACCAAGCTATGTGTTTATAGATTTATCTTTAGGTTTTTAACAAAAGGATGATGCGTGCGTATTAACTTTTATGTTTTCATAAGTTATACACGATACCAACCAGACTCTAATCATTCAAAAAAACGTATAAATCTCGCTAGCACTTTTAACCACAATACAAACAAACCTTTCTATAATTAACCCCGAGCTACCAAATGAAGTCACATACAACACGAAAACTTCATACTAATTCATGGGCTCTTAACCAGGGGTGCCCGCATTGCCAGTGTTAGGGAGTGAGAGAAGACCCATAAAATCTGGTTAATTTGAATTTTTATAAGCATTTTATGTACTGGGGGTGTGGGGATTTTTTTCTAAATCAAGAGGGGGTGCAGTCATACGAACAGTTTAACAGACAAGAATTCTTTTATGAAAGAGTGCACACAATAAAACGTATGTGTTTCCAATAAGTATCAATCAGTAATCGTAATATTAAAACTACGTGAGTTAAATAAAGACATACTTTTAAATAATTTGTTTTCTTTTTAAATCCACGACTTTGTTAGAATGTTACTTATCGATCTGTTTTAAAGCACTTGACAACTGGATTCTTTCTTCAATATCTTTGACTCCAAAAGTTGAACTTGATATTTGAGCATATCCAGCAGTTCTGTCCCGTTACTTTCGTGTTTTATTTCAGCTTTAAGCAGGTCCACCTTGAATGTCAGTTCAGCCTTTATTTCGGAAGTCATTGTACTCACATTGTCAATATCCTGTTCTAAACTTTTAATTTTAGCATTAATTGTTTTCCGAATACGCTCCAAATTTGTTTCTAAATAAAACCGCGAGCGGTTCTGTTCGTTGTTTTTGTAATCATTTAATGTATAAGCTGCAACGCTCCGTTTTAACTGTAATGCCTTGCCAATCATTCGTTTGCCAGATCGCTCTCTTTCGTATGTGGGTGAAAATTCCCCTTTGTTATTGATCAGTAGAACCCTGCCTTGAAATTTTTCGATGAATTCTTTCAGAAAACCAATTTGTTGGGTACAGAACGTAGAGAAATTGTTTTCGTACAAATCACCGTGAGTGAATACAAGTACGCCATGCTTGGAGAATACATCGTCACCGAAAATGTTTTCAAATGCTGTTACAGTTTTAAATTCCTCGGTTGTAAACCTTTGTGTGATATTCAGAACAAGAAAAAATGCGTGGATCCCCCCAGTTTTAGAGGTAATTTTAAATAGTACATCCATTTGTTGAAAGGCCGAATCTAATTCAAGATGGTCAGGTTGATTAGTTAAGTCTGTTTCATACAGCCCAGGGGTATCAAATACATGAACGGTTACATTTTCAAAATGACGGATTTGTCGTTCAACCATTTGAGTGCACGAGTTTAGGTCCTTTCCCTCTGGAAATCTTATTTCTCCAATGATTGTGTTTCCCGTGGCACTCTTGCCGTGCCCCGTCTTGCCCAGTAGGACGATGTTCATTTCGTGAAAATCCATTTTCTGCTGTGAATGAAAAAAAAAAGAAATATTTCATTAATTTTTAAATTGTAAGTAATGTTACTTTTTAAAATAGATATTATTTGATTTTCAGGCAACTTTTCCCCTTTTATGTTGTTGCTCATGGGGGGAGGGGTGTGTGTGTGAACAGTGGCGTGGCCAGGGTAGGTGCAGTCAGGACCAAGCCAAGCCTTTTGCCGGCCACATCAATGTAAATACTCTTCTGGTGACCGAAAAGCCGCGATCAATCTAAAGACCCCGAGAGATGTGCAGGAAATCTAGCACGGGTGTGTGGTATGTTTTGAACTCGAGCACGTGTAGATATGTTTTAAAATCGAGAGGGTGTGCTGGCTATGTCTTAAAATCGAGAAGGTGTGTGGGCTGTGTGTTAAAATCGAGAGGGTGTGTGGATATGTCTTAAAATCGAAAGGGTGTGTGGGCTATGTGTTAAAATCGAGAGGATGTTTGGGCTATGCCTTAAAATCGAGAGGGTGTGTGGGCTATGTGTTAAAATCGAGAGGGTGTGTGGGCTATGTGTTAAAATCGAGAGGGTGTGTTGGCTATGTGTTAAAATCGAGAGGGTGTGTGGGCTATGTGTTAAAATCGAGAGATTGTGTGAGCTATGTCTTAAAATCGAGAAGGTGTGTGGGCTATGTCTTAAAATCGAGAGGGTGTGTGGGCTATGTGTTAAAATCGAGAGGGTGTGTGGGCTATGTGTTAAAATCGAGAGAGTGTGTGAGCTATGTCTTAAAATCGAGAAGGTGTGTGGGCTATGTGTTAAAATCGAGAGAGTGTGGGCTATGTGTTAAAATCGAGAGGGTGTGTGGGCTATAATATGTGTTAAAATCGAGAGGGTGTGTGGGCTATGTGTTAAAATCGAGAGGGTGTGTGGGCTATGTCTTAAAATCGAGAGAGTGTGGGCTATGTCTTAAAATCGAGAGGGTGTGTGGGCTATGTGTTAAATCGAGAGGGTGTGTGGGCTATGTCTTAAAATCGAGAGGGTGTGTGGGCTATGTGTTAAAATCGAGAGAGTGTGTGGGCTATGTGTTAAAATCGAGAGGGTGTGTGGGCTATGTGTTAAAATCGAGAGAGTGTGGGCTATGTCTTAAAATCGAGAGGGTGTGTGGGCTATGTCTTAAAATCGAGAGAGTGTGGGCTATGTGTTAAAATCGAAAGGGTGTGTGGGCTATGTGTTAAAATCTAGAGAGTGTGGGCTATGTGTTAAAATCGAGAGGGTGTGCGGGATATGTCTTAAAATTGAGAGGGTGTGTGGGCTATGTGTTAAAATCGAGAGTGTGTGGGCTATATCTTAAAATCGAGAGAGTGTGTGGGCTATGTCTTAAAAGCAGCCGCCTTCAGTGAACAAACAACGGTAAAAACAATATATGCCCAGGAGAGTATGCACAGTACGCTGCAGAGGTGGGAGCTTGTAGGACTTGACGTTGTTATTTTCTCGATTCAAAACCTGCTCATAAAGCAGCACTTAACACCCACTTGGTTGACGCCATCTTGTATGAGGTGGGCAAAATCGCGCAAAATCGGTGGCAAAGTAATAATGCAATTAGTACCAAGCCACATGAACGTGAAAGGCAATGAAAAGACATACATATTGGGAAAAACTGTCCATCAGTCCCAACCAGGAACACCCGTCTCGGTGTCAAAAACTGTCTGGAGGAGCACTTTAGAGCGAATGGGTACGGACAATGGGCAGACAGCACGAAGGTCACCTCCTAGCAGACAAGACCTTTAGTGGAAATTGGGACGCCGACATCAGAGTCTGGTGACGCAGAGGAGAACTGAACACTGCTAGACAACAACAGGGATCCGACCTGCCGGCACTTTAAGCTGGCCCCAGAGATGCTAGCACATCTGTTGATTTCGTGAAGTGATATAAAGGCAGAAACCTAGGGGCCGACGACTCATCGGCCGCCCGAGGCTGAGATGGATCGACGATGCAGAGAAGGATTTGCACCAGGTGGGCGTTCGCCCATGGAGGCGGAAAGCCATGGGTCATTCCGAATGGAAGGATGTAGTGGAGCAGGCCAGGGCCCTACATGGGCTGTGGCGCCACTGATGATGATGGTGTTGATTTCGTGCCCTGCTCTGGAAGTTGCAGGAGGGATCAGGACGGCAGGAGGGGAGTCCTATGCCACGACGATGTTTTATGGCACACCCCCAGCAGAGGCAGATTGTTGCCAATGTACTAGCCGGGACTTAAAGCATCGACCAGTATATGTATGTTAGTTTAGTACCAGCACTTGACAACAATGCAGCCTGCTGTAGCTACTTGACGCGTGTGAAGCATGTAGGCTGAAGAACCCATATTGATTAACAGTGACCAGACTGCGATAATGCGATCTGCCCTAACGCAAACTTGTTAATTGATATCGGTTATAGGGTCATCGCTTACAAAACCGCCCCTAACTGGTTACCATCCTTACATTCGACAAGCATGCAGCATTGAAAGACTTGGTAAAGAGAGACCCTTTCAAAAAATACTCAATACAAATTACCCCCCCCCCCCCGGGGTCTGTTTAGCGGACGAAAACGTAGGGGGTCAAAAGAACATTTTTAGCTATGAACTCAAAATACGTTTGTTTACACCGACGTTATGGCCCACGTCCCACTCCCTACCTCCCCCCCCCCTTTTTTTTACTTTAGAAAGGAAGCCATCTATAGACTATTTAAATTCAACCTGTTTAATTGAATCTATTTATACGGTATTGAGCCCCCCCCCCCCCCCCCCCCATAGCCCCTAGATTTTCAGTTAAAACTTTTGAGGCAATTTACCCCGGATCACCGTCCCATGCATTATCGTATAAAAAAATAAATATACCATTGTGCATACGTGCAAAGATACAAAAGTGCATATGTGTGTGCATACAAAAGTGCATATATACACTGATATAAATGTAGACCTGGATAGCACATGGATAGCAATGTAGATAGTACACATGCTATATGTGTAGAGATATAAATCTGCAAAGTAAAAATAGAAATGTACATAGTGCGGCGAATGCAAATATAAATAGTACACGGAATTAAAATGTATATAGTACACACTTTTCCCATAAAGAAGTGTAATAAAAATTTAAATTACCTAAGTTGCCTGTAAATGTGCTTCCTTCAAAAATTCCAGTTACACCCCTGTTACGCAAGGCACACAGGTTGCTCTGTCACACCTCTGTCAAGCAAGGCTCACAGGCTGATCTGTCACACCTCTGTCAAGCAAGGCCCACAGGCTGATCTGTCACACCTCTGCCAAGCAAGGCACACAGGCTGATCTGTCACACCTCTGCCAATCAAGGCACACGGGCTGATCTGTCACACCTCTGTCAAGCAAGGCACACAGGCTGATCTGTCACACCTCTGTCAAGCAAGGCACACAGGTTGATCTGTCACACCTCTGTCAAGCAAGGCATACAGGCTGATCTGTCACACCTCTGAAAAGCAAGGCACACAGGCTGATCTGTCACACCTCTGTCAAGCAAGGCACACGGGTAGCTACTTGAAGTTTGCGTTCGATCGAACTCTAGCTGGATAGCTGGCAAAAAAACGTATCTGCAAATTACGAAAAAATACATGAGTACGGTTATTGTGCAGGTTTAAACGTGTTTTCCAGGAAAATCTCCAGTTAGTTGGCACAATATGCTGCGCGAACATTTCATACCTTGATCCGTCACGGCACGGCCCCAGGGGAGGATCCAGAAATAATTGATCAAATTTGTGCATCAACTTGTAGGGGGCACCATCCACTTGTTGGGGGGCACCATCGACTTGCAGGGGCACCATCAACTTGTAGGGGGCACCACCAACTTGCAGGGGCGCCATCGACTTGCAGGGGCACCATCATCTTGTAGGGGTGCCATCGACTTGTAGGGGCACCATCAACTTGTAGGGGGCGCCATCGACTTGTAAGGGGCACCATCAACTTGTAGGGACACCATCATTTTATTGGGGGCACCATCGACTTGTATGGGGCACCATCGAATTGTAAGGGGCACCATCGACTTGTAAGGGGCACCATCGACTTGTATGGGGCACCATCGACTTGTAAGGGGCACCATCACCCTGTAGGGGGCACCATTAACAAAAACACATGGATGGGATCAAGAACAGAATAAAACCAATGTTGGTGTCTTTGCATTCGCCATGTTTTTGTAATGTTTTATGGGTGTTTTTTTTTCTTTCGGTATGTGATATAACCACTACATAATACACATTTAGTAATAGGTAACATGACTACCAATTTTATAACATTTCTAAATTCAAAGAAAGACTTTTCTAAAATATTTTTTTTTAACTGAATATATATTTCATCATGTCCCTTAGTCCTTGGACCGTTGGGGCGCTACAGATGACATGAAAACTATCCTTCTCCATTCCTCTCGGTCTTCTTCACAATGCATAGCATCTTTAAGGGCTACATTTGATTTCTATTCACCATAATACATTTGTTCTAAGACATTTGAAATTATTTATTTATTTTTTTAGCAACTTATACAACCTGTCGCCTAGAGGTTAGTCTATATATTAGTTACCGAATGTAGAATATTATTTTATTTCATCTCTTTATTTTACTTGATCGATTAAGGTTTCCATTATTCCTACGGATCTTAGAGCTTGTTTCTTACATTTATCCGTAACATTTATTGCCCTGTTAACCCTGGAACAAATAGATAATAATGATTGTCCTGTCTTTTGATTCCAGCTTCAACATACCTTGTTTGACTATTTCATTGACTCTGGAAGACGTTTGAATTTTCTATTCCACAAAATAACTCGCCATGTTGATGCTGTGAACTGTCTCTTGTTTGGCTTTATGTTACTCTTGTAGCTTTGCCGACACTGAAACACGTCATAGAACATTCATCTTAATAACATGTTTCAATAAAAGACATGGTCCGAAAACTCAATGTCTTTTTTAACGAACTTGAACACTATTTGTATTTGAATTTTAAAGAAGTTTCCGAATTTTTATGTTCCAGTCACCTGCAAAAGTGTGTAATTGTAGTCAAATTATTTAATACATTGCCTAGGCATCCTATAGACAGCCTGTCGATTGTGGTCAAATTATGTAATACTTTAACCCTTGGCGTAGCGAGTGGAGTGCGGGGGGGGGGGGGGTGACCATGATTCACACGCCGATTGTATGTGTTCGGTTACTTTGTGTTCAATATGCGTGTAAGATAAACATTGTATATCTAAAAATAAATGATGGGTCGAATAGTGGGTGGACAGGCTTTTGACACGGGCCCACAATGTGGCTAATATAACGTCGTCTACGGTTAAGTACCTTTCATATCACTAACTCTCCACACACAAAAAAAACATAACAAGACCGCAGTCTCCGCCTATTTTGACAATCGCAATGGCGACCGACAAGTCACCAAAACAATTATTCGATCACGTTGGAGTAATATCTACCTGAACCTGTCTTTGGCGATGGTCAGCTGTATCCCGCCTTGACGGGCGGCTGAAATCACGAACAATTTAAACGTACCGGTTCAGAACACTCTGCATCTAGGGTGAATTGTGAGCACTCGCACATTTACTTGAAATTATGGCCATTAAGGGACTATTAATAATGAACAACTAATTAATGTCAAGCCGACATTCAAACAAAACGAGTAAATCCTTTTTTGACGGGCTATAGCTAGTGGAAATTTTTTGGTTTAAGTTTTTTTAATGTGTAATTCATAAAAAATGAGTAAATTCCTTAGTGTATCAAAATGATACGGTGTGGATAAGTACCAATTTAAGTGCGCGTGTACTGAGTACCCATGTCCAGTACCGGATCTACCTATAAGCTAAATAAGCCACAGCTTAGGGCCTCACAATCTGCCAGCTATATATATTTTTTTTCATTTTTCTTTAATCACCTCATGCAATTTCAAACGGTAGGGGGCCTCTGGACTCTGTATAGATTAGGGCCTCAGCAAGTATAAATTCGGCCCTGCCCATGTCAGTGAGTACCCACAATGTAATAGCGCAAGTGTACATGTATGTACAATTACCTTTTGCAACCCAACTTCAGGATAGACGATTTTCCTAGGGCCGGATCTAGAAGGCCAGGGCCGCAGTTATCTTCAAGGACGTCGTTTGACCCCCCCCCCACCCCCACAACCGCCCTTGAATTTTCAGGTTTCCAAAATAACCCCCCACAAAAACCCAGCAAACGTACCTGAATGCTATATTTAGGTTTTCCCGGAATAACATTATTCTTGAAAAAACATGAACAAGGCATAAGGTGGGGAAACCCCAAGAAGCTGAGTAAATTTTGTTTGTTCAGTAGTTGTTGAAATTGAAAGGCTTTTGTTTGATTGATTGGATATTCATTTTCTTTGCTACAATTCGGAGATGTTCTTTTTATAGCTTTAAATTCAGGATTTTCCTCGTTGAATTGTAATTCAGAAATTGTTTATATATTTAAGATTATTTTTTTTTAACTAACAGAAAATAGTTCAGCGAGAACTCGGTGGAGAAATAAACGAACTAATTCGGGAATTCCCAGAAAAGTGAGGGATTTTTTGTTGTTGTTGTTATTATGACAGGGTACAGTGACGATACTACAACATTTGTGACCAAGTCAAGTATTCCATGTTACCTCGTCTGTTGGTTCGGAGTGGGCTGCTGATCCAACATGAGCATTCACCAGAGTAGACTAAGTGCACGTGGACAGGACAGTGCACGTGTGCACAACGAGCGTTTGTTGGAGGAACTCAAACCGGGTGACATCGTGAAATTTGCCCGGTTCGGAGGAGTGTATTACCATTTTGTTATATACATAGGTAGGTCGTTATTGTGCACATCGATAGGTCTCTATTGTATACCTAGGTAGGTCATCATTGAATACATAGGTAGGTCTTTATTGTGCACATCGATAGGTCTCTATTGTATACCTAGGTAGGTCATCATTGAATACACAGGTAGGTCGTTATTGTGCACATCGATAGGTCTCTATTGTATACCTAGGTAGGTCATCATTGAATACATAGTTAGGTCGTTATTGTGCACATCGATAGGTCTCTTTTGTATACCTAGGTAGGTCATCATTGAACACATAGGTTGGTCGCTAATGTCTACATATGTAGGTCACTATTGTATACATTGTATTGTAATATAATTGTTACTAGATATAGCCCGCCAAACATTGGCGGCAGCAGTGCGTGAACTTCCGATCTATATATACTAAAGTTATTTGACAAAACATGAACTCAAGTCACGCACATTTAAGATCCCAATTTTTGCTACACCCCTCCATCCCCCCCCCCCCCCCCACATGATTCGTCACTGCACACTTTTTATTTCACACCCATGAACTATATTAATTATTCTGATGCCCCAACCACTTTTAAAACGAATATTATTTTTACACCATACTTAAACAGGGACGATTTCATTTTCAGAAAAGAATATAAAAAATGTATCATTTAGCGTAGTTATCGGGAATTATATTTTGCGCGCTATTGAACTCGTTATTGAACCAAACTTTCTTTCAAATATTTAAAATTATTTACTTTGTAATATACTCTCAATACGAAATTCGCTGATTACGAAGCAGTTTATTAGGAAGCAGTCCGTTAGGAAGCAGTCCATAAGGAAGCAGTCCACGAGTCATACCAAAAGCACAATATATAGAAGAAGATAAATATGTCTTATATGGAACACGTTCATTATTTCTTTAATTGCAATCCAAAAAATATAAAAGGCAGTGGCGTAACTTGAGTTTGTGTTGCCCTTGGAGAGGGGGGGGGGCTTCAGTTTTCCGCTCCTTCCTTACAAAGGGCATAAAGCAACACACATCATAGAACACTGGCTTCTCCAAAATGGTTGATTGTTGATGGTAGAGATCTCCCCATCACTGATGGTTTAAGTTTAAGTTACAAGCCTATCATTGCACATGTAAACTATATTTGGTGTTATTCACTAGTTATTTTTTCTAAAGCACTTTTCTTTTCTCAATATATTCCTTTATTTTATTAACCATCTCATACACCCCTTGCACCCTCAAGCTCTCCCCTTGTACTTTCTACATATCCCCTGCGCTTTTAACATTTACCCTTGCATACTGAACACCCTTTTGCACCTTCAAAACCTATCAGTGCACTTTAGCATCTGCCCTTGCACTCTCACCATCTTCATTTGAAAACTCAACACCTACCTTTGAAATCTCCAAACGACTTTTCACTTTCAACATCCCTTCTTGCACTCCCATCATCTCTTCTTGCACCCAAATTATCTTCGCTTGCACTCCTATAATCTCATCTTGCACTCCCATGACCTCATCTTGAACTCCCATCATCCCACATTGCATTCCCATCATCTCACTTTGCATTCACATCCTAAAACATTGCACTCCCATCATCTCACTTTGCACTAATATCATCTTACCTTTCACTCCCATCATCTCACATTGCACTCCCATCATTTCACCTTGCACTCCCATCATCTCACCTTGCACTCCCATCATCTCTTCTTGCACCCAAATTATCTTCGCTTGCACTCCTATAATCTCATCTTGCACTCCCATGACCTCATCTTGCACTCCCATCATCCCACATTGCATTCCCATCATCTCACCTTGCATTCACATCCTAAAACATTGCACTCCCATCATCTCACTTTGCACTAATATCATCTTACCTTTCACTCCCATCATCTCACATTGCACTCCCATCATTTCACCTTGCACTCCCATCATCTCACCTTGCACTCCCATCATCTAACATTGCACTCATATCATCTCACCTTGCACTCCCATCATCTCACCTTGCACTCATATCATCTCACCTTGCACTCCCATCATCTCACCTTGCACTCATATCATCTTACCTTGCACTTTATCATCTTACCTTGCACTCCCATCATCTCACATTGCACTCGCATCATTTCACCTTGCACTCCCATCAACTTACTTTGCACTCCTATCATCCCACAATGCACTCCCATAATCTCACCTTGCAGTCCCATCATCTCACCTTTCACTCCTATCATCTCACCTTGCACTCCCATCATCTCACCTTGCACTTCCATCATCTCACCTTACACTCCCATCATCTCACCTTGTATTTCTATCATCTCACCTTGCACTCCCATCATCTCACCTTGCACTTCCATAATCATTTTGCACTCCCTTCATCTCACCTTGCACTCCTGTCATCTCACCTTGCACTTCCATTTTCTCCCCTTGTACTCCCATTACCCTCCAGGTAATGAAATGGTGATTCACCTCTTCTCTTGTTCACCTTTCCAGGTAATGAAATGGTGATTCATCTCTTCTCTTGTTTCCCTTTCCAGGTAATGAAATGGTAATTCACCTCTTCTCTTGTTCACATTTCCAGGTAATGAAATGGGGATTCACCTCTTCTCTTGTTCCCCTTTGCAGGTAATGAAATGGTAATTCACCTTTTCTCTTGTTCCCCTTTCCAGGTAATGAAATGGTAATTCACCTTTTCTCTTGTTCACCTTTCCAGGTAATGAAATGGTGATTCACCTTTTCTCTTGTTCACCTTTCCAGGTATTGAAATGGGGATTCACCTCTTCTCTTGTTCACCTTTCCAGGTAATGAAATGGTAATTCACCTCTTATCTTGTTCCCCTTTCCAGTTAATGAAATGGTAATTCACCTTTTCTCTTGTTCACCTTTCCAGGTAATGAAATGGTGATTCACCTCTTCTCTTGTTCACCTTTCCGGGTATTGAAATGGTGATTCACCTCTTCTCTTGTTCATCTTTCCAGGTGACGAAATGGTGATTCACATCTGCGAACTAGAAGATGCTACAACCTCTGGGGAAATGAAGAAAACCTTTGTGGCGTCGGTGTCCAGCTCTCCACAGAACAAAGTCAGAATCGCTAAAGAAAGTTTTTGGAAGGCGGCCAAGGACTGCAAGGGACAGAAAGCCAACAATGAGTAAGTCATAGCTTTTTATCAATCATTTACATTACTAAATCATGTTATATTAGATGTCAAAACTGTTCAGTTGTATAATTTTAGTTGTCAAGTTCAGCCATTTCGAAAAACCAATTACTGAGTTTTTGTGGAAATGATCGAATCCATATTTTAAAAGGACACTCTTTTAACACCCATTTCAATTATTTCTGTACTTAGGCGCTATGAGTGTGAAAGCTTCGAGTTTGATGAGATTTTAAAACGCGCCGAGCAGTGCCTCGGCACCACGGACTACCACTTTCTACTGAAAAACTGTGAGCACTTCGTGAACAGGATCAAATATGACAGGGAGGAGAGTCAGCAGGTGAGCACTGGGTAAACGGGGTCAATGTCAAATAGGACAGTGAGGATTTTGAGTTGTCATGGTGATTTAAAGGAACTTTGGGTCGATCAGTCGGTTAATAGCGTTGAACATAAATGTCGAAAACCGTGTTACACGTCTCATTATAGAGTGTGTGTTTTTTTTTAAATGTTGTGTCTTTCCATCGCAATGAGGCGATGGTGTAAACTTCGCAGGACGATATTACAAGGCCCCGGGATATTTTCTTTAGGATAAGAAGCTGGTACCTCGTCAGCAAAGCTCATCTGATGAATCCAAGGGAATATTAAGTGTGGATGATACAGCTTTGCACCATGAGCGCCGCAGGAGTTGTCGAAATTTCACTTCTTGTAATGTTATACAAACTATGGAACTCCATCTCTGGGTTTGAATTCAGAGTTCTCTGACGAAACGTTCTTACCTTACTATATATTTGTGTACGAGCCGTAAGATCGTAATTTCCTTGTAAGGACTAGCAATGTGTACTGTGATAGTCTATGCCCTACCTCGTATCATGGGTCAGCGTAAACACTGCATTAATACCAATACGCTAAGTCTAACCGGTTAGTTGTGCAACAATGTTTATTCTTTACAAGTAACAATAGTGGGTAAATGCTGAGAGATAGGACCGCGTTTTTTTTACCATGGCCGCCATCTTGGTTGCCCCGACAGGCGAACTTTTACGTGTTCACGGGTCGGGACAACCAAGATGGCGACCGTTGAAAAATAAAATAACTCAGGTTTTTACTAAAATTACGAATAAAAAGTTTTTAAAAATGAAAAAATGACCTAAATGTATCCCTAAATCTAACCTGAAGCCCAAATCTATCCCTAAACCTAACCTGAACCCTAAATATATCCTAAACCTAACCTGAACCCTAAATCTATCCTTAACCTAACCTGAACCCTAAATCTATCCCTAAACCTAACCAGAACCCTAAATTCATCCCTAACCAGGGTTTTGACCCTATCGGAACCAGCATTTTGACCATCTCCCTAACCTTGGTTTTCACCCTGAAAACTAGGAAAATGAAAAAAAACAAAGAAAATGGCCAAAATTAATTATAAAATAAAGAAATAATGAAAACCCAACTTACAGTTTCATGGAATACACTTTTACACACTTTAGTTCAGGTTCCACCAAAAAGAATATCCAGAATATTGAATAAAATACAGGGTTTGCCCTGAACACGTTGTTCAGAAATGGCGGAACACATAAAAAGGATTATAATAAGCCAGCCAATGAAATTTTTAAAATTATAATTAATCAACCAATAAAAATTTGCCTCCCTCAAAAATTTGCCTCCCTCATATTAATGAAAATGTAACTCTATTCAAAAAAATTAAGGGAGTGAATCCAAAACACCAACTTAACAAAGCACGCAAATGACGTCATGGCCCGATCTTCCAACATTAGCCCAATAGTGTATTTATATATTAATGAATTCCAGCCTAATGAACTATTCAACATCCTCTTGTCTAACCGCCATCTACATACCACGATCACAACAACTAAACTAAGACGTCATTTCCCCCTACCCAAATAGGTCACAACATTGTCTCACAATATATACAGCTACACACATAATCTCTAACTAAACATGTTTTACGTACCAACATCACAACAGTGATTTCATACCCTTGACATTCTCCTTCTCCAAGATTGTAGATATTAAGGGAGATAATGCAGCAGGATTTCCAAAAGGGCAAAAGTTCGTTTACCGAACCTCTTGAATTTTTTTGAACTTTTACAATGAGATATACTTTATACAAACTACAAGAAACATTGCTCGTCTTCCCTTGACGTCTTTTGTTTTGGGCACTGCCATTGGTTCAAAGTATTTAATAATTAAAATGTGTTATAAATATTGAAAGAGTTTCCTTTACAAAAAAAAACTATTGCAAATCTGACACTATCTCTACTACAATAATTATTTTAATCATTTTAAATATTTTTTTTTCCCCCTTAAAATCAGTCTTCCAAGGCCAAAGTTGGTTTTGGTGTTATTGGAAGCACAATTTTTATTGGATTGTCCGCTGGAATTGCAGCGTTCGCTGTCATCAGCAGTCGCAACAAAAAGGAGGCCAGACGCCAGAGCCAGTCCCGGGACTTAGCCTGATGCGATGTCGTCCCGTGAAACAGATCACTAGTGTTGTGACTGTGTAGAGTTGTCATCATTATCTTCTTTATACAAATGTATTGTGTTTTTTTTTTTTTAAATATCAACATTTCCAAGTTTAACTTTTAAGTGTTTTTTTTTTTAAATTTAAATTTCATTAAACTAAAATCTTAATGATTGTGTATTTTGTTACATGTTCAAAGCCTGGGTTGTTCATTGCATGGATTGGTTGTGCTGTTGCGAAGCCGGGAAAAAAAAAGGGGGGGGGGGTTGAAGGGCTCACCCCCTGAGACCTCTTTTCAATACCTGTTTTTTTAAATTATAAAATTCTCTTCGTAATAAAATTTAAATTAAAAAAAAATATTTGATAATTTTTTAAATTTTTTATCAATGTGTAATTTTTATATTTTTAAAAAAAAAAGCATAGACTACAAAACTTAAGAGCAACATGGCCTCCATTGCTCGTCATTGACACAAGCTTTTTAAGATTAACCAGAATGGAGCAGATTTAAGAACGTATTGGCGCTACGGAAAGGCCACTATTGCATCAAGATACAGCCCCCTGGTAGATACAGCCCCCTGGTAGATACAGCCCCCTGGTAGATACGGCCCCCTGGTAGATACAGCCCCCTGGTAGATACGGCCCCCTCGTAGATACGGCCCCCTGGTAGATACGGCCCCCAGGTAGATACGGCCTCCTGGTAGATACGGCCCTCTGTTAGATACGCCCATTTGTTAGATACGGCCCCCTGGTAGATACGGCCCCCTGGTAGATACGGCCCTCTGGTAGATACGGCCCCCTGGTAGATACGGCCCCCTCGTAGATACGGCCCCCTGGTAGATACGGCCCCCTGGTAGATACGGCCTCCTGGTAGATACGGCCCCCTGGTAGATACGGCCCCCTGGTAGATACGGCCCCCTGGTTACCTATCGTGTGACGTAGACCTGCTAGTTGAAGTGCAAATAAGCTGGCATCCGTCCGTCATTGTGTGACGATGGTGAAGACTTCGCAGGACGAAATCCACAAGGCCGGGGATTATTCTTCTAGGATTATAAGCTGGCTCCCAACAGCAATTCGCCTCTCTCCACGCCGCTGAATAACCCAAGGGAACATCATGTGGATGATACAGCTTGGCACCAGTGGCGTCGCAGAAGTTTTCGGAATGTTTCATTGTACTAATGTATTTCGATTATGGGACTCCGGGTCTGAATTCAGAGTGTCTTTCCCTTAGATGAGTTGCCATCAAAGGTCGACGAATCCCATCCGGGGTACTGGTGATGTTTTTGCCTGACTGGGCTTTGGTGGGGATTGAACTCCAGAACTTCAAATTAGCATTTTCCTCCTTTAAAACAACTAAACTAAAGGATTTGTATAATCACATCCAGATCAAGGGATCCTAATTTTCGCTACCATATCTTCTGCTTCGCTCAGTTAAGTGTAGAATTAGAATGACGAAAAACTTAATTCATAAATGGGCCAGAATATAGACCGCATTTTGAATTTATCTTAAATTTTCTGGGGAAAGGTGTACTGAGCACTCTCCCCATTGCCCATTCCCTACCCTCACCTGTGCCCAGGGGCCATCGGCTGCCTAGATTTCTGATCCCGACACATTTTTATTTAAAATAGTTATATTATTATATCCACCCCCACACACATGTTGAATGTTTAAAAAGGATTCACTTTATTTTGTGAACTTATTATTTTGGTGCGTTGACCTTTTTATTAAAAAAAATAATTTTTCTACATTCTGCATTGTCCACGGCCTGGATTGTTCACGGCATGGATTGTTCACGACCTGGCTTGTTCACGACCTGGCTTGTTCACGATCTGGATTGTTCACGGCCTGGATGGTTCACGGCCTGGATCGTTCATGACCTGGATTGTTCACGATCTGGATTGTTCACGGCATGGATTGTTCATGACCTGGATTGTTCACGACCTGGCTTGTTCACGATCTGGATTGTTCACGGCCTGGATGGTTCACGGCCTGGATCGTTCATGACCTGGATTGTTCACGGCCTGGATCGTTCATGACCTGGATTGTTCACGACCTGGCTTGTTCACGATCGGGATTGTTCACGGCCTGGATTGTTCATGGCCTCGATCATTCATGTCATGGATTGTTCTCGATCTTAATAATTCGTGTCATGGATTGTTCTGTGAGGAGCGTTGAAACGGATGAGCCAAACGGAGTGGTGCTCGGAGCTGTCTAAATGCATGGACCCACCTGGGCAATGACCGGGTGTACAAAAACTTAATTATATTAATGATGTATATTTTAATTCCCAACATTACTTCCATGGGTATAGAGGAATTGGGGGCCCAGTATGTTATTTCGCCCGGGGGGGGGGGGGGCTCTTTTGCTGGGAACACGACCATGGCAGTACCAATATTTATATTTAAGTGAACTAAACAAATCTCTCAGTACACATACTGCAAATAGCGATATAGATCAGAATGAGGCGTGTGGTAAGACAGGAATGAGTTAGGGATGATTCAGATGGAAAGAGGACATTTGTTACTATTGTTTTAAATTGTCTTTGCAGTCAAAGTTTATAAGATATCTTATATCGAGTAAGTTCCCTTACCGTACATCAACATATCAATTCACAATGATAATCTCAAGTGTATGCACACCAAAAGCCAGTGTTATACAATCGTGCAGATCTATTTTGTATTTGACGATGCAGAATGTTGTTGGTTGGAAGCAAACATGCAAATATAGCTTAAACATTAAGATCTGCACCCTTAAGATCTGTTTTTACCCTTAAAAATCCCAAGCCTAAAACAATCAATGCAGTGTACAATCGAGGCCAATGTACGAACAATGTCATGTACAATCGAGGCCAATGTACGATCAATGCCATGTACAATCGAGGCCAATGTATGATCAATGTCATGTACAATCGAGGCTAATGTACGATCAATGTCATGAACAATCTAGGTCGTAAAAAATATAGACAATTAACCATTCGCCAGTCTTTACCCCACTCGTCAGTTTCAACATTCCTCACAGAAGAGAAATATCTTACACCAGTGGTCGGCAAATCGCAGCCCGCGAGCCGCATGCGGCTCTTTAGTGACCGGAGTGCGGCCACAAATCGGTTTTAACACCGAAAATCATAGTTCTTGAAAAGAAATTTGGCTCTCAAACAAATTTTAATCGTCCTGCTGCTGATTTTTTGTACTCTTTTGATCACTGAGTTAGACGACCACTGTCCTACACCATAACGAGCTGCAGAGAACCGTGGTTCTTATGTTGGATGAAAATACGGATCAAGCCACATGTCCCATTAGGGGTCGTCCATTGAGGACGTCTGCAAATAAGGGTTAGTTCAAAAGTGAACAATGAGCTCAACCCCCAACCCACACACACCAGAAAAAAAAGAGAAATGAATTAATTCATAAACTTTTAAGTCATAAACTATTATAAACTGATATCAATTAAATGAATTCAAGTCTTTGTTTATCTTCTTACTCTCTACCCCCCCCCCCACTCCCAATCCATAGTGAGGCAATTTGTGGATTGTAGGAGGACATATAATAGTGTATGGGACGATGGTGATGCAAAGGCGGATTTGAAGAGTGGCCCGCCCTGTGTAGCAACTATAAGGAGGGGCTACATATTCGGCCAACTGTTTTTCGTGACCCAGCTAAAATATTTGACCACCCTGAGTGAAAAGGGAGGGTGGGTGGCCTAACCCTAGCTACGCCAAGGAGCTGGGATATAATGAAAATGTTTCAAACGTTAACCTCTTTAATGTTTTTCATATACTGCAATAAAATATATTTGACTTATTTTTGTTAGTTTGATCCTACAGTTGTGAATCTTAAGGCCTGAACAGCAGTAAAATCGAAATTCAATTTTCCTAATGTTAACATTAAGAATTAAGGCCCCTTTTATTATCTTCCCACTAATTTGAGGAAAAAGGGGGGGGGGGTCATTAAAGCATTTTACATTTATCAATTGTGTAAATATTTTTAATAGGGAAAAATTGTGTCTAGGAAGCAAAAGAAATTGTAATTAAAATATTGACGTCACTTCCGTTTAAATGAGTGCGTTTGACAACAGCTTGTCATGTGTTCTTTTTAAAAAAAAAAATTCATTCACAATAAGCAGGTAAAAAAATTTTTTTTTTAAATATTACAATTTATTCGAGTCACATCAAGAGTTTTCATTGTTTGGCACAATGTGAAAAGAAGTTGCACCTTAATAAAAGGTAAGATCTTCTGTGCAGGGCCGTCTTAACAACATAGGAGGCCCTGAGCACAGCAATGTACAATATAAATCAACATAATCGTTTGCGTAATTATTTTGCAGAGAATTGTTTTATTATTGGTTTAAAGTCAATGGTCTTAAGGATGTCATTTTCCAGACATATGAGTGAAAGCCAGTTCAAATGTTTTTGTCCCACTGTACTGCGAAGCTGATTCTTTATGAGCTTCAATCTTTAAAATGAACGTTCGCCTGTACACTTGGTTATCATCATGGACATGAACATTCTGAGTGTTATTTAAACATTAAGAAATACAGATTTCCAGTTGTCTGTAATTACTTGTTCATACAAAGCAGCGATAGTGTCACAATTTTCATCAAGAACCAGGTTCTGTTCTGTTCTGGCAGGGTACGTTGATGAATCCATGTACTGGCATCTTTGCAACGGTTGAAGAAGCGATGCTGGTATCCTAACGGATCCTAGCGGATGCCAGAGCAGCCTTGAAGCTTTCGATAGATGTCGCGTCCACGGCGGTATTGTCCAGGTGGTTCCAAACGACTATTGTGCGTGGGAAAAATGATTGTTTATATTGGACTGTGTTACACAGTCAGGTAGTTCTTCAAATGCTTGCATTCATTTAATAGGTCATCCTTATTAAGGTGTTTGTGATACATATTAGCCAGATCTTCACAATTTTTATTTAGTTCATCGGAATCAACTGTTTTTAATTTCGTAAAGAAGGAAAGCATGTGCACGTTGTGTCAGGTCAGAGTTCATGGAGTCTGTACGTTGTGTCAGGTCAGAGTTCAGGGAGTCTGTACGTTGTGTCAGGTCAGAGTTCAGGGAGTCTGTACGTTGTGTCAGGTCAGAGTTCAGAGAGTATGTACGTTGTTTCAGGTCAGAGTTCAGGGAGTCTGTACATTGTTTCAGGTCAGAGTTCATGGAGTCTGTTCGTTGTGTCAGGTCAGAGTTCAGGGAGTCTGTACGTTGTTTCAGGTCAGAGTTCATGGAGTCTGTACGTTGTGTCAGGTCAGAGTTCAGGGAGTCTGTACGTTGTGTCAGGTCAGAGTTCAGGGAGTCCAAAGTTTCGATTGTAAACATAAATTCGTGCCTTATTTTTTTTAGATTCATATCTGGGAAAAGTAAAACTTGTTGACGAGAGTTATTCCCCTTTAAAATTTTAAAATTTTCCAACTTTGATTCGCATTTATAATATTAATCTTGGAATGTGCAAATATATATCGTGGGTAAAAATTGGGAAATTGGAATTTTAAATACAATTTAATTGTCAAAATCTTTCATTATTCATTAAAAATATGTAAAGCCTCTATAAGAGTGAGTCTCCTAGAAACGTGGTGCCCCCTACAAGCGCGGGGCCCTGGCCCTTAACATGGCACTGCTTCTGTGTGGTCGTCTTAAAGATAATTAGAGATTAATTCCTCTTTGTTCACGTTAAGTTCTACAACAGTTAAAGTATTAGATGCGTTCATTTACAATGTCCACGTTATAAGTTACTGATACGCAAGTTTGCCAACGCTTTAAAAAAAAAAATTCCGGACAAATATTTTAAATCTGAAAATCTTTCACGGGCAAAGAAAATCTTTCACAGACAAAGAAAATCTTTCACAGACAAAGAAAATCTTTCACAGACAAAGAAAATCTTTCACAGACAAAGAAAATCTTTCACAGACAAAGAAAATCTTTCACAGACAAAGAAAATCTTTCACAGACAAAGAAAATCTTTCACAGACAAAGAAAATCTTTCACAGACAAAGAAAATCTTTCACAGACAAAGAAAATCTTTCACAGACAAAGAAAATCTTTCACAGACAATGAAAATCTTTCACAGACAAAGAAAATCTTTCACAGACAAAGAAAATCTTTCACAGACAAAGAAAATATTTCACAGACAAAGAAAATCTTTCACGGGCAAAGAAAATCTTTCACAGACAAAGAAAATCTTTCACAGACAAAGAAAATCTTTCACAGACAAAGAAAATCTTTCACAGACAAAGAAAATCTTTCACAGACAAAGAAAATCTTTCACAGACAAAGAAAATCTTTCACAGACAAAGAAAATCTTTCACGGGCAAAGACAATCTTTCACAGACAAAGAAAATCTTTCACAGACAAAGAAAATCTATCAAAGACAAAGAAAATCTTTCACAGACAAAGAAAATCTTTCACAGACAATGAAAATCTTTCACAGACAAAGAAAATCTTTCACAGACAAAGAAAATCTTTCACAGACAAAGAAAATATTTCACAGACAAAGAAAATCTTTCACAGACAAAGAAAATCTTTCACAGACAAAGAAAATCTTTCACAGACAAAGAAAATCTTTCACGGGCAAAGAAAATCTTTCACAGACAAAGAAAATCTTTCACAGACAAAGAAAATCTTTCACAGACAAAGAAAATCTTTCACAGACAAAGAAAATCTTTCACAGACAAAGAAAATCTTTCACAGACAAAGAAAATCTTTCACAGACAATGAAAATCTTTCACAGACAAAGAAAATCTTTCACAGACAAAGAAAATCTTTCACAGACAAAGAAAATCTTTCACAGACAAAGAAAATCTTTCACGGGCAAAGAAAATCTTTCACAGACAAAGAAAATCTTTCACAGACAAAGAAAATCTTTCACAGACAAAGAAAATCTTTCACAGACAAAGAAAATCTTTCACAGACAAAGAAAATCTTTCACAGACAAAGAAAATCTTTCACAGACAAAGAAAATCTTTCACAGACAAAGAAAATCTTTCACGGGCAAAGAAAATCTTTCACAGACAAAGAAAATCTTTCACAGACAAAGAAAATCTATCAAAGACAAAGAAAATCTTTCACAGACAAAGAAAATCTTTCACAGACAATGAAAATCTTTCACAGACAAAGAAAATCTTTCACAAACAAAGAAAATCTTTCACAGACAAAGAAAATCTTTCACAGACAAAGAAAATCTTTCACAGACAAAGAAAATCTTTCACAGACAAAGAAAATCTTTCACAGACAAAGAAAATCTTTCACAGACAAAGAAAATCTTTCACGGGCAAAGAAAATCTTTCACAGACAAAGAAAATCTTTCACAGACAAAGAAAATCTTTCACAGACAAAGAAAATATTTCACAGACAAAGAAAATCTTTCACAGACAATGAAAATCTTTCACAGACAAAGAAAATCTTTCACAGACAAAGAAAATCTTTCACAGACAAAGGAAATATTTCACAGACAAAGAAAATCTTTCACAGACAAAGAAAATCTTTCACAGACAAAGAAAATCTTTCACAGACAAAGAAAATCTTTCACAGACAAAGAAAATCTTTCACGGGCAAAGAAAATCTTTCACAGACAAAGAAAATCTTTCACAGACAAAGAAAATCTATCAAAGACAAAGAAAATCTTTCAAAGACAAAGAAAATCTTTCACAGACAAAGAAAATCTTTCACGGGCAAACAATATCTTTTTTTTTTTTTTTGGACATGTGCTTGATTGAATTTGCCTTTTGTTTCGTAAGCTTTATAAAAAAAAACGTATGTCAACGACTATGTCTGTAAATATGCTGACTGTTGTCGAACATGTTGAGACACCACCATCCTGATTCTACTGAACAGATCGAATCCCCTTGCTTATCAAAAGTAATCCAACAGAAGATTAAGGTGAATTCTTAGACTAGCTCCTGCCTTCAGTTTCGGTTTTAGAATGACCCATTCGTACAGTACCGCGCTATCAGCAGTTGAAGGTCACCTCGACTCAACATGGGAGCAGAGCAGAGCGTCTACGAGCACAACACAAATCTTCTGCTGAGCCTGAAACCTGGGGACATTGTCAAATTTGACCGTGGGGCGTACTACCACTTTGTTATTTACATGGGTAAGTCTAAGATATTTAAGTGTATAATAATAATAATAAAGTTCATTTGAAAAATCACCCTTCGTCCCCAAATGCTCGAAGCGCGGTACAAGTGTATGATTTATTAGTGTGCGTTTATTTAAGTGTATAAATTAAAAAATTATGATTTGCAAGTTTAAAATTTGTAGTGTATGATTCGTAAGTGTATAATTTCTTAAGGTATGACTTGTAAGTCTATGGTAAGTGTACGATTTATAACTGTATGGGTATTAAGGGCGATAAACGTAATATGATATGTAAGTGTATGATGTGTGAGTGTATAATATGTAAGTGTATGATGTGTGAGTGTATAATATGTAAATGTATGATATGTAACTGTAGGATTTGTGTTAAAAAGTTCAATTATCACTATTGTTGTGTTATTATTTAGTTATTGAAACCCTAAAATCCATCGGCGAACACTAGATTCTGTTGGTAATGACTTTTTGGATGGTTATTTCACATTCAAAAGTTTTTGTCCCCCATATTCTCCTGGGGTATGGCTAGCTTCCCTTAAAAGTCAAGTTGTTTTCAAATAGTACAGAACTTATTCAGTCAATTGGCCATCACTATATGGATGAGGATGATATAGCATTAAGCATATGTTCCACGAGGAACTGTTTGGTTAGAACCAGTGAAGTGGGAGTGGAACAGACTTGGCAGGAGACAAATACATGAGCAGTTGTGGTATTAGTTGAAATTTTAGATTTGCAGTCTTGTTACCCTCAAATTTGTTCATGATATAACAATTGTTTTAAAATTTACAAAAAAGAACTGAGGGCAATTTAGTTATGAAAATATTACACAGCTTTACTTTTCATGTCGTAGCCACGCGAATTTTCCAGTCTTAGCCAAACGACTTTTCCTGTCTTAGCCACACGACTTTTCCAGTCTTTGCCACACGACTTTTCCTGTCTTAGCCACACGCCTTTTCTAGTCTTAGCCTCACGACTTTTCATGTCTTAGCCACACGACTTTTCTGTCTTAGCCACACGACTTTTCAGTCAGTCTTAGCCACACGATTTCTCCCGTCTTAGCCACATGAGATTTCACTATGTAACCACTATTGTAATGAGTGATACTGGAATGTACTACGTGTCGAGATGGCGCTGTAGAATTATAACTTACATCCCATAATATCCTCATATTTTTTAACCAAATTTTATTGGGGGTGGGGGTGGGGGGGGGGGGTGTTCCACACAGGCGTTGCACTAAACAGACAGAGGACCTGCGTTATCAGCAAGCTGCTCTGACTGTGAGACGATCAATGGAGTCCTTATCTCAAGTAAACCGCGAGACGAAAACTGGGTTCTTAAAATAGACAGCTAGGGGACAGCCATTCGGTCAACACGATCTAAGCTGGAGGACAATCCAGTGTCTTTTATTTATATCGTGTGTTTGAGGGCATAACTTTGTGTGCATAACTTTGTGTGCATAACTTTGAATGCATAACTGTGTGTGCATAACTTTGTGTGCATAACTTTGAGAGCATAACTTTGTGTGCATAACTTTGTGTGCATAACTTTGAGAGCATAACTTTGTGTGCATAACTTTGTGTGCATAACTTTGTGTGCATAACTTTGTGTGCATAACTTTGAGTGCTTAGCTTCCATAAGATTTTTCCCATCTTGTAAATAAAATATGCATATTTTTAACTTTACAATTAAGGGTTATCTTTAAAACTCACTCGTTTTCATTAACATAAAAAAATTAAGTCATTCTCAGAAAATTTATTATCTAAAAGCTTTAAATAAAGTGTATGAGAAAATGTGGCTGCAATTTATAATGAGCAACGTTCCCAAGTTCATTGAACTGTCAAAGATAAGTTCTGAATCAGCACAAATGATATCAATCACATCAAGAAGCTAGTGGAATAAGATCTAAATGGACGCTTTGCATTATCGCGTGTTTTTTTTTTTTATGAACGGTCTAAAAACTGATTGAGTTGTTAGGCGTGCCCATCAATGATGCAGTAGATGACCAGCAGTGTTTTGTGTGTGTTTCTATGTGCTCTTTTGCGTTCTATGTGGCAGGACTTTTTTAAATTTTCATTGTGTCAATGTCATACAGCCTATGGGACTCCATCTCCGGGTTTCATTTCAGGGTTTATCTTCACTTAGATGAGTTGACATCCAAGGTTAACGAGTCCATCCATTCGTATGTATAAATACTATAATAAAGTGTTCATTTTACCAATGCCGATTATCCGAAACACCTGTTACCCAAACTGCCTTTGTTATTATTATAACATTTACTGTTATTATTAATATTGCACGCCATGCGCAAACACCACAAAACAAATATCCGACCCCTGTCGTACAACCTATTCAATGTGTAGATAAGTACTGTACACTCAGTGACCAGATTGGAACACTGTCATCGGCAAACGTCTTTTGGTTTATATCGCTGCATGCACGCCTGCAAAATGTTTTACTTATGGTAACTTTTTGCGCTCTCCAGGAGATGAGATAGTGATTCACATTCGCGGTTTACCAGAAAACACAGCCAGCGACTACGTCAGGCCATTGCTCGTCGGCTCAGTGAGGAGCGTGCCACAAGAAAAAGTTGAAATAGCCGAGGAGGATTTTTGGACAGCGGCCAACAACTGCAAGGGATATCTAGCAAACGACGAGTATGTAATTATCTAGCTTCAAGACATCAGCAGTGGCCAGCTGGATACCGGCTTAGTTCAAACGAGATGCTGGCTTAGTTCAGACTAGATACTGGCTTAGTTCAAACGAGATTCTGGCTTAGTTCAAACTAGATACTGGCATAGTTCAAATTAGATACTGGCTTAGTTCAAATTAGATACTGGCTTAGTACAAATTATATACTAGCTTAGTTCAAACTAGATACTGGCTTAGTTCAAACTAGATAATGGCTTAGTTCAAATTATATACTAGCTTAGTTCAAACTAGATACTGGCTTAGTTCAAGCTAGATAGTGGCTTAGTTCAAATTAGATACTGGCTTAGTACAAATTATATACTAGCTTAGTTCAAACTAGATACTGGCTTAGTTCAAACTAGATAATGGCTTAGTTCAAATTATATACTAGCTTAGTTCAAACTAGATACTGGCTTAGTTCAAGCTAGATAGTGGCTTAGTTCAAATTAGATACTGGCTTAGTTTAAACTAGATACTGGCTTACTTCAAGCTAGATAGTGGCTTAGTTCAAATTATATACTAGCTTAGTTCAAACTAGATACTGGCTTAGTTCAAGCTAGATAGTGGCTTAGTTCAAATTATATAATAGCTTAGTTAAAACTAGATACTGGCTTAGTTCAAGCTAGATAGTGGCTTAGTTCAAACTAGATACTGGCTTAGAACAAACTAGATACTGGCTTAGAACAAATTAGATACTGGCTTAGCTTAAACTAGATACTGGCTTAGTTCAAGCTAGATACTGGCTTAGTTCAAGCTAGATAGTGGCTTAGAACTAGATACTTAGATAATGGTAAGTATTCCTGCAGGATAGTCGTTTGAGGTATGCGAGCTGTGTGGCTGTGAGGGAAAAATAATCACCCACTAAGGTGGTTAGGTTATTGGAATGGCGAACAGATAAACTATGCGGTCTTACAATTCATTTAATACAAGTTGCATTGGCACTTAATAATAAATATTTCCCTGTATTTGCTAATAAATAAATATTGTGAAATACAATATATTGGGGGGGGGAGTAGGGGATTTTGGGGGGAGTTCCAACATCATTTTCACCTATACTTGATAATATTTAAATAAGTGGAAGTAAATCAAAATCAGTGGATTCTTTTTTTCTTATCATATTCAGTGCAATGTCGAACCGGAAGCAAAACAAAAAAAGACGGTGGCATAACTTCCGTTTAAATAGAGAGTAGTGCAGAAGTGTGTAGAAAGTAATCTTTGTTTTGACATCTTTGTTGTTTGTTTCATTAACAGAAGAAAAGAGGCCTTTAAGGTTGATGATATTTTGAGGCGAGCAAAAGCAAGCCTAGGGCCAACAGAGTACCATTTACTTCAGAAAAACTGTGAGCATTGGGTCAACAAGATCAAATATGACAAGGAGGAGAGTCAACAGGTGAGCACTGGGTCAATGAGATCAATTAAAAAAACACAGGGTAAGAAAAAACCTGGACAAAATAATGCAACAAAAAAGCAGGCGTTTCGGCAAGACGCCGTCGTGGGCGAACAGAAAAGTATAAATAGAGCATGTTTTTAAAAATAAAATAATGAAACGTAACTAAGATTCTCGGAGGAAAGGGGGGGGGGGCACTTGCTAAATTAAATTGAATTTGTGTTTTACATTTTAAAAAGTAATTAACGTTTAATCATTTGTTGTAAAAAATAATTTGTATTCCCCTTTTCAACAGGTGACCAACATTGCAGTTGGTATGAGTACTACAGGGGTGATCCTGGGGACTGTAGCAGCGATTGGTGGTGTTGTTGGCTATATGCTCGCAAAAGAACCCAAAAAATCTGAGACTAGGACAGTGGAAAAAAAATGATAGTTTTCTATGGGTTTTTTTTTTAACCCATCAACTTTGCATAGTCTCAATCCTAAGAAAATATGTTTGAAGTTAATTTTATTTAAATTTTACGAGGCTGAATAAAATAATTCTGCTTTATTTAGATCTTATGATTAGCCATTTTTTTAAACAGCCTTTCGGGTGTTAATATCTTGCTAGAACCTTTGAAGGTACCATATGAAAAAAAGATATTCTGGAAATGTGTTAATGAACTTAATCCAACAATAATTTAAAATAAGTTCATATGCTCAGAATTTTTTTAATAGATTATTTGGGATCATAAATTAATAAAAATATATCAATATCTGGTTAACATCAAAAACTGAATCTAATATTTTGAAAGCTGTCGTAAGCAAGTATTTCTTTACTGTAAGGTTCCTAGTAATATACCGTAAGATTCCTAGTAATTTACCGTAAAGTTCCTAGTAATATACCGTAAGATTCCTAGTAATTTACCGTAAAGTTCCTAGTAATATACCGTAAGATTCCTAGTAATTTACCGTAAGGTTCCTAGTAATATACCTTAAGATTCCTAGTAATTTACCGTAACGTTCCTAGTAATATACCGTAAGATTCCTAGTAATTTACCGTAAGATTCCTAGTAATTTACCGTAAGATTCCTAGTAATATACCGTAAGATTCCTAGTAATTTACCGTAAGGTTCCTAGTAATATACCGTAAGGTTCCTAGTAATTTACCGTAAGGTTCCTGGTAATTTACCGTAAGGTTCCTGGTAATTTACCGTAAGGTTCCTGGTAATTTACCGTAAGGTTCCTGGTAATTTACCGTAAGGTTCCTGGTAATTAACCTAAGGTTCCTAGTAATTTACCGTAAGGTTCCTAGTAATTTACCGTAAGGTTCCTAGTAATTTACCGTAAGGTTCCTAGTAATTTACCGTAAGGTTCCTAGTAATTTACCGTAAGGTTCCTAGTAATTTACCGTAAAGTTCCTAGTAATATACCGTAAGATTCCTAGTAATTTACCGTAAGGTTCCTAGTAATTTATCGTAAGGTTCCTAGTAACTACGAAACAAGTTTGATTTAATATTTACAATGAGGTGGGGAAAATATGTTTTCATATTTATCAGAACAAAGGAACTGATTAATGATTACTGGTGAATGATTACTGATTAATGATTAATGATTACTGATTAATGATTACTGATTAATGATTAATGATTACTGATTAATGATTACTGATTAATGATTACTGATCAATGATTACTGATCAATGATTACTGATCAATGATTACTTATTAATGATTACTTATTAATGATTACTGATTACTGATTAATGATTTTCTGATTAATGATTACTGATTAATGATTACTGATTAATGATTACTGATTAATGATTACTGGGGTGTTATTTTTTTTGTTTTTTTTTGTGTGTGTTTTTTTTTTTGGTGGGGGGAATCTCTGAAATTGTTGACCTTGAAATACAGAACGACATTATAAAAAGAGTATCAACGTATAAGAAACTGGTTGTCACATTCATTAACAAGATAGCATAGTATGATCACTGTCAAATTCTTTGTAAGAAAGTTCATCAAATACCATTTCACGTCTTCAACACGTAGATAGCTCAACAAGAAAACTATTCAACCGTGCGAAATGCAAGCCTAATGACATGCCGTTGTGGGAACTCATAGTTTTGTCACTACAGTCATAGTTTCTCACCACAGTCATAGTTTTGTCACTACAGTCATAGTTTCTCACCACAGTCATAGTTTTGTCACTACAGTCATAGTTTCTCACCACAGTCATAGTTTTGTCACTACAGTCATAGTTTCTCACCACAGTCATAGTTTCTCACTACAGTCATAGTTTTGTCACTACAGTCATAGTTTCTCACCACAGTCATAGTTTTGTCACTACAGTCATAGTTTCTCACCACAGTCATAGTTTCTCACCACAGTCATAGTTTTGTCACTACAGTCATAGTTTCTCACCACAGTCATAGTTTTGTCACTACAGTCATAGTTTCTCACCACAGTCATAGTTTCTCACCACAGTCATAGTTTCTCACCACAGTCATAGTTTCTCACCACAGTCATAGTTTCTTACCACAGTCCGATCACGCCTAATAAAATAGACAAAATTAAACTTACCATTAGGCCACTATACTTCTGTTAGATATTGTAACACCCCCCAACCACCCCACACCCTCACAGACACACTACAGCACAGCGAGTCTAAGAATCAGGACGAAGCAGGCGAACCCTTTCAATCAAAGTAAGGACTGGAAGAAGATGCAGAGACATATTTTTTAGCTTACCCGTCGGTTGGGCAATCGACAATTTCAAAGTCCTTCAAGCGCTTTGACTACAGGTGATGGCAGTTGTTCCTGTTTATTTGGATGTTTTTTTTTTATAGCTACAGGTAAAACTGACTTTAACATTGTCGTCTTTCAAATGTGTTAAGTTAATCGAACTATTTTCTTTGGTAAGAGTAAGAGTAACATTGTACAATGGGGTTTTGTTTAAAGAATACATAAATACTAAGAACCGCCGTGCCGCAGCTTTTATGGGCGCTAGAGCAAACAAGATCAACCGCGTGCAACCGACGCCTGTTGGCATCACGTGAGTGAATAAACTTCTACATGATATTAATCATAACACAAATGAGCCGTTATTTTAGCCAATCATTATTGTTTGTCTACAAGAACGTCTTATCGAACAGACCTACTAATAATGTGTTGTCTACGAAGACTTCTTATTGTATAGACTATTATAGACCTACTTATAATTTGTTTACAAAGATGTCTTATTACTTATCGTACCGGCCAACAAATAATTTGTCTACAATGACGTCTTATTGTATAGACTAATGGTAGGAGACCGTTTTGTGCGTAGGGCCCCATTGATAAATGTAAAGCTTGGTTGGGGGGGGGGGGGACATATATTATGTTCACCTTGGTTACAGCAACCTATCGCAATAAGAAGTTATGAATTATTTATGGTTATTTAACAGTATTAATGACAATTATTCCGATTTTATTTTACTTAGGGATCGTTCGCAAATTACGTCACGCTCAGGGGGGTGGATGTCGAGAATGTGTGACACTTTGTGACAGGGGGGAGGGGGGTCAAACATTTGTGACGTTGTTTTTTTTTTTAATCTAACATTTTCTAATTTTTAAAAATCTTTATTTAATTAATTTAAAAAACAATAGAAGTAGCAGCCTGATCTGTTGTATCAAAATATGGTCTGTGTATCACTAGTAGTAGCAGCCCGATCTGTTGTATCAAACTATGGTCTCTGTAGCACTAGTAGTAGCAGCCCGATCTGTTGTATCAAACTATGGTCTGTGTACCACTAGTAGTAGCAGCCCGATCTGTTGTATCAAACTATGGTCTGTGTATCACTAGTAGTAGCAGCCCGATCTGTTGTATCAAACTATGGTCTGTGTATCACTAGTAGTAGCAGCCCGATCTGTTGTATCAAACTATGGTCTGTGTATCACTAGTAGTAGCAGCCCGATCTGTTGTATCAAACTATGGTCTGTGTATCACTAGTAGTAGCAGCCCGATCTGTTGTATCAAACTATGGTCTGTGTATCACTAGTAGTAGCAGCCCGATCTGTTGTATCAAACTATGGTCTGTGTATCACTAGTAGTAGCAGCCCGATCTGTTGTATCAAACTATGGTCTGTGTATCACTAGTAGTAGCAGCCCGATCTGTTGTATCAAACTATGGTCTGTGTATCACTAGTAGTAGCAGCCCGATCTGTTGTATCAAACTATGGTCTGTGTAGCACTAGTAGTAGCAGCCCGATCTGTTGTATCAAACTATGGTCTGTGTAGCACTAGTAGTAGCAGCCCGATCTGTTGTATCAAACTATGGTCTGTGTAGCACTAGTAGTAGCAGCCCGATCTGTTGTATCAAACTATGGTCTGTGTATCACTAGTAGTAGCAGCCCGATCTGTTGTATCAAACTATGGTCTGTGTAGCACTAGTAGTAGCAGCCCGATCTGTTGTATCAAACTATGGTCTGTGTATCACTAGTAGTAGCAGCCCGATCTGTTGTATCAAACTATGGTCTGTGTATCACTAGTAGTAGCAGCCCGATCTGTTGTATCAAACTATGGTCTGTGTAGCACTAGTAGTAGCAGCCCGATCTGTTGTATCAAACTATGGTCTGTGTATCACTAGTAGTAGCAGCCCGATCTGTTGTATCAAACTATGGTCTGTGTAGCACTAGTAGTAGCAGCCCGATCTGTTGTATCAAACTATGGTCTGTGTATCACTAGTAGTAGCAGCCCGATCTGTTGTATCAAACTATGGTCTGTGTATCACTAGTAGTAGCAGCCCGATCTGTTGTATCAAACTATGGTCTGTGTAGCACTAGTAGTAGCAGCCCGATCTGTTGTATCAAACTATGGTCTGTGTATCACTAGTAGTAGCAGCCCGATCTGTTGTATCAAACTATGGTCTGTGTATCACTAGTAGTAGCAGCCCGATCTGTTGTATCAAACTATGGTCTGTGTATCACTAGTAGTAGCAGCCCGATCTGTTGTATCAAACTATGGTCTGTGTAGCACTAGTAGTAGCAGCCCGATCTGTTGTATCAAACTATGGTCTGTGTAGCACTAGTAGTAGCAGCCCGATCTGTTGTATCAAACTATGGTCTGTGTATCACTAGTAGTAGCAGCCCGATCTGTTGTATCAAACTATGGTCTGTGTATCACTAGTAGTAGCAGCCCGATCTGTTGTATCAAACTATGGTCTGTGTAGCACTAGTAGTAGCAGCCCGATCTGTTGTATCAAACTATGGTCTGTGTAGCACTAGTAGTAGCAGCCCGATCTGTTGTATCAAACTATGGTCTGTGTATCACTAGAAGTAGCAGCCCGATCTGTGTATCAAACTATGGTCTGTGTAGCACTAGTAGTAGCAGCCCGATCTGTTGTATCAAACTATGGTCTGTGTATCACTAGAAGTAGCAGCCCGATCTGTTGTATCAAACTATGGTCTGTGTATCACTAGTAGTAGCAGCCCGATCTGTTGTATCAAACTATGGTCTGTGTACCACTAGTAGTAGCAGCCCGATCTGTTGTATCAAACTATGGTCTGTGTATCACTAGAAGTAGCAGCCCGATCTGTTGTATCAAACTATGGTCTGTGTATCACTAGTAGTAGCAGCCCGATCTGTTGTATCAAAATATGGTCTGTGTATCACTAGTAGTAGCAGCCCGATCTGTTGTATCAAACTATGGTCTGTGTATCACTAGTAGTAGCAGCCCGATCTGTTGTATCAAACTATGGTCTGTGTATCACTAGTAGTAGCAGCCCGATCTGTTGTATCAAACTATGGTCTGTGTATCACTAGTAGTAGCAGCCCGATCTGTTGTATCAAACTATGGTCTGTGTACCACTAGTAGTAGCAGCCCGATCTGTTGTATCAAACTATGGTCTGTGTATCACTAGTAGTAGCAGCCCGATCTGTTGTATCAAACTATGGTCTGTGTATCACTAGTAGTAGCAGCCCGATCTGTTGTATCAAACTATGGTCTGTGTAGCACTAGTAGTAGCAGCCCGATCTGTTGTATCAAACTATGGTCTGTGTAGCACTAGTAGTAGCAGCCCGATCTGTTGTATCAAACTATGGTCTGTGTATCACTAGTAGTAGCAGCCCGATCTGTTGTATCAAACTATGGTCTGTGTATCACTAGTAGTAGCAGCCCGATCTGTTGTATCAAACTATGGTCTGTGTAGCACTAGTAGTAGCAGCCCGATCTGTTGTATCAAACTATGGTCTGTGTAGCACTAGTAGTAGCAGCCCGATCTGTTGTATCAAACTATGGTCTGTGTATCACTAGAAGTAGCAGCCCGATCTGTTGTATCAAACTATGGTCTGTGTAGCACTAGTAGTAGCAGCCCGATCTGTTGTATCAAACTATGGTCTGTGTATCACTAGAAGTAGCAGCCCGATCTGTTGTATCAAACTATGGTCTGTGTATCACTAGTAGTAGCAGCCCGATCTGTTGTATCAAACTATGGTCTGTGTACCACTAGTAGTAGCAGCCCGATCTGTTGTATCAAACTATGGTCTGTGTATCACTAGAAGTAGCAGCCCGATCTGTTGTATCAAACTATGGTCTGTGTATCACTAGTAGTAGCAGCCCGATCTGTTGTATCAAAATATGGTCTGTGTATCACTAGTAGTAGCAGCCCGATCTGTTGTATCAAACTATGGTCTGTGTATCACTAGTAGTAGCAGCCCGATCTGTTGTATCAAACTATGGTCTGTGTATCACTAGTAGTAGCAGCCCGATCTGTTGTATCAAACTATGGTCTGTGTATCACTAGTAGTAGCAGCCCGATCTGTTGTATCAAACTATGGTCTGTGTACCACTAGTAGTAGCAGCCCGATCTGTTGTATCAAACTATGGTCTGTGTATCACTAGTAGTAGCAGCCCGATCTGTTGTATCAAACTATGGTCTGTGTATCACTAGTAGTAGCAGCCCGATCTGTTGTATCAAACTATGGTCTGTGTAGCACTAGTAGTAGCAGCCCGATCTGTTGTATCAAACTATGGTCTGTGTACCACTAGTAGTAGCAGCCCGATCTGTTGTATCAAACTATGGTCTGTGTAGCACATATTATCAATTATCAAACCAACCGGAACATACTATCAAACCATCTGGAATAAACCAAACGGAACAGAACATGAAATAGATCAGAACATAATATCAAACAGACATGATCATAATATCAAACAGACATGAACATAATATCAAACAGACATGAACATAATATCAAACAGACATGAACATAATATCAAACAGACATGAACATAATATCAAACCGACATGAACATAATATCAAACAGACATGAACATAATATGAAACAAACATGAACATAATATGAAACAGACATGAACATAATATCAAACAGACATGAACATAATATCAAACAGACATTAACATAATATCAAACAGACATTAACATAATATCAAACAGACATTAACATAATATGAAACAGACATTAACATAATATCAAACAGACATTAACATAATATCAAACCGACATGAACATAATATGAAACAGACATGAACATAATATCAAACAGACATGAACATAATATCAAACAGACATGAACATAATATCAAACAGACATTAACATAATATCAAACAGACATGAACATAATATCAAACAGACATGAACATAATATCAAACAGACATGAACATAATATCAAACAGACATTAACATAATATCAAACAGACATGAACATAATATCAAACAGACATTAACATAATATCAAACAGACATGAACATAATATCAAACAGACATTAACATAATATCAAACAGACATGAACATAATATCAAACAGACATGAACATAATATCAAACAGACATGAACATAATATCAAACAGACATTAACATAATATGAAACAGACATGAACATAATATCAAACAGACATTAACATAATATCAAACAGACATGAACATAATATCAAACAGACATGAACATAATATCAAACAGACATTAACATAATATCAAACAGACATTAACATAATATCAAACAGACATGAACATAATATCAAACAGACATTAACATAATATCAAACAGACATTAACATAATATCAAACCGACATGAACATAATATGAAACAGACATGAACATAATATCAAACAGACATGAACATAATATCAAACAGACATGAACATAATATCAAACAGACATTAACATAATATCAAACAGACATGAACATAATATCAAACAGACATGAACATAATATCAAACAGACATTAACATAATATCAAACAGACATTAACATAATATCAAACAGACATGAACATAATATCAAACAGACATTAACATAATATCAAACAGACATGAACATAATATCAAACAGACATTAACATAATATCAAACAGACATGAACATAATATCAAACAGACATGAACATAATATCAAACAGACATTAACATAATATCAAACAGACATGAACATAATATCAAACAGACATTAACATAATATCAAACAGACATGAACATAATATCAAACAGACATGAACATAATATCAAACAGACATGAACATAATATCAAACAGACATGAACATAATATCAAACAGACATGAACATAATATCAAACAGACATTAACATAATATCAAACAGACATGAACATAATATCAAACAGACATGAACATAATATCAAACAGACATGAACATAATATCAAACAGACATTAACATAATATCAAACAGACATTAACATAATATCTACGTTGTCTACAAAAAGTACCGTCAAACGACAATTTTTCTGTTCCAGATATGTCATCCGTTTCGTCGGCTAATATTGAGAATGCTACAGATCTTTTTACTGATATAATAATTTGTTTTTTTACTACTTACTACTTCCTCAAATATTTCTATGACGCCATCAAATATTTCATTCATTTGATTTTTGATCAGTGAGAAGTGTAACGAGCATTACCAACAGACGTCTGCAAATTTGTCTCCAGGTCTTTGTCTCCAGGTCTTTGTCTCTAGGTCTTTGTCGCCAGCCTCCACTCTAAACTGAAACGAATCATGGACTTTCCACTGTCATTATCTTTGTCACGAATTGTCATCTCCTTTCTAGCTGCGTTAAATTCGGAAGATAACAAAAATAAGAATGTAACTGCATTACCAACAATAATATTTTCGGACTTGGATACTGAACAGTAAGTTGCCCTGCATGCAGTTGACGAGATACAGTTAAGTACAGTCTTCGCTACAAGTATGTATATAAAGTATCAACTAATGTCACGATAAGGTATGAAATCCCAAGCTTATTAACAAACATTTATCATGAGCTCTCTGACGCTCTCCAGAGCTTTCTTAAATTAATACAATTCTTCTGACATATTCTTGTTTTCAAATTAAAAAATACATGTTATATATATATATTTTACATGCGTCTAACACGGACACATGTTTACCACGGGCACATGTTTAACACGTGCACATGTTTGACACGGTCACGTGTTTGACACGGACACATGTTTGACACGGGCACATGTTTACCATACTTGTGGACAAAATAAAACGTTGAATTATATCACATATTATCATGTTCGTCTTGAGTTCGTTATTTTAATTTTAGTTTAACCTCGCCAGGTGATGGAAGGGTGATTCATGTCTGCGAATTAGAAGATTTAACAAGATCTGAGCTCAATGCTCCGAAGACTAAAGGTAGAATTGCCGAAGAAAGTTTTTGGAAGGCCGCCAAGGACTGCAAAGGTTATAAGGCTAACAATCAGTAAGTCCTCTATCCTTTTATCAATAATTCTATTCACACATCACATCATCATCAGTGACGCTACAGCCCGTGTAGGGGCCTGGTCTGCTCCACCACATCCTTCCATTCGGAACGGTCCATGGCTTTCCGCCTCCATGCACGAACCCCCAACTGGTGTAAATCCTTCTCTACACCGTCTTTCCATCTCATCCTTGGGCGACCGGTGAGCCGTCTGCCCCTATGTTTCTGCATTTATAACCCTTTTGATGCTATACAATCCGGCATTCTTTCAATATGTCCTGTCCAGCGCAGTCTGCCTTTTATTTATATTTTTGTGACTATGGGTGAGTCTTTGTACAATTGATATAGCTCTTTTTTTTGTACACGTTTACACATCACAGGGTATACTCATTACATCTGTAGGTGCCACGATGCGATCCCCACAGATTAGTATACAGATAACAAAAAAAACTACTGTTTGGTACCATAGTTTAAACGGATAAAGTGTATAATACATGCAACGTCCCCAGCAAATAACTGCAGCTTTTCCCACCTTAAACAACATACCCCAAGACCGCGACTGCAGGGGATTGTTAACGGCCGCTACCATCAAAGGGGGGGGGGTATTGAAATTACAACACAGGGACGGAAATAGACGATCTCTGTAGCACTACAAAACTATTCACCATATAGAACAAACAGTGGACAACTAGTCTTCTCCAGAGAGCGCATAACACACTCGGCAGACCTGTCCCAACCATCATGTCTTCAAACTTACTACAGATATACACATATGAGGTGCTGGATGGCCAATTCAGACGACACCAACAGCACCAAGTCAAAAGAATTTTAAAACAAAAATGCACTCTAATTACAAAAAAAAAAAAAAAAAACCTGGGGTTTATATAAACTAGACGTGATGAACTAATTTGTGACATCATCCTAGAAATATGAACTACTTAGTTACATCACCCAAGAAGTGATTAACTACTTAGTGACATCGCTGAAAAAGTGATGAACTTATTGACATCATCCAAGAAGTGATGAACTACTTATTGACATCACACTAGAAGTGATGAACTACTTAGTGACATCGCCCAAGAAGTGATGAACTACTTTGTGACATCACCCAAGAAGTGATAAACTACTCTTTGACATCACCCAAGAACAGCCCGAACAGAGCAATGAAGATCTTGAAATCTCGAAAAGCACCAGGCCCAGATAGAATCCACAACGAAATGCTGGTAAATTAAAACCATACTCAATCTTATAAACAACTCTTGGGCAATAGCGAAATTACGAAATTTCAGAATTGGACATCGTTCGGATAATCAACTCTTTCGACTGAGCCAAATTATACTAAATTGCTTCCAAGAGAAAAAAAACACAACACAAAAATCTTTGTTGACCTCCACCAGGCCTATATGATAGAGTGTGGTGGAATGGTTTACTCGGGAAGTTAAACAATGCGTAGTTTCAAGGCAAGTTGTACAAAAGGTTAAAATTATTTCCCACTGATCGTACTATCCAAACTAAAATAAAGAATTCCACCTCATCAAAGTATGTCCTGGAAGAAGGGCTCCCACAAGGTTCATCACCGAGTTGCACCCCATTTCTAATGCTCCTTTATATGACCTACCGGGCAAGCTACAGATGAAGAAGGCAAGCTATGCAGATGAGCTTTTGATGTGGCATAAACACGGGTATAAGTGAAAGAATTCTTAATTAAGACTCGATAAGGCGCCATCAACTCTGCAAAAAGTGGAAACTAAAAGCAAACAACGCCAAGACAGTATACTCAGTTCTCACAATAAGCCCCAAGGCCGACAAACAGAACATTACAATATCCCCTAAAAGGCACCATGCTCTCAGTGACGTAGCGAGCTTAACTCGCACCGGGGCACAATATCTTTTTAGCCCCCCCCCCCCCACTATTCGAAAACCATACAATATTATATGTAACATATACCATTTGGCGCCCCTTTGTGAGTATCGCCCGGGGCATGATGCCCCCCTTGCCCCCCCCTCGCTACGCGACTGCATGCTCTAGAAAGAAGACAACCAAACATATCTAGGTGTCCAGTTAGATTGACAACTCAATTTTAGAAAAGCATGTTCAACACTCCAAAGAAGCGTAGCTAAGACATTTAAACCTTGTTAAAAAGCTGGACAGTATATCTTGGAGTTGTGACAAGACCTAAGACCCATTTAATATTTAAAAAAGTGATCAGGATCATGGCTTAGCAATAATCCAAAGTACTTGTGGTCAAAACACAGCAAATACCTTTATAAGTGTGATCAAGCTAAACTTATTTTCTTTTAATAATAAAAAATATTCTTTAAAAAAGGTTAAGAGACTTTATTACAAACAGATTGCAGGATTGTTCCCCTTGAATTCCAAAATAAAGTCGGTTATAATAACTAATAGCTTTTTAATAAGGCTTTGCCATGGCCAAAAAAAATCAGGAAATAATCTTTTTCTTTTCTACTCTTCTCCTACAGCGATATGACAAATATTGGCCAAAAATTGTGTTTGTTTAAGTTTAAACGTTTTTAATAATCGATCCCTTCAGGCGTTATGAAAGTTTTGGGGTTGATGAAATTTTAAGACGCACTGAGCTGTGCCTCGGCCCCACGGAATACCACCTTCTACTGAAAAACTGTGAGCACTGGGTCAACAAGATCAAATATGACGGGGAGGAGAGTAAACAGGTGAGCATTGGGTCAACAAGATCAAATATGACGGGGAGAAGAGTCAACAGGTGAGCACTGGGTCAACAAGATCAAATATGACAGGGAGGAAAGTCAACAGGTGAGCATTGGGTCAACAATATTAACTATGTCAGGGAGGAGAGTAAACAGGTGAGCACTGGGTCAACAATATTAACTTTGACAGGGAGGAGAGTAAACATGTGAGCACTGGGTCAACAGGATCAAATGTGACAGGGAGGAGAGTAAACAGGTGAGCACTGGGTCAACAATATTAACTTTGACAGGGAGGAGAGTAAACAGGTGATCACTGGGTCAACAGGATCAACTATGAAAGGGAGGAGAGTAAACAGGTGAGCACTGGGTCAACAGGATCAAATATGACAGGGATGAGAGTAAACAGGTGAACATTGGGTCAACAGGATCAAATATGACAAGGGCGGGGGGACAACAGGTGAGCACTGGGTCAACAAGATCAAATATGACAAGGGATGAGAGTCAACAGTTCTTTTCAATAAGGTTTTTAATTAATTCCTTTGGTTCATAATCACAATAGTTAATTAAACTAACAGCTTTTAGAATCGATCGATGCAGTGGTAAAAAGTATGTTATTGTTGAATGTCGAATACCATTGCATCTACTGTGGATAATAAACAATCAGTGCAGTGGGATTTCTAGTAGCGAAAGTTGTGTGTGCCAAAATGTTTTTGAATTTTTATATATTATATATTCAGCATAACAGGATCTAATTTTATATAAATACAAAACCCATTGTTTGTCTTCACCCTGATGATTTCGTGTTGTTGTGGCACTGCCATCGTTCAATGTGTTTTGATGTTTTTATTGGTGTCTGTAATATTATTAACTAGCGAGTACCCGGCATGCTTTGCAATGCCACTCATCGAAATAAAGTGTCTGTGTTTTAATAATGTTTTTGTAAGTTCTTCTAATAAACACCTTTTTTTAACCGTCTGGTGCGTATTCGAATTAATTAAAAGGTTTTAAGAAGTGTCAGCAGACCACACGCAGCTATCCGTGTGGGAAGCATGGATTTTCCAAATTTAGTCCCAAAACTTATAGCGATTGATCTTCCCATGCAATAGCTATGTTTGAAATTATATTTATATGGCTCATTTATTACATATAAACAAATTTTGGGCCCCCGGCCCCAAAAGTAATATTGTGAAATATTTGTACTAAATCAGAAACCTATTTATTAAGTCACATATACAAAATGAAATGTCACAGTTTATATGTAATGTAATTCCACCCACTTATGCAATAGCTCTGCTTATATTTAGATAGCTCATATAAGAAAAAAAAAAAGAATTTAAAGCCCCCGGCCCAAAGCGGAATATTGTAAAATATTTGCACTTCTTTAGAAACCTAATGCGGGCCTGCACACAACAACTCACTGAAAGTTTATCGCATTCAGATGAATAGTATAGGAACTCATAAAAATTATATTTAAATAGCTCATATTAGAAAGAAAAACTACTATAGGGCCCCGGTCCAAAACTGGTAATTCTTTGTAAAATGAATGGGTTTTGATATTCATGGATATACTTTTGTAAATGTATTTACGTTTTGTTAACGTCATTGTTTTTCTTAATTCGTAAAATGAGAATATAGCATCTATTTTTCACAACAGTAATATCATTGGATTTAAAGATATAAAATTGTACACACCCTATTTCCTAACCCCCATATATATGTACCTAAGAAGGCAAACTATTTGTCAAATTCATTTTGAGACGTATAGTGTGCTGCCATGTGCAAATTAAACTATTGAATTACACCTTCCCCCTCCCCCAAACAGAGTTTTAAAGAAATTAATAAAATCATCCACGGGATTGTAATCCACTTACTTACGCAAAAACAATTTTTTTGCATTTCAAATGCTTTGTTCTTATTTAAATGAGTGATAAGTGCATTAGTGGATGCTATTTGGATATGTAGTTTCGCTGCACTGATTGCATTAAACGGCATTTTCGTATTAAAAGTATATTTAAAGGTTAGGTTTTTTTTTTTTTTACTAATTTATAAATTTCATAAATATATATTTTTGGAAAGAATAAAAGTAAAAATTTATTAAACGTTAAAAATAAAAAGCAAAAATTGTATTTCATTTTTTTAAATTGTAGCAATTTAAAAAGCAATTCAATATATTATATTTAATATTTTAATTTTAGGAAGGGGGAGATACATTATCAATTTTAGTACGCGCGGTTATTAAATCGGATAAATTTTTGCATTGAATAAATAGACAATTTGAGTTCTGACGTCATTTGCGTTATTATTTATAACAAATTAGTTTTACTTTTATTACGCAATATTTGGAACGTATTTTAAAAATGCACTAAAATCAACAGATGTTTTGGTTTCCCCGATAAATGTGATTACAGTGTAATTCTTTGATCATAATTTGTTTTATTAATTTTCATAACTTTCAACCACATATAAAATGTTTAAAATATTTCCTTAGTTGTTACTCCAAATTTATTTGTAATTTATATTATTAATACTTAATTTTTTTTTAAATTAAAGCGAATATATAATATATTTTTCGCATTACCATTGATTCGAGTTCCTTAAAATAATAGAAGATAACTAGGATTGTTTTAAAAAATGGGAACGTATTTAAATCGTATCGGTTCTTTGGAGTTACGGTCAGCATAGATCATTCTTATATAATAGATGTATTACTACATCATTGCTATTCAAAATCACAACACATTTACAAAGCTATATCCGATTCTAAAATACGTCACAAAATTCAAGCTTATTTATAAAAACAACAAAAATGCTCTCTACACTAAACATGCAAAACCGTGTTTTCTCTGCTCTTGCTACAAATTGATGTCTGTTGGCATTTGTTCAAGGGCGGTTGAGTTGATAGCTCTGTTTGAAATTATTTTGATAAAGTTTGTTAAAGAAAACAAAACGAATTTAAGGACATCGGCCCATGCGAAATATTGTAAAATGTTGTTCTAATTTAGAAACATTTGCGGGAGCACGCATATCAATTCACCAAAGTTTTATCGCAATCGGATGAATGGTATAGGAATGCATACGATAATTATATAGATAATATAAGGGTGGAAAACGAATTAAGGCCCCCGGCCACAAACGGAATATTGTAGAATTGTTGTATTACTTCAGAAACCTACTTATTATATCACAAAATTAAAAAAAGAGAAACATATTACTGAAGTTGTATCGCATTCAGATAAATGGTATAGGAGCGCATACGGATATTATTTTTTACAAAGCTCATATAAGAAAAATAACGATTTTGGGGCCAACGGCCAAAAACGGATTATTTTAAAAGTGTTGTAATTAATTCAGAAACCTACTTATTATGTCACACACACAATTTAATGTCGCTAGTTGTATTTGATTAAAAATCTATCCATCCACACATTAGCTCTGTTTGAAATTTTATTTGTATAGGTCATATAGGAAAAATAGAACATAGGGCCCTTGGCTCAAAACAGAAAATTTTAAACGGTTGTAATAATTTGAAAAGCTTTGCGGGCGTGGGAAAAACATCTAACTAAAGTTTTATCGCATTCAGAAGAATGGTATAGGAGCGCATACCGAAATTATTTTGTACACAGCTCATATAAGAAAAAAAAAGAATTTGGGGCCAACGGCTGAAAACGGAATATTTTAAAAGTATTGTAATTACTCATTAACATGCGCGACTTTATGGAAAACCTTTCAAAAAAGTTTTGTTGCAATCACATGAATGGTGTAGGAGCGCATACGGTTTGAAATTATATTTATATAGCTCCTATAAGACAAAACGAACATGGGGCCCCTGGCTCAAAACGGAATATTTTAAAACAGTTGTAATAATTTAGAAACCTATGTGGGCATCGCAACATCTCGTCAAAGTTTTAGCGTATTCGAATAAATGGTGTAGGAGCGCAGACGAAACCTATTGTTTACAAAGCTCATATAAGAAAAAAAGAACGATTTTGGGGCCAACGGCCAAAACGAAATATTTAAAAATGTTATAATGACCCATTAAAATGCGCGAGCTTATGGAATACAACTCTCCAATGTTTTGTCGCAATCGCATGAATGGTGTAGGAGCGCATACGGTTTGAAACTATATTTATATAGCTCATATAAGAAAAAACGAACACGGGGCCCCTGGCTCAAAACGGAATATTTTAAAACGGTTATAATTATTTCCAAACCTTTTTGGGCGTGCTTGTAACATTTTACCCAAGATTTAACGCATTCAGACGAATGGTGTAGGAGCGCAGACGGAAATATTTTTTACAAAGCTCGTATAAGAAAAAAAAACGAATGAAGGGCCAACGGCCGAAAACGAAATATTTGAAAAGTTTTTTAATGACGCAGTTAAATGCCCAGGTAGGTGGCCAACAACTCACCAAAGTTTTGTTGCAATCGCATAAATGGTGTGGGAGCGCATATGAGACAAACAGACATACATACATACATTCATTTTTATATATATAGATGTTACTGTTATAAGAGTTTCAAAGTTATGGCAAAGTTATGGTGAAGTTTTAATTGTTATTTTTTAAAAATTAAACTTTAAATAACTTAATGATTTTTTAAAAAATATTATCATCATGGTCTATTTCTTTTTTTTTTTTTTTTTTTTTTTTTTTTTTTTTTTTTTTTTTTTTTTATATTATCAATGAAACAGTTTTTTAAAATGGATGATTTCAATTTTGTTTTATAATTCCTAAAAAAAAAAAATGAAACCATTTTCAATATTTTATTTTTGCTTTTAAATCAGGCTAACGATTTCAAAATTGGTGTCGGTGTAACAGGCGCATTGATTAGTAGGACTTGGAGTCCTTGGAGCCCTTGGATGTACAGCGTACGATTCCAGTAGAAAACTCAACAAAAAGATACCAAAGACCGAAGCCAGTCGCTGGAATTAGCTTGATAGTGCTTTCCCCTGAAAAAAAAATGTGTAGCTCATTTGTATTTTGATATTTTCATCAATTTTAAATGAAAAGTCATACAAAAGTCATACTAAAGTCATACAAAAGTCATTGTAAAGGAAAAGTCATAGAAAATTCATTATAAAATAAAAATCATTGTAAATTAGTATTCGTTGCAAGTCTCCATACACGAATTTTAAATTCATATAATTTCTTTAAACACTAAACTGTACTTGTATATCTTGGATAGGTCCTGTCTTAGATTATTCATGGCTTGGGTTGTTCTTCGGCTGGATTGTTCCTGGGATGGATTATTCATGGGATGAATTGTTTATGACCTGAATAATTCACGCCCTGGATTGTTCATGATCTGGATTATTTATGGTCATTCATCGCCAACATGTGGCAGCTAAAATGACTAAAAAAAGCATGGGGCGCCCCAAAACTCAATGTTCTTTGCAAATCGCAAAGTCATGCACGCAGCGGTTTCTCTAATTTCACTCCACTTGTCGAGATCACGATTAGTGGAAGAATACAGTGCAAAATTATACAAGTACCAAGCATTGTATTTGTCAAGTCACACGACAACATTTTGTATTTCATGGGCGTCCTGCGCTTTTTTTTTTCTTCTATTCCTATGACTGTAACAACTCTGAAGTTATGGGGGCCATTTATTTGATACTTTTTACTGCCCTTTTGGTAAAGCATGTTTTTTCAAAAGTGTTTTTTTTCCAAAAAATTTCCCTAATGGAATTTTCTTGAATTGAAGGAACTGCTCAATAAAACGAAATAATTTTTTTTCGTTGTCTTGATCCAAACTGTTGCAAAAAAGTACATGGGCGATAAGCAAGAATTCTTTCTCTTGAGCGTCAATTCATTCAGTTGTACTACAACAAGATCATTTGGTTTTGCAATGCCATACAACTAATCTTCCAAATTCTTGAACTTTTGTCCATGAAATGAGAACCTCCCTTATAGCTGTTGTAATGCATAATTCAAATGTTTTGTTAGTTGTTGTCAAAATCCTTGTCTACTTGATTGGTTTACTTCATCAAGTTCTTTTACGCGTTGTTCTTACGTCATAATAACACTGAATTAATACAATTCCTTTTCCATAATTAATGCAACTTTATTAAATTAATACTAGAAAGTATCACCCGTTGTTATCGAGATAATAATGGCAGGCACTTTGCGAAAATTTCCCCCTGCTATTGCGAAAACTCATCACAATTCAGCCTTTCAAGGAGAAGTATCTCTGTAATGATGTTTACATTTCTAAAATCATTAAAGATGTTAAGAAGTATTTTTCTGTTAAATATTATTCGTCTACCCTAATCCTTTTCGCGCCTCTAAGCTAAATGTTGTTCTATAAACAATGACCACAAATTACCAAATCTAAATGATTACCAATTCAAATCATTGTTGTCATAAAAGTAGTTCATTGACGGCTGATTTCTATGCTATGGCATGTGTTTATAAATTGTTAAAAATTGGGCCTACCCTAACCCATTTGTCGTGCCTATAGACAATTTTTTTTCTCTAAAAATTGTGAAAACATAATCCTATATGTACAAGTACAACCAAAAAACAACTCTATATACCATTTTAAATAATTTTTTTATTAACCGAATTTGATACACGGATATCTTCATTAAAAATTTAACTTAACTTGTGTCTTGTTTTCTACGATATTATCGGAAAATCGTAAAACAAAGAATACTTTTATCTAAAGAAAAATCGTTTAACCGTTTTCCACGTCTGTAAAAGCCGTGGGCATCTCTTTAAAAAACAACAGAAATGTTATTAATCTCATAACAATATACACCCACTTTAGTGTTTGCAAAGTAAAAACAAATTTTTTTTTTCATTTTTTAAAGAAAATCTTTACCCATCTCCATTTTTCAAAAATATAAATTTTCAGTTGTGTAAAATGATTGGGTTTTTATATTCATCGGTATAAATGTACCCATGTTTTGTTAAGGCCATTGATATTCTTATTTAGTAACATGTGTTTATTTGTAAATAGAGAATGTAACATATCTTTTCCACAACGGTAATATCATTGGAGTTAAAGATACTGTCATCCACGTACAAATGTACGCGTCATATTTCCCAAGTTCGATATGTATGTACCAGAGAAGGTTATTTACAAAATTAATTCCTTTATGCACTGATTGACTTAAACGGCATTTTCTTATTAAAAGTATTTTAATTAATGGTTAAGTTTTATTACATAATAAATGTACGAAAAGTATAATTTTAGAATGAACAAAAGAAAAACTTATTATATCTTTTAAATTAAAAAGCATTATTTTTATTTTTTGTTTAATAACAATTTAAAAAGCAATCAATTTCATTTTACTTTTAAGAGGGTGAAAATACATTTTCAGTTTTGTCACGTTATTACATCAAAAAAACTTAGAGTTTGGGCTAAAAAATGCAATTCACGACATAACGTCATCTGCATGTTTATTTAGAACACATTAATTTTAATTTTATTTCGCAATATTAACAACGCATTAAAACGCACTAAAAATGACAGATGTTTGGGTTTTACCGAAAAATGTAATCATAATTTTATTTATTTACAAATGTTTTCATAATTTTCAAACTCGAAAAAAAGACTTAAAATGGTTCCTTTATAGTTATTTTAAATGTATTTGTACTTTATAAAAATAATAATAAATCATTTAGGGGCTGTCCATTAATTATGTCAACAAAATAGGGGGGAGGGGGGTTCTGAATAATTTTTGACAATTGTTGACAAGGGGGAGGGGGGAGGTCAAGAAAAGTTGACGTCAACAATGTTGCTTTTTTAAATAAATTTAATTTCATAAGTTAAAAGTTTATTAAACTTTTTGTTCTAAACATTTTACTTTTATTCACGTTTTTGTTGTAGTTGTAAACTAGTCTATTTAAAATATTGTTGTTTTCTTTTCTTTTGGGGGGGGGGGGGGGTAATCAAATGTTGACGTAATTTTATAGGGGGGGGGGTCTCTGGAAGTTTGACAAGTTGTTGACAATGGGGGGGGGGGAGGTATAAATCGCCAAAAATTTGTTGACATAATTAATGGACAGCCCCTTACTAAAAAAATGCGGATGTATTTTATTATTTGCACATTTAAAAATTTTCGAGTTCCTATCAGTGTTAAAAAAAATATGTCTTAATAATCATTTTTTTAAAATACGTCACCAAGTCAAGTGTGGGAAGAGCGTTCACTAACTAATTACTCTCTCAAAAAACACACTGCGCGTAATCAAACATAATTTCCATGCGCGGCAATTATTAGTGAACTCCCTTGCGCGACAGTTGTGACTAGATAATTCCGATTTATCCAGTACCAATGCAATGTTACACCGAGATTTTATGCAGTAGTCTGTTCTCTAAATATTTTCTTTATCTATCCAATTTTATAACATAGAGGTGTACGAATGTGATTATTGATTGCGCATCAAAATATTAATATAACTTCAAACGGAAACTACTTTAAATTATATTAGTAATATTGAATAAAAAATCTTTTATGTTTTAAAATTTGTAATAAGTATTCATTTTCCTTCATTTCAATCGGCTTGCTGCTCTCCTTGCAAGCCTCGTCTCGTATGTCTGCAGTGCCCGATTGGCCAAAAGGGAATACGCAAACAAAACACCAATTTGTTTTTCATATGACGAGATTAGGAAAGTACATGTAATGACGTAATTTACTGCGTGATGTGCGTTTCAGTCTTCTTAATATAGAACTTAGTGTATAGCTCAAGGAAGAAAATAAAGATACAGGTGAAAAGATATTATACTGAAGACGTTTCTAAGAAGTTGATCATTAGAGAGCCTGTTATGCTCAGTTCACATAATCATATTTTCGTCAAATGTTCGTCAAAATTGCATCAAATGTTCGCAAATTTCTTTTTGAAAGCACTATTTTCTTTTACTAAATAGTGCGTTTATAAAGAAATTTGAAGAAAATTTGAATGTGTGAACTGAACATAACTGACGACATCGTATAGGCATGATGGAGGTGGGTAGGACACACTCTTCGTAAACACGCAAATAATATCACCAGAAAAATCCCTAACGTGGAATAAACCGCGAAAAGGGAAAAGAGTAAGGCGAAAGAATACAGGGAGACGCTATCTAGAGGCAGACACACAAAGTATGGGATACATGAAGATGCGAGCTGTAGGCAGACAAAGTATGTGATGCTGCTGGAAACAACTAGAAAGGAAAGCACGGGACTGAGATGAAAGGAAAGCACTTGTAAAAGAGGATATCGCAGGTTGGACAATTCTTTTTTCGAAGTGGCTATTGGTACACAGGTACCCGAATTGACAGGTTGGGTTTAAAAAACGATTTAAATTATTTAAATATTATTGTTGGGTTTGTAAGACCAAATGAGGTACCAAATGAAAGATAATTGATTGTACCATACGTTTCAAATCTTAATTCTTCAGTTTTGCTAAAATAAACTACCACAAATAACATCCGAATAGCATTGAGCCTAATGGTACCCGGGTGCGAATGGCGGCGCTGCGGGTCCATTTTGACTAATGCTATTCGGATGTCATTTGTAGTCAATTATCTTTCATTTGATACCTCATTTGGTCTTACAAACCCAACAATAATATTTTAAATGGTTTTTTTTAATCCCAACCTCTCAATTCTGGTACCCGTGTACCAATAGGTGCAGCCTTCTTTTTTAACAAGTAGATCATCAAAGAGCGCCGCCTTAATAATATCCGGGATGATAGGAAATACAATGTGCTCGGAATGCGCACTCTGTAAAAGTGGCAACAAAACAACTACACGGTTATGATTTTGCATTGCACAATTAGTAGCTTCTGTTGCTTGAAATCGGATTGTCTTTAAAACTGTTAAGGTTATTTTTACGGGTTTTCTATAAAACCAACGACGGATTCCTATAAACAGAAAAAATAACAACCAAATATTTACCATTTTTTAATTATTATTTTGAAATTTACATCCCTATACTTTACATAACTTGAGAGGTGCATTTTCACTTTGCCCATCTCTGATTTTTCTTTTATGGCGTCTTGCTCAGTCACAGGCAAAAGGCATTCTGTACTCCCTCCCCGTCTCTCTCCCATCCAGCATGAACGTTAACGGATTTTTTGTAGATATGGCATTACAAAAGTAAGTTAAGAGGATGCACCACCAAAACCCCAGAGGAAAAAAGCTCAAAAGGGCAGATCTAAGCTTAGGTATGTGGATGATGTGCAAAAAGATCTACAGCAGCTGGTAATCCAAGCGTGGAAAATAAAAGCATCAAGAAGGTCTGAGTGGAAGGAAGTGGTGAGGCAGGCCAAAGCCCTACATTATCAAGCCATCTTCATTTCTTGTTCCAGACAAAAATTTTCTTTTCAGGTGGTCATTTTAAAGATAAATTCTGTATAAAAAATAAATTAATCTGTTAAAGTGCCGAAATATCGAAGAAAGTTATAATAGTTCGAAAATCCAAATTAACATTTCAGTCAACTGAATTTTGAGATATGTTTACTTTATTTTTATACGATTTAAGTTAAAATCAAACAATCATAAATATAACATGTCTTTTGTAAACATCTCATATCAGATGACTAGTTTTTAAAAAAAAACTTTCAAATGTATAGACCTTTATCTACAAAACAGTTTTTTTTTCTTTTTTTTTTTTACTCTGGTAGAACTTGGGCTAATTAACCCACTTCCCGTCAATTTATCGAGCTGAAACTTGGCACATCGACTGATTGCCGATGACTATACACTCTTTTTAATTTTCAGCCCCACCAGCCAACCCCTAAAAAATCATGTTTTCTCTTGTTTTTCTTTTATTTTTCTGAAATAGTTGCTGTAATAAATAGTGTCAAGATGGAAAGTCATAATAAAATAATAAAAAATGCTTATAAAGGATGTATACAAAAAACTTTGTATTTAAGGGTTGTTTAAATTAATTTACGATCAACAAGTAAAATGGTGTTAGAACTGTTGTTGTTTTTTTTGTGATGGAAACTTTTTTTGGAAGGAATGTTGTTCTGGTTTTAAATTCATTTATTAAATAGTTTATCCCAAAAAATAGTTTATCCCAAAAAATAGTTTATCCCAAAAAATAGTTTATCCCAAAAAATAGTTTATCCCAAAAAATAGTTTATCCCAAAAAATAGTTTATCCCAAAAAATAGTTTAAATAACTATTTAAAAACCACAGCAATATATATGCAAAATATTTGTCTAAAACTACCGGGTCAAGCAGAGTTGCACCCCCCTCCGTCTCCTTTTCGTTTTTGTCTTCCCCACACCTTACATTCAAAATTAATAATTTTAAAAAGTGTCCACAACATAACTTTATTAAGCCCTTAAGACTAAGATATCCGAGGCCCTCGTTAGCATTTTAGGGTTACAGATCCCACACGATGGTTCTGAGGTCAAGTGACATTAAATTTTTAACTATAGCATTTTTTTCTCTGGTTCCTGCATTTCCTATCTTACTGAACTTCTTTCTGTTTACTCACCCCTTCGAAAGTTTCGTTACTCCTCAGACACGCGTATTCTTTATGTTCCCAGAACACGCACTAAAACATATGGTGAACGATCTTTCTCTTTCAGTGCCTCAAAACAATGGAATTCTCTCCCAATACACATCCGCAATATAAAACCATCCCAGCATTCAAAACTGCCCTCAAGACCCATCTCTTCAAACTGTACTATACCGACTCATTCTCATCCCCTCTAACTGGTAATGGTAAACAGCGCTCGATGTTGCTGGGTGCTGTCCATGGCTCAACAGGGGTAGATAGTACATGGGTGGGTGAGGTCACGTTTTCACCAATTGTTTTTATCCTGTGATTGCTAATTTTTACGTGAAGCGCAGTGACCCTAGCCCTAGGCTGGGGTACTGCGCTATATAAAGCCACCTTAATAATAATATTCTCTCTCGTTGCTCTCCGATTAAGTGTAGAATGAATAAAACTAAATTCAGGTATGTGCTAAAATGCATTCTTGCAGGCCACGATGGCCAATTTTGGTGCTGGGGGTGGGATTTTTTTCAGCGCACCATTACACGATACAAAATCTGTAGTTATCCGAAAATTATGCCTCTCCATGTAAAGAAAAGTTCTACCTGGGTGGATCACCCCCATCCGCTCCCCTTTCTACGCCACTGGCGGAGGCGTAGCGCTAAATGAATTTAATTTGTCGCCGGGGGACAAGATTCAATTTTACGCAACCCCCCTCAACTCTGAAACCTATTGTTTTCATCAATTAAATACCACCGAAGACCATTGTGGTGCCCCCCCTTCCCGCTAATCGTGCGCCCGGGGACATCTGTCTCCTCCTCCCGCCCTTAGCTACGCCTCTGGCCACCCTAAAATCTGAAATGCCCTCCCACCGGCGCAAATCGTCTGAAAGAAACACGAGGGGAGGGCGGAGGGGCATTCGTGATTCGTGTCAAGGGGACGATGATGGGATTTTTAGCTGAACCTTTTGGGGAACCTGTTTTTTTTCTCGTTAAAACAAATCACTCGCCTTGTGATTGTACTCACCCCCGGGCCCACATTTGTCTCTTAACACTTACTGTCATAGGTGAAGTGTTGTTTTTTTTTCTTTCTTTTTTGTTTTCTTTTTTCTTTCTTTTTTTCTTTCTTTCTTTTTTCTTTCTTTTTTTCTTTCTTTTTTTTTTTCTTTCTTTTTTTTCTTTCTTTTTCTTTCTTGCTCAGGGGGACACAACTGACGTACGATATCGGTAACGCGTCTATCTTGATTATTGACTGTAATTGTTTGGGTTAATAGTTAGGATAGAGAGGGCGAAATATTTGCCTCACTTTGATTTATCCCGATCCAGCGACGTTTTTTGTTTTTTTTTACCCTTAGAGAAACAAAACATCAAAACAAAAGAATTCACGACGCAGTTCCAAGCTTTAACGTTAGGAGGATCACAACAGAGACATTTTAAACTAATTCAGCTAATTTTGCTCAAGTCTGAACATTGGAGTTGTTAGCTTCCACTGATATGAACTAGCTTTCAATTGTTCATTGTACAACTACAATACACATTATTTTAAAGTCAATGTTTCACTTTCACACTTGTTCAAAGTTTTAAAAAAATTTACCCAAAAATGCTTTAAATTCCTTATGGCCATGTGAAATAATTATGACTGACTCAAGAAAATAAAAATCCGTAAGAATATAAAACATCTATGAATACAAAAAAAAAAAAATAATTGAAAAGGCAGTTACAGTGAACAATTACAGTGAACAATCTCTGAACACTCACTTCTAAATTTCTAGGAATAATCAATGTTAGGGGTCGACACAAATGGCCATTGTTATCAAAGGGGTCATGGCACTAAAAAGAAAAAGATAAGAATCCCTGTGATTTTAAAACAATAATTAAAAACTTGTATCACTTCACCAAAGGGCCATCCATAAGTGATATCACCCATTGGTGGCAGGAAAGATGGTTGATTATAGGCAAACCCCCCAATCATTTACCCTCAATCATTTACAATCATGTCTGACACATAAATATGTGTTACTATTTCAGTTAAGGCTGTCTTCTTCACCATGGCTAATATTATACTCATGACTTCATTTTTGTTTCCCTTGCCTCTGGTTTTTTTTTTAAATAATATTTTACCTTTAAAATCTTCATGCTTTATTCCCTACAAACCTGATTTGTTGTTCCGGTGACAGATTTGATTTGAGCAGTAGATCAGTTGCCCGTTTATTTATCACAGTAAGTTAGTCATCCCGTAACATTTTTTGCCACAATATGTTTCTTTTTAAAAAAACATCAAAGATCAAATCATTATGGTCCAATAGTGTATTGCAGGAATAGTTCAAAACATAAGTAAGTTGTAAAATGTATAACATTATATAAGATCAGCAGTTGTAAGAACACTTTGAAAATCCAGTACAGAATTTTTTAAAATCATGTGAGATTACATCAATTGTAAAATCCAGTAAATTGTTAGAATTAATTTACAACAGAGTAAAACATTTGCAAAATTGTCATTAGGAATTATATATTACAAAAACACTAGCCGCCCCACCCCCCCCCCCCCCCCCACCCCCAGGTCATGAAATATGATATGATAGCAAAGTTTTTTCATTTAAATTGAGAAAATCCCCATTTATATTCATACACTCGTTTAAATCAAATTTCTAACAAAAGGCACCCAAAAAGTCTCACAACAATCAAAACTATTTTGTCAATTAATCTCAGCATAGGTACCAGCAAATTTAACCGCCCCCCCCCCTCCCCCCCAAATTAATTTATTATAAAGTTTTATTACCACATTTAAATAAAATTAAAAGGAAAGAAACTGGAATATCAGGAACCGTTACCAAAAAAGAAGAGTAACAAAACTGTGGCTCATTCAACAGTTTATCAGCATTGACAGTCAGCATTGACAGCAAGCATTGACAGCAAGCACTGACAGCAAGCACTGACAGCCAGCATTGACAGTCAGCATTGACAGCAAGCACTGACAGTCAGCATTGACAACCAGCATTCAGTGTCCAATAGAATTTCTGCCTATTTTATTTGTACTTTTTATTCCTTGATCTATTTTGTTCAGATACTTTACCAATAATGTGCTTTTTTTTTTCAAGTTGGTGACCATGCATTTCAAACTATGGCAAATAGCTTTGAAATCATTTATAACTTACTTCAGTGCTTTGTCAATAAATGAAATGTCCGATATAACAGTTAGTTCTCATCAAATAAATCATTTGGATTTACAACCCTTTCTCAGGCTTTGGAAACACTCTATTTTGTTAACATAAAATGAGGTTAATACATTTTTAACAAATTAATCTTTTTTTTTCTTTGAGGCCTTTTTTAAATGAATAAAAAGCTCCTTGATTATCAAGCCATTTGCTGAATTGACTAGTTACAGAAGATGAACTCTTGTCATTAAGTGAGGACCACCTGATTTATCTGTTATATAAAACAATAGTTCAATTAAAGCATGGGACGTTCAACCCAAATGGACCAATGACTTGGCTCTAACATTGCCGGATCCTAAATACAACCTCGGCTGCCATGCATGGCAGAGAATAATTCTTTCAAACTAGTACACTTTCTATCGTTCTATGAAACATCTTTCAGTGCATGACTCCGTTGGAAGAGATCAGTGGTTTTGTCTCTATATTGCAACAACCCTGTAAAAGACGCTACATACATTTAAAAATTGACTAAAACAAAAGTTTTCAAATTACGGCAACCTTGCTGAATCTAGGTTATCCAAGGGCACTCTATGTCAAATTTTAACAAATGCACTGTGAAATAGCAAGATTTTTTAACAACATTTTGTTTCACTATGCGGCATCTCTGTGAGTAACACCCCCCCCCCCCCCCCCCCAGGATACCACTTTGTACAGTTTGAACCTCTGGATTAAACTATTAATTTCTTCAAATGTTGTTAACAGCTTAGTAACTAGTATATTTATATTTAAGTTTAGCTGCTAAAGAGCAAGCTGTATTATATTTAATTACCAAATCAGATAAGACTAGATAATAACTAAAGTAGACTTAGTTTACCAGACATTCCCAAAAGTTTTTCTAACCAAATATTTGTTCTTCCCATCAGGCAAACTCAGTTACAAACGTTTTCTTCCAATCACAATTCTGTTCGCCTTTTCTTCTTCTGAAAAGCCCAAAATGATGAAGTGAGCCTCCCGACATCTCTCTCACGCTTGGCAAATGCAGTGAATGTTGACACACAGTTCCCAATGAAGTGATCTGACCTGCCTAGTATGGCCAGGTCTAGCAGAGGTGAGGCGGGCTCAGGCTGTCGTACTAGTTTAACCTGAGGGAGAGGTGGGATGAAAGAGTTTAGGCAAATCTAGCAGTGTGGAGGCTGGGTCATGGCCATCATTTAACCAGTGAGAGAGGTGCGGTGAAAGAATTTAGGCAATCTAGCAGTGTGGAGGCTGGGCCATGCTATAGTTTAACCAGTGAGAAAGCACATGTAATGAAAATGAGAGAATAATATTAGGGAAACGACAATCTCACTGGCTACTTGAAATCAAATTTTAGTGTTTTGACTTTAAATATTTATAAACACAACCAACTTTCATTATCTAACACTTTGAACCACTGTATTTGTCATTGTTCTTTGACACCAGCAGCATTAGCTGCACACAATTAAATGCTTTAATTTCTCAGAGAACCATCTGACACTCACACCAGCATCATTAGCTGCACACCATTAAATGCTTTAATTTCTCAGAGAACCATCTGACACTCACACCAGCAGCCTTAGCTGCACACAATTAAATGCTTTAATTTCTCAGAGAACCATCTGACACTCACACCAGCAGCCTTAGCTGCACACAATTAAATGCTTTAATTTCTCAGAGAACCATCTGACACTCACATCTGTTAGCACTTGAGAAAGTTCTGGAATCAAATCATTAAAATCTGTTGCAACAAAAACAGTTTTGGCTCCAATCCTTTCAACTTCTTTTTTCACCTGCAAAAAAAATTGTTTTAATGAATCATAAAAGATATTTAATGTAAAGGTCTAGTTATAAAGTACGCTGTTGCACTGTCTTCTTTTCTCAACAAAGTCTTGTTGTATTTCTCAGCACTTAAGTTATAATATCTTCAAATATTTTATTAGAGATATGTTTTGAAATTATTTCTAATGGATGTGGAATATTACATCATGCCTATTTCTTGACTATTGTTATTTTTTCCTACTTTATTTCTCTGCAGGACAACATTTACCTTTTGAACTGTGACCTAACTTAAACGGAAATGAATCATTTCTAATTGTGTGTAACGAGACAAACAAAAATTCCACCACATCGAAAAGATTAAAAAAGTTAAATCCAACTTTTAAAATCTTTAGAAGACAGAAAAAAATACTTAGCAGCAGAAATCTAATCATCAATTTTTTTTTTTAAATGTATAAAATTATTATAATACTTTTATACTACTAAGGCCACCTACTTGGTTTTCACAACACAACTAAATTGTCTTATTATATTTTAGTGATGAGGAAGCAATGGTCTTTCTTTTTAAAAAATTATTTCATTAAATAAATATTTTTTTGTGTTAACTGACAGTAATTTGATTTTGGACAAAAGACCACCTGTAAAAACCCACCTGCTGAGTGACAGTTTTGGTTGAAGGGAAGCACATCTCCTGTGTTGTGGTGCCATACTCCCCTCTCTCACCTGTACACTGCTTGGCTGCAAACATGTTGGGAGTGCTAGGCACATGAGCACATGCATTTTCCTGGAAGATACAGACACATTCACCTCAATATATTAAACAGTTATACTTTGAATGATTTCAGCTCATATAATAACTTAATAACTGGATTTCTATTGTTAAAGCTTTTTGGACTAGCAGTTAATTGTTAATTATTTAATTTACAATAATTTTTCCAATACTATAGTTTGTAATAGTCAAAAGAAATAAAACACTCTCAGAATAAAGTTTCTCTTTCAAAAAGAGAAGTGTGGTAATATGTATTACCAGGAATATTGGGGAATCAATTACTTAAATACCCGGTACTCTATATGATACTATTCTGCAATAAGTAACATTTAAAAATGCCCACTGCTTCTATGATATGCAAGCAAGTTAACTTAATAACATGTCTGTGATCAATTTATAAAATTACTCATTAAATTAAATGTTTTAAGACAATCTGATAGTAAACGGTAGGCTTTTACAAAAAAAATTTTTAATTCTTCAACTCACAAAATCTGGCCCATTCCTCAAATGGATACCAATAAACGGTCTGTCTGGTATGTTCTTCTCAATAAAATCATCAGCCTTGTGATTATAGGAATCTGACCACTTCATGAACTTGTGTAGCTTTGCATTATACTGACTTACAGGGAAAGATGCTGGGGGACCGACGAATGCTAAAACTGGGTAATCCTTGGCAGGGTATCTGGAGATGGCAAGATTGCAGGAAATAAAACCTTATATGAGATTATTTAGAAGATCTTTTACAAATGAAGAAAGCACATTCGGCCCTGTAGCATACTTAATTTCATGAACACAGCAATGCAGTAAGTGCTACATCGGGGAAACAGGCCGTCACTTTGTTTTACTAGGTTCAGAGAAGATCTGCATAAACATAATTTTTAATTTATAAAGAAAACAAGAACTTATTTCCCATTTCAAAAATGTTATTCACAATTGAATATTTGCTACTGCAGGTACCTTTGTACTGTATACTGAATTTTAAGAATGCACTGGAAGAATACATTTGTTAACAGGTTAAGAATGCTCACTTCAGGGCATAAACCAAAGCCATAAGTTTACATAGCTGCAGTATTGTCTCCTGCTATAATCATTCAGCACATTCTGCTGCTCTCCACTACTTTTCCTTCTTTCTGTGTGTATGTAAGTGTCAGGGACTTCTGTTTGTCTTCATTTTTCTTCTTTCTATTTTGTTTTTCGGTAGCTGTATTACACCTCGTGTGGAGCTTCTGATCTCCCATCGAGCGCCTCCCCATGTGGCGGATAGGGGAATGCCCACCAGATATGGTAGGTACTGGGGAAATCAAATACCCAGGGTGGACCAAAATCAGAGCCTGCTGCCTTGCAGGGAGTGAACGAAATCACAAAGACTAGGGTACCCTTCCAAAAATTAAGGGCAGCTCTCCGGAGAGTTGTGAGGGGCATCCCCCCAGACGGTTGTGCGCAGGGCTAACAACTCTGCTGCGTAAAAACTATTTGTTACAAAAACGCAGACAAGAGCAACAAAAGACTTTCCAGTCCTAGGAGAAGATAGATTCCCAGCCGCGGAATGCATGATGCCAAGTAGTAACACTTGGTGCCGTGAAGTGGAAGCGGATACCAAGAAACTTGGCCACACTTGGGGGAGGCTGGAGAGATTGGCTCAGGATCGTGATGCCTGGAGGGCTCTTTTAGGCGGCCTATGTCCTAGAAATGACCACAGATGTCGATGAAGATCGGCTGCTGTTCCTTGAGGACGAAAAGGCGAAAGAAGAAGAAAGAAGAAGAAGCTGTATTACGCATGTACCGTATTATGCATAAACTTATTTTAAACTAATGAAGGATCAATTGTGGAGCACTTTTGAGACAAGTCAGACATTCTATTAAATGGTTGAACATATTTTAATGTTTCACTTAGCTTCTTGTGCTTAAAAATAAAACACTGTGCTATTAACTTTATACAAAAGATCTACAAGACTCTTCATGGTGTACAAGATAAATAATGGGCTGGTCCACTGCTCCGGCATTAAACAGAAACTTGTCCCTCTCCCCATAGACAGCGACGAGGCCATGACGGGCAGTTCTGGCTCATACTGCTCATTCCCGCCAAAGACAATCAGAGGCCGGAACAAGCTTCCTAAAGGAACAGTTGAGTCGAAATCCCTTGAAACATTTGCGTCTATTGCTTCAGGTCTTCCAACCCTCAGTTCATGATACTCTCACTGAGTGGCCCTTGCGACCAGTGTAATATCCTCTGCAACACCAGGAACAGAAACATTGCAAATCCTCTCTACATGCATAGGAGCCAGAATGATCAATAAATTTATCGTGGGCCCTTAATATAGGATATTATATATATAAGAAGAAATGCAGTTCTCTGTGTGAAAGCCAATTTAACTATAGGAATCTTTCAGAATTCTAACCACCATGCAAATTGAAAATGTTGACTTACTTCTCCTTCCACTCTGACATGGCTCTGGGACTTTGAGTGTCATAAAAAAGTGGCCCGAAAATCACGTTCTCATCAAAGTCAATATCAAACCAGTCCCAGAATGGACCAAAGGGGTTTCCTTCCTTGGCATTACACTGATCTTTATTTGAACCATGGCGTGGAGAGTAACAAAAAACTAAGGGAACAAGAAAATGTTAAAAATCTATAAAAATATATGAGAATCATTTGAGTTTTATTCATTTAAATTTATTAATTTTGAAAATTTTGATTAATTTGAAGAAGAAAAAAGTTCAAAATTATTTATAAAATCAAGATCTTTAGAAAAGAATTACCCTTTTTTTTAAAATGTATTGTCAACTTACATTTTTCTTTTGATTTACATTTTACAGTGGTTAAAGACTTATGGTAAGGAACAGAGAGGAAAGATAGGAAAAGATTAAGCACTAAGTTTTAAAAAAACTGACACTAACCCAAAGGAACATGAGCGAGGAGAGAGATACATAAAAATGTAAAAACATAAATTTCTAAATTTTCGCCTATCAAATCTAGCAGAGTAATGATTACCTGGTACCCAAATGAAACATTTTTCTTCTGCAAAGCTTTTTTTTTTTTTTAAACATCGAAATGTACTTGCACTTCATATTTCTTTAAATGGGTAACACTGATGAACATAGATGCTTGCACTTCGTATTTCTTTAAATGGGTAACACTGATGAACATAGATACTGAACTTCTTAATTTTTTTCACTTCTACTCATGTACTTATTTAAATGAGTAACATCAGTACTTCTCCTCTGTCCTAGTGGCCAGACCGTTGATGCCAAGTCTTTCATGAACACTTCCATTGTTATAACTCTGTGGTATTCCAGGAAGGGCTCCACTTTAAAGTAAGTATCAAATGGCTCCATCACCTTGTCGGATATCAAAAACCTTATTATTCTTGTTCTTTTGTGAAGAGGCTCTACAAACATAGTTTAACTATTATATATAATTTTAAAATTTTTGCTCCAGTGTTAACTATTTTAATCTCAGGGAAAAATAATGTTAGTGTTAGTATAAGAACATTTTATTATATCTTGCCCAAACAAGTTGATTTTTTTTTCTTCAACTTCGAGATGTAAACGTATTGATATCTTTTTTAATTAATTATTTCATTGGAAATCAGAGAAGTTAATCAACTTTGAACATTTTAAAACTGCTTCAATTGCTAAGAGTTGCACATTTTTTTAAATTAACATACTCCTCCATAGTATTCAAGATTAACTTGTATGATAACTTGTATCCCTTTTTCAAAATTATAAAATAAATTATTTTTTTTAAATAAACCACAAAATTTTTTTGTCAATCCAAAATTTTATTCAAATGTTAACAATATTATCTAACATGGCACCAATATATATTGTGTACAGAATTTAATTGTAGGAGGTTGAAAGGCATGAATTTTACTGAATCGCTCTAGCACAGATTGGATTAAGATATTAATAGACTCACTGCTTTGTGACTAGATTTTTTGTACTCAACCCATGGAGGCAGGATCAAAGTTCTATCTAGTTCCTTTGCAAAAGCTAATGCACCAAGGAACTGATCAGCTTGATTGCCGAATCGACCTAAAATTTAACAATGCGGTATATTATTTAAATGTATGTTGTTCTCAGAAGAAAAACAAGGAAAAAACAACTAAAAAGGTTCCATTTTAATTAATTGTCTATCGAAATGGCAACCTGGAATATTTAACATTATTATATACTATTTAAATCAATTTTTTTTTTTAAAAGAGTATAACAAATAGTCATAAAAGATCACTATGAACGCTGACTAAAAAACAGACAACAGAGATCCAGTCTGGTATGGTGAACACAGAGAGCTATCAATTGGGGATGTGCTTACCCATACAAGGACAATAGGCTAAATATCCATTGAGATCAACTTTGATTTCAGATGAGTTAGATGCCAGAGCAACATCATAAGTCACACACAGAATTAGAAAAAAAGCAGTGGCTATATTCATCTTCAGCTGTCCACAAAGAGATTTGCAAGCTAAATTCTTTTGAAACTGTAAATAAAATATGACCCTTTCCCATTTGAGATTAGTTCCATAGTCTTCTTATAGTTATATAGTAATATAGCCAATATATCTGAAAAACTTCACTAACAGCTTGCCTATATTAAGCTAATTGTAGTTTGTGGACTCAAGAGTCTAAAAATGTAAGCCCTAAAAATGCAAATCAAAAGTTCATGAACTCAGATCGGTCCTGAGCTTTGTTTATGATTGCTCAACTCAAACTGGCCATGTTGATCCACTGAACTGACTTAAAAATAATTTATTTAATAAATACCAAAGTAGATCGAGATAACTTGACTATTTAAATTAATTAAATATCCCTAGTGTAATAAATTCAGAAATTGATACAAGCCAAAGGCAGCCTAGTATCATTCATTAAGTTGGTAATTACATTTGGCATTGGACATTGGAAGATTACAAAAAATGTATTGTTATAAACTGTAGACTGTAGGCACTGTAGCCGTAGTGCAGACTGTAGTATTGTAATTAAAAAGTGTTAGTGTTCAGCGTTTAAAAAATTATAGAAGTATGATGAATGTGCATTTATTTCAACCAACTTTAGAACCTGTTACTTTTACTGGTAGTAGCATGGATATTTTAATGGCAGACTAAGTTTATTAGTTCGAATTTATTAAGATACTTCATTGTTGAGTCAGTTGAGTTGAGAGTGATTGTCCCTTAAAAGGGCTGCCTTCCGTTTTTTTTTCATATTTCCCAAGATTTGGTCAAAACATTTCCCAAGATTTCCCAAGATAATAAAAAATATGAGTTTTTTATTTTTAAAAGGGTTTTTTTCTATTGAATTAATGCAATAATAGCTTGAATTAATGCCTCTGAAATACATGGTACAGTAATTGACAGAAATTTATTTGGCTAATGTACTTCTGTGGTCCCTCATTGGGAGTCACTGCCCTTTGTTTATGATAGATTTAGGGTTCGGGTTAGGGTGAGCGATAAAGGTACCAGTAGCGTGCAATTACCAAAATTATGTTAATTTATAATCCAAAATATCAATACCACTGAAGTTAGGCTACTAAATATTAACTCCAAATTTTCTGGTACAAATATCACCTACAGTAGTAGGCCTACATGTGTAATAAAAGTCACTTGGAATGAAACAAAAGCTCACAAGGCTAATCAACACAGAATTCCTTTTACAAGGGCAAAGGGTTCTTCAACAACAAATGTTTAAATGAACTTTTCATTTATAATCCTACAATGTATAATTGTAATATCTTAATTACCTAGACTCAATGCTATTCGGATGTACCGGTATAATAGGCATGGGAGCAAGTGGTCCCTTATTGAACTGATTGACCTGATGGCCAACTATGGCCAACTCACTGTCACAGTGTATTTATGATATTTCTTTGTATCTTAAAATGATCACATAATTAATTGAGAGGTTGGGATTAAAAAAACTATTTAAAATATTTTTGTTGGGTTTGTAAGACAAAATTTGTATCAAATTAGAGATAATTGAATGGACTATACGTTTGTAAAACATACTTCTTCAGTTTAACTAAAATAAACTATTACAAATGACATCCGAATAGCATTGAGTCTACTGGGACCCGGGTACGAATGGCAGCGCTGCGTGTCCGGGTCCATTTAGACTAATGCTATTCGGATGTCATTTGTGGTAGTTTATTTTAGCTAAATGGCAATCTTGAGAGGAACCTTGTGGAAGTAGGATGTGTTTTATTTTTGCCTGATATAGAGCTCCGCTATATGCATGGGTTTATGGAAATTAAAGTCTGTGTATATGATTAGATATTAAAGTTACATTTACTGTGATAAAGGACTTGAGTTGATTCAATATTAGTACGACGTAATTACAATGTGTGAAAGAACTTGATGAATAAACCAATCAGTAGAACAGAGGAGTTGACATCACACTACTACCAGCACTCCTGGGTACTTTGAGAATGTGGCTAATTTGACAACAAAGAACCTGCCCGATGACCACCCTAACACTAAGAATTCAAGCTCACCTGTGGAAGTCATTGAATTTAAAGATACTGAAATCACTCTGTCCAATCTCAACCACTTCCAGGCCTAGCACATTGAGGTCAGTCGGCTACAGTGGAACTCAAACTTGATAGGGATTTCCCGTCCGTCTGCTTTAGTGAGACTCAAAATAAGATTCCATGTCATTCAACTTGATTTCTTTTGTAAGGGTCTCTCCCCCACCCCCACACACGTACCCACACACTCTTCACCCTCCAAATAAATTTAAAAACAAATAGGTGACACTACCGTACTTCATCCTACAATTTCACTTATTCTTGCGTCATCGTGGAGCATTCAATAGTACAAATTATACGGTAATATTTGACATGAGATGGCCTCATCCAATTTAAATCATATTTGCCAACTGTGGCGTCGCTAAGGGGTGCAAGGGTGCGGACCGCAACGGGTGATACCAAAATTTCATATTTACAGAGCACACATTGGTCTAACACAGCACTGAATATCTCATCGCAATCTTATTGAATTAGCATGCCTGTAAGTGTAAGCGTCTTGGCCCTCCTCTGCCATGACGTGAACCTTAGCATTCGACTAACCTATAGGCGCATCGAGAAATCGGTCCACAAGGTACTGTATTAGGAGTAGTCATACACATGTAGTGGTGATGAAGTCGTTATTGATTACACATACTGTTGAACTGTCCATCCTGAGAGGGACAGAGAGTGTGTGTTTATATAAAGATGTTTCAAAGTTTTCTGTCCTTGGGACGTCAGGTAAATTTGTGCCCCGTCATGTACCTTTGTGCCCCAATATCAGGTACCTTGTGCCCCAACGTCATGTACCTTTGTGCCCCAATGTCAGGTACCTTTGTGCCCCAAAGATTTAGTTATCATATTTTGTGCTACAGGCCCTGCTTTGTATCACTGGATGCATATACACCCATCAATCATTAAAAACTCATATTATTAGTGTCATAGATGTTTATTTACATGATAATGTGAAGCATAAATCATTATACGTAAACCCCCCCCCCCCCCCCCCCACACACACACACAATAATAAAAAAAACAACAACAACCCAGTCACACAAATGCTTTACACAATCACAACTCATTTTTCATATTTGAAATCACTAAGAACATTATCAAAAAATTTCTTACAAAATGTGTGTGATTCCTCTTTACATGTTAAACCATATTAATTAGTCATAAAAAAATTTAAAAAAATAAAAATGAAAATAGCAATAACTACAAAAAGAAAAATCACACACTGTGTAGTGATATGATGATAGGAGTTCAAATCTTTAAAAGTTCATTATGAAACAAGTACATAAGAATAAGATATAGTATGCCTTCATGTGTACAGGCCCTAAAGATTTAGATATTATATGCTGTCAAATGTGTGCTACAGGTCCCAAAGATTTAGCTGTCATATGCTGTCAAAGTCAAATGTGTGCTACAGGTCCCAAAGATTTAGATATATGCTGTCAAAGTCACATGTGTGCTACAGGTCCTAAAGATTTAGATATTATAGGCCGTATCCGGAAATTTGATCGAAAGAAATTTGGTCGACGGAAAATTGATCGACGGAAATTTGGTCTAATCGTTTTTTTTTATTTATACGTTAAAACATTTGCGTCAAATTTCTTTTTGAACGCATTATTTTGTTTTACTATATAGTATAGTGCGTTCAAAAAGAAATTTGATGAAAATTTTAACGTCTCGACTGAAAAAAAGATTCGACCAAATTTCAGTTCGATCAAATTACCGTCGATCAATTTTCCGTCGACGAAATTTCTTTCGATCAAATTCCCGGTAACCATTATAGGCTGTCAAAGTCAAATGTGTGCTACAGGCCCTAAAGATTTAGATATATGCTGTCAAATGTGTGCTACAGGTCCTAAAGATTTAGATATTATATGCTGTCAAAGTCAAATGTGTGCTAAAGGTCCCAAAGATTTATATATATGTTGTCAAATGTGTGTTACAGGCCCTAAAGATTTAGATATCATATGCTGTCAAAGTCAAATGTGTGCTACAGGTGCCAAAGCTTTAGATGCCATGTGCTGTCAAATGTGTGTTGCAGGCCTTAAAATAGAAACAAAACAACAAGCTTTTTACCACATCCTCTGGTATCTCACTGTTAAAATATTAAAAATGTGTCATTTGAAAAAGCATGAATATGTGCTGTAGTTTAAATTTGGGTCATGCTATCATTGGAACTAAAGTAAAATCTTTCCTCTTATTGTAGTGTGGCTGCTACTTTGGTGCAAGACAGACAACAGACTTTTGTGAAGAGAAATAAAAACATTGCTTCTAAAACCTTGACATATAAAATAAGATAAAATTAATCTATTGATCCAAAATTTTTTTAAAAAAAGTATTTTGATTAGTGTAAATATTCATTTTAACTTTAAGCACAAAGATAAAATATTTTTACAAAGACAAACATTTTTAAACTATAACTATAACAATGTGAGCACAAGAAATCTCAAGTATTTCACAAGCACAAAAATCAACATCATATGCCATGGAACTTCACTCAGTGACGATATTGACTTCAAGGGATATTATTTAGATTTTGTAACAGCAAAAGGGAAAAAAAAAGGGGGGGGGGGGGGGGGCGCACGCACACACTGGTTAATCCTGTAGATGGGGAACAAATGAAGAATTTTTATATCTTTGTGTCCTACCTTTGAGGGAAAGAGTTCACCCAGCAGAAAATAACAATACATTTGTAGCAACAAACTTAATGCATAATTTATTTTAAATTTTATCCAACTCAAAGTTGAATGAAGAGATGCAATTCAAAAATATAAAAGAAAGACACTTTTCAGAAGAAAAAATACACACCTACAAATATTCAAGTTTTAAGAATTGACACGATATTCAAGAATATTTAGTATATTCTTTGACAGACAATATATATATATATATATATAATGATAATAAATATATTTACACATACCCATCTGGTAATGCTGCTTTCAATTTAAACTTTCTTGTAAGTTTGAGATTGAAAACAGAAACCAACAAATAAAATAGCTGACCAATCTGAAACAGCATACACATTTTTTTCGTAGGAGCTAAGTATCGACAACAAAGTTGTCTGGAAAATGTTCACTACAGAAATGTCTGGGTTCATTCTCCTTAAAACAGTGGTCGGCAAACCGCGTCTCTTAAGCAACCTGAGTGCGGCTCGGCCAGTCGGCCACAAATCAGTTCTTGACAGTTTCTTGAAAAGAAATTTGGCTCTCAAAATTTTTTTAATCGTCCTGCTGCTGATTTTAGTCTCTTTTGACTAATGATTTTGCCGACCACTGCCTTAACAGATGCATTTAAAACATTCATTTATAGTTTAGACTACAAATGTAGGGAAATTTGATCAAATAACATGATTGAATCCTTTTTTTTGGCATGACAGTGTCTGACAGATTATCAAAGAATCACAAATAATAATTATCTGTGTTAAAGGTGTAAGACTGTAATGCTGTGTTCAGTAAGGGAGCATAAAGAAATTCCAAGAAGTTTGCACTCATCTGGATTCTTATACTTATACAGTGCGTTACACGAATGCAAATTATTATTATTAATATTATTAGTGGTCTTATATAGCGCGGTACCCGAGCCTAGCGCTGGGCTCGCTACGCTGTACATAAAAATATTAGCAAAAGAGACATAATCGTGACATTTAAATAAAATACATTTATGTAATAAAGAACAGCTGCATAGAGACAAAACAAACCCACCCCAGAACTTTTACATGACAAGCCATGGACGGCGGCCAACAGCATCGTTTATCGGTCAGAGGGGGTATCAGTCGGGTTAGTAGAGTTTTAAGAGATGTGTTTTGAGTGAAGTTTTGAAGGCCTGGGTGGATGGTATATTGCGGATGTGTAGTGGCAGAGAATTCCATTGTTTGGGGGCGCAGAGAGAGAAAGATAATTCACCATATGTTTTAGTGCGTGTCTTGGGAACGGACAGAATAAACATGTCTGCGGAGGATCAAAGCTGTTGAAGGGGTGAATAGACAGAAAGAAGTTCAGTTAGATAGGAAGGGCAGGAATCCGAGAAAAAGTTGTGAAGAGAACAGACTGCTTGTAATCATTATATCAATGCATGCCAGTATAGGGAGCCATGAAGTGAGTGGAGTGACGTGATCACGTTTTTTTTTTGCCTTTAGAACTAGCCTCGCAGCTGAGTTTTGAATCTTTTGTAGTTTATGTGAACCCGACAGAAGAGGGTTGCAATAGTCAAGACGAGAGAGAACAAGAGCACAGACTAGGGTTTTTATTGCACTAACTATTAGGTAGTGGCGGATGGAGCTGATCTGACGGATAGCGGTGTATGCAGAACGACAAATGTGAGAGATATGTTAATCGAGAGACATGTTGTTAGAAACAATATCACCAAGATTCCTAGCAGAGGATGTAAACTGTATGTCGGAGTTTGTCATGTCTCTAAGCTTACTTCAAATAAATACTGGTTTTTATGTAACACAGGCGAAACATGTAAAAAAATAAAAATGGAAAAAAACATTCATGAAGTAAAATGGATAGATAATTCACTGTTTGGATGTGTAATTCTAAAAAAAAAATTCAAACATTTGTATTTCTATACTGAGGTCAGTAAAGGATTTTATGAAATGTCCCACACTGCAGCGTACCAAATTGTCAATTTAACATTTTTCAACACACAAGTTATTGGAGACATCCACAATGTCAAAACTGCACATTTCTTCACTGTGCACAATTTGCTCTGAAAACAGAGATTTTAGTAATTCATGTGGTCATGGGATCCAGTGGACTTTCCTAAGTGTACTGGGTGGTGTGTTGATTATTACTGGAGGAGTTCACTCAAAATATTGCTACATCTTTTTTTTTTTTTTGACCTAAGCACAATGAGTTTTATAATACACTTTATCATTTAGCTATTTTTAGTTAGCAGGAAGAAAAAAATAGAAATATGCACCAATCCATTAAACCTTTCTGTGCATTTTCTTTATTACATATTTTTAATTCGTGCATATAGAAACAACTCTTGACTGACAGGAGCTTAACCTACATAGCTTCTAATAAATAACAGTTTTTATAATTTGAATTACCGGTAACACACAACTGATCAAATACTGAACACAAAATTGCATACCTTTTAAAAATTAATCAAAATAATTTCAATTTCCCCTATACCGATACAATGACCTTCTTTGTCAGCGGAGGCTAACCAAACCAAGACTACTTGGCCCATTTTGATAGTGAGTTGAAATTTTGTGGGCTGCATGACATTAGACATTACAAATTTCATCCAGTAAATAAACTAATAATAATTTTAATAAATACTTATTCATTTATTTTTTTATTGCACACGAGGAAACACAAAAAAATGGAAACAAACTTTCATAAATCTATTACTACCATATGTAAATTGAATGAAGAAGGAAGTTGTTAATTTATGATACATCTCCCCTCTGATGGGCCAAACAAATCAATGGGCGGGTGATGTGATATTCCTTATGGTTTACACATCTTAAAAGCAAGCAGCCATGAGTTGGCCTTACCTGTATCAGCCTGATGTGATATTCACATGGTTTACACATCTCAAAAGCGAGCAGCCATGAGTTGGCCATACCTGTATCAGCCTGATGTGATATTCACATGGTTTACACATCTTAAAAGCGAGCAGCCATGAGTTGGCCATACCTGTATCAGCCTGATGTGATATTCACATGGTTTACACATCTTAAAAGCGAGCAGCCATGAGTTGGCCATACCTGTATCAGCCTGATGTGATATTCACATGGTTTACACATCTTAAAAGCAACCAATGTGACTGCATGTTTCCAGCTTACAATAGTTAAAAAGTGATGCTTTTTAACCCTGAGCTCCTATGTAATAAATAAAATGTCCTGATATTCAAATGCTTTGCAGGGCTTAACAATATATATTAACATGAAGCTGTGGTACATTTCAAAATATGGGAGTTCAATAGTAATTGTTGCGACTGAATTTTATGTTTATCACCTTAGAGTTTTAATTAGTTTGTGAATGCTCTTCCTGCGCTTGACTTGGTGATGTATTTTTATGCTGATTGTGACGTATTGTCTATGCAGCAGTCTTGAGTGGAACTTTGTGGAAGATGTGTTTTATTTCTGTCTGATAGCGAGTGAGCTATATGCATGTGTCTATTGAAGCTGCAGCCTGTATTTATAATTAGTTATTAAAGTTATAATTATTATGAAAAGGACTTGAGTTCATTCAGTGATATTAAGAATAGTACGACATATTACGTGTTTAAGAACTTGACGAATTACATTCAGTGATATTAAGAATAGTACGACATATTACGTGTTTAAGAACTTGACGAATTACTCAATCCAGCAGAACATAGGAGTTGACAATTGACAGTGTTGGCACTTAACTTGAGTAGCCCTTTTCAAGAAAACCGACTAAAAATCAAATTCACTTTTAAAACTGAGTTTTTATATCTATGTACACATCTTACATGAAAACTGACTTTTCCCTTTCACACACTAACACATATTCATGTATATTAGTATTAGTGGCAACAGCAAAAAAATAAAAAAAGTACATTTATATTTTGCATGATTTTTTTTTTAAAACAAAAGAAACTTGTAAAAGAAAGGATTTCTGGCCATCAATTTACTACGCACAAATTGATGGATTGAATATTTACATAGCGCTTGTATCCATGCTACGTTAGAATGCTCACTGCGCTTTGATGTTCTTAAATCTATTTAAAGAAAAAAAAAGTCTTTAAATGTTTCTTAAATTATTCAATTTCTCTCAAAGTTTGAGGCAAACTGTTCCAAAATTTTGGGGCTATTGTTTCAAAAGAGCGCACTCCGAATGACATTTTTCTGTGTTGATCCACACTGCGAACTCTCAGTAAGGACTGTGTTGAAGACCGCAGGTTCTTTAAGGTTAATACGGGTGAATATGTACATATATTTATGATCTAACACAGCAATAATTATCCTAAAATTCTGAAAAACCATAAATTGCCAATTCATATCTTTATTAAAATTAAAGCTTTCACCAAAAAATCTATGAAATCCTTTATTTTCAATTATGTTTGAATGCTATAAAAGATTCTTAATTATAGAAAGAAAGCTATAGCAACAGTCATGAATAAGTATACGGACAACTTTAGTCCATGATTTGCGTCTGTTTTTTTTCCATGCGTGCGATGCAATTTGTGAAATTATTATTTTGTGCGGTTGAACCAAACATTGTACACATTTTGCCAAACAGACAGCAAAAAAAAAACATGACGTAATTTTTAACACAATTTAATGGTGCCTGTGCAGCACATGTCATAATTGTCTGTCAAAAAACTGAAACGGATGCTTTGTGTAATTTCTCATTTTGTAAGTACACAGGGTGTTAGGGGCGTCTAAAAATGTAGAATATAAATATACAACAGTGGGAAGGGGGGTATGAAAATTTGACCATTTTCCATACATAATATATCAATATGGATGGACCATAACGTTAAAAAATTTCTTTCCGAGTTAATTTGTCTTATTTGTACCGGTAATGTGTAATTGATTTTTAGATTTTCTTCAACTAAATTCCATTTAGTTTGAATATATTTTGACAAAAAATAAACAGATAAACTTTAAAATATTGACACAGTGAACATAGACTCCTTTAGTCCCGCACAAATAATATACTGTATTTTTACAGACTATAAGACACACTTTTTTCTTCGAAAAATTGCCTCTAAAATTCAGGTACGTCTTATACTCAAAATTAATATAAAAATGGTAAATATGTTATTTTTTTAAAAAATTGCTTAAAAATTAAGGTGCGTCTTATAGTCCGTAAAATATGGTAGTGAGATGAGATCTCATGAGCACAGATGGAGACAAATATGCATTTTCTTTTGAACTGCCTTAATTAAATATGTGAACATAATCTCCAAAGTGTAAGTTATTAAGTCATCAAATTCATTTATACATTTATAGCTTTTACTTCCAAGATCAAAAGATATTACCACAATCTTACTCATCAAACTTTTTTAATGAACCCATTCTCACCACAATAAACATGTTTAACTTATTACAATAAGATGGCCAAGTCAATGCCACTTGACTTCACAATGTTACAATCTCTTCATGAACTTCCCATGAAGAATAGCAAAGATAAAAAGCCAAAAATTACATACTTGGACACATTTAAATTTAAACCATTCTATCCCCCCCCCTTCCTCCCCCAAACACCATCTTTTAACATGTTATTGAGAGTCTGATAGGACTATAACATCTCCTGCAGCTTTTAACATGTTATTCAGAGTCTGATAGGACTATAACATCTCCTGCAGCTTTTAACATGTTATTCAGAGTCTGATAGGACTATAACATCTCCTGCAGCTTTTAACATGTTATTCAGAGTCTGATAGGACTATAACATCTCCTGCAGCTTTTAACATGTTATTCAGTCTGATAGGACTATAACATCTCCTGCAGCTTTTAACATGTTATTCAGAGTCTGATAGGACTATAACATCTCCTGCAGCCTTTAACATGTTATTCAGTCTGATAGGACTATAACATCTCCTGCAGCTTTTAACATGTTATTCAGAGTCTGATAGGACTATAACATCTCCTGCAGCTTTTAACATGTTATTCAGTCTGATAGGACTATAACATCTGCAGCTTTTAACATGTTATTCAGAGTCTGATAGGACTATAACATCTCCTGCAGCTTTTAACATGTTATTCAGAGTCTGATAGGACTATAACATCTCCTGCAGCTTTTAACATGTTATTCAGAGTCTGATAGGACTATAACATCTCCTGGCCTTTTTTTCATAGAATCCTTAGACCCCCTGGAATTCAAAAGCTGCTTCTTTGCATCTTCCCTGTGTGGCACATACTTTGAATCTGCTTTCAGACTTGTCACTGATAATATTCTGGGCACCGAGGGGGCCATTTCCACCTGCCCACCACCACTCAGATCATCAGTGTCAGATTCATCTAGAACAATTTGGGCCCCATCAATATTCCTGGGGGTTGGGAGCTTTGTCACTTTTCTCCTTTGGGCACTGCCTGGAGAATGTGGTGAGAACGACGTACCTGGTTGTGCCCTCGGGTTGATAGACCCAACTCTGGCTGAACTGTGGGGCGGGAAACCCGCAGAAGTGTTCCGGATGTGTCTAGCCTGGTGGATGACTCTCCTTTCACCGCCGACGGGCTTAAACGAGGATGAGATCATGTGCGGTCTTGAGTTTCTTGGACGAAACTGTGAATTTAACACCACTGCTGGCTGAGGCTGGACAGTTGGAATGGGAACTCTTGGTTTAAGACTTGGAAGTTTGTGATGTGATGATTGAGTATGCTGCAAAGTGTTATGCGAACTAAATCGATGTGATTGTAATGGAATATGTGGGGGAAACGCAGAGGATTTTTGAGGAATGGGTCTGGAAGCGGTGTTGCCATTGCCCTGAGTAGGTCGAAATGGTGAAAGCCCTGCAACACTGGGTCTAACACGAGAAGAAAATGGCTGGCCTTGAGAATTTCTGTACAAAGGATTAGATCTGAAAATTTTGGGGGTTGAAGATGAGATGGGATGAAATGAAGCATTACCAATGTTTTGGCGCACAGTCGATTTTTGTTTGACTACAGTTTTTGGTTCAAACTCTGCTTCCACAAGCACCACATCATCTTCGGCATCAGCCTGCGGGACAGTCTGCTGCCTGGACTTACCCTTTGGAGGGATTTCTTTAAAAATGGTACTGATGATTTCATCAATAAAATTGATGCCTGGTTTGGGCTTCTTAAAGGCGGGTTGGAGTGCTTGGTCCCTGGTGCTGTTTTCATCTTGACCACCTTCAGGTTTGGCTATAATTTCAGCACTTTCACGTTCCCTTTTTTTCTTGTTTCTATTCATCGCAACAGGGCTCACTTCTGTTTGGGAAATTTCGACAGTGTTAGCACTTGTTGAGGGAGACAACCCATCTTCCACAATGTCACATTCTAATTCAAGCACTGGGACCTCTTCTTCAATATTTTCACAATTTTCCTCAGTTTCTTGACTATTTTTTGGGCTACCAGAGGCTAAAGTTTTGTCATCAGTTTTAGAGGAAATTAGTTTAGAGACAGACTCCGTACTTGAAACAGTGGGGCTCAAATGAGTTGTTTGGAGCACCATATCCTCCAAAAGCTGGTCTACCAGTTTCCTATCATCTTCCTTTGATCTTGCACACAACCGTTTACCCTTTGCTGAGCTTAACTCTTCAATGATCTCAACTTCAGCTTCACAGTCATCTGTGCTTGCTGACCTCTTCCTTTTTTCCCTGCCACCATGTTTGTCAGTTTCCCCCTCCTTGGTTTCATTGACTGAGTCATCATCCACCCTTGCAGCAACCTCTGTGGTTACCCCATCGACTGGAACTGTGTGACAGGAGTTTTCATTACCTTCACCATCTTTCAACCTATCCCCCTTGGTCAGATTTGAGCCAGCAGCAACTGATGGGCACTCTGACCCATTCAATTCCTGTGATGTGCTCCTGTCCGTGTCTTTTTCTCCTCTGTCCCCATTTGATGTCTCTGCTGGCTTCTCATCAACAGAGCTGTGGTCAGCTGAGTTGACATCAAGTGCTGTATCAACATTGTTACACAAACTGTTGGAATGTTTATCAAGCTTGCAAGAATCGTTTTCTGTAACCGAGTCAGCGACTGAAACGGGTGACTCAGAAGAAAGCTGTTTTTCCTCAACCGCTGGTTTGTCATTTCGTAACATTTTATCACATATCCTGAAGATGGATTTGAAGGCATCTTCATCCTCTTCAATCTCATCATTATCCTGGTCATTATTCTCTGCATCAGATGGAGCTGCTTCGTCAGATTTTGTCTGTCCCAGAGTGTCAACATCTGACATTGGAACATTTTCTGCTGTATTCAAGGAAGTCAAGCTGACCTCTTGAACACCTGTCAAGATGACCTCTTGACCCCCTGTCTTTGAACTGATATCTTGCTGTGCCTCTAGATTTTGAAAGCTGTCTTGGGCTTCAGGCACACTTGTAGCATCGACATTGCTGATGGTCTTCCCTTGGACCTCCTTTTCACTACTACATGTGTCATCTAGTAAACTAATTTCTTCAATTTCTTTAGAGCAGGTTATCATGTTGGGGTTCTCTCCTTTGTTGACACTGCTGGCTCCCTCCCCTCTGTCAGAGGTCTCCTCAACCAGCACAACATCTTCAGTATCAGACAGATCCCCAGCGCAGTTTGGCTTTGAGGCATCAGGATCAGCAAGACTGTGTCCTTTGGGTCCTTCCACCAAAGTGCTGCTCATACTCTCAGTACCTACAAGTTTCACCTCCTCAACTTTTCCTTTATGGCTGCAGCCAGCAGGAGATTGATTTATGTCATTTGTCTTATCAGTGGGGCTTGACTCTGACACAACCAAATCTTCATTCAACGACACCACAGAACATATTGTTAACGCGATACCCTGTTGATCATCCTGCTCCCCTTGCCCCTTGGTTAAATCACTTGGTGATGTGCTTACTTCACTTTCGAGGCCAGCATCTATGTTAGGCAGAACAGATTCACGCAGATTGTGAATACAGTCCGGTGTTTTCGGTGGGTCATCCAGATGACTTTGCATGCTGGTCTGACCAACATCAGCATCCCCCTCAGAAGGGATCTCCCTCACCTGTACACTAACATCGCCAATGATCAACGCCTCTCGGCTCTGTGCCTTGCCACTTTCTTCCTCGTGTATTTCAACACGGTCAAGTCCTTGGGATGTCTGTGATGTCTTTGTTTTATCAGCCACTGTACTTGGACAAGTGACTTCCTCCGCAGCAGATGCAGAATCTATTTCAATGGTTGGTACAGAATCAAGCTCCTTACCAGATAAACTCTGAGAACCTGCTCCGGACTTTGTATGGACTTCCACATTAGGTATGTCATTTCGTATAAAGCCACCTGCATCATCACTAATTGCAGTATTAATGCTTGCACACATATCTGACCGAGCTTCCTCATCATCTGAGCAGTCTATTTCTATAACTGGCCCCTTGTCTGCTCTATTTAAATTTAAATCCTTTCCCTTTGTGCTGATGCCGGATTCCCTTGACTTGACACCGGCTCGTTGTTCCCTGGTACTGTCAGATGAAGATGAGTATTTGGGATCAGATTTCAACCCGGACACTCTGTTCAAACGGGGTACTTCTGTATGGTCCAGCCTACTCATGACCTCTGGACATCTCTTCTTTTTAAAACTGGAAGTAGTGGTGGGCAAAAAGTTTTGGTAATGTTTCTCTGTGTCTTTGGGGTTTTGTCTTGATTTATTAGGAAATGTGTTAGTCAGCTGTGACTGATTTTCTGCAGGGGAAATTGACATGTCCTGACTATTTTCATCAATGACAATAACCGAAACATCTTCCGTACATGGAGATGAAAAAGCTTTTGATCTAACAGTATGTCCTTTTGATACTGCCGGGAGCTCTTGTTTTTTTATAAAATCAACTTTCCTTTGCCCTTTAGATCTAACACAAGTGGTCTGATTGTTCAGAAGACCCTGGAAGATCTTGCCTTTATCTTGATGTAAGAGGTAGGTATCATTCTCTGCTGCCAGAGGAAGGCCCATTTCACTGGCCCCAATGAAGCACTCATCAACTTCAATGGCAACTTCTAAATTCTCTGTACACTCAAGCGCTTCATAACCCAGTGTGGAACTGACAACATTACCATCTGCCCTTCTCTGGGTGTCCCCTGTGATGACATCCTCAGAGTGGGCCAGTTCTTTCGAGGCACAATTTAATTTATTCCCGATTTCTTTTTTCCCCTCTTGGCTCGTCACTACATCCGTGATCAAAATGGAATCAGCACCCTCTTGTCTTGTCACTACATCCGTGATCAAAATGGAATCAGTGCCCTCTTGACTCGTCACTACATCCGTTATCAAAATGGAATCAATGCGCTCTTTACTCGTCACTACATCGGTTATCAAAATGGAATCAGTGCCCTCTTGACTCGTCACTACATCTGTTATCAAAATGGAATCAATGCCCACTTGTTCAGCTGCTTTCTCTGGACTGATTTCAGATTCAGTTTTAGAATCATTGTCAGAAGGGAAAACATGGTCAGCCTGATCAGAAAGAATGGAATCTTGATGAGCCTGTCCGCGTTTCTCACCCAGAGTTTCATCGATGGCATCCCCGATCATGATACAGTCATTGTCAAGATCTGGGATTATTTCACTCTGAACTTCTCCAGATTTAATCTTCAAGCTGCTCTTGCCCCTATTCAAATCTCCTTTCACATGTTTCTCTGCAGCTGAAGCAGCTTCACAGGAAGCCAAGTCCAAAAAATCTGTTCCATTTCTTCTGCTGAGCTTTCTCAAGAGCTCCTTTTGATTGTGAGAGCCAGGGACACCTGAACTGTTAGCCAAGTCTAGAACCTGAGAGAGGTGAGTATTTGTGTTGCAATGAGTCGATTTCATAGATTCCCTGCTGTGTCCATATTTTGAAAACTCTTCAAAGCTTTTCAATTTGAACTGATCCAGTGATTTCTCCTTGAGTTCGTCCTGTTCATCTTTAGGAGGATCTGAAGTCAGCTTCTGGGGAGATACAACTTCTTTCTTAATTTTAAACATCTTGTTGACCAAGTCGATGTCATTTTCAAACGTTTCTTCCTCATCCTCAAGGCTGCTGCCCAGGGATATGATGCTCACTGGTGAGCCCCCGCGAGAGGACTCTGACCCATTCTCCGACTCGCTGCTATCAATAACCAAGATATCGTCATCCTCATCCTCCAGTACCAGGTCATTGTTCTCAGACCCGGCGTCGCTTGACTGGTCCTCAGAGTCTTCTAAATTCTCCTTGGCAATTTCTTCATAACTGATCATAACATCATTATCTTCATTATCTGCATATACTCTTAATGGCTTAATTTCAGGTGGCAAAGTTTTGCGGGCAGTAAACTTAATATTTGGTTTCTTCAACAGCGTCATCCCAACAGCGTTTCCCAAATTCGGCTCAGGGTCGGCCCCATGATTGGTGGCATCATCAAACTGGCCGTCTACGTCTGAAGATGACCCCAGATTCCTCAGCAAAAATCCTCTGCCTGATCGGGTTGGGGTTGGACTCTCATCAATTACAATGACACTGCCCTGTGAGCTTCTGCTTGGGTTGTCACTGCTCTGCACCGACGGGTTGAGACCCAAGGCTTTAACAAAGCTGTGAATGTGTGCGTCCTCAGGCAGAGGGGAATCGGGTTTGCGTGCGCCGTCACTTCCTGCCAGGTAGGGGTTCTCACAAAGCTGCCGCTGAAGTGGATCATATTTTGGTTTTGCCTTTTTCAAGGTAATTCTCTGCCCCTCCGGCGGCCTTTTATTTGGTGAGCCAGACGCTACGGTGGTCAAGTTTTCGGGGAGTCCAGGCAAGGGCTCACCGGCATCACCATCAGAACTATACAAGGAAACACCTGTAGGAATAATACATTGACTGTGATCAGGTACAATCAATCATATGAGCATATAATAATAGAAAAAAAGCATCAAAACCTGCTGAGAGTAAAATGAAATTAAACAGCAGTTTTGAATACAAAGATCAAAGTTGCGTGTTAAAAAAAAAGAGCATAATGGCCAAATACACAAAGTACCAATTTTAAAAAGCATTATTTAATTATTTTTGTAAACACATTAATTTAAATTAAATCTAATATAAAAGCCATCAACCTCACATTTTAATCTGGAGCTGATAAATCTGTCTCTGACCCTATTATTTACAATGTTAGCAAACATTCATAATCGCTTGTGCAAAGGTGCTAATAACATGTTACTACATAATGACACCTTCCCAGAATGGTTACCGGAAATTTGATCGAAAGAAATTTCGTCAACAGAAAATTGATAGACGGAAATTTGATCGAACGGAAATTTGGTGGAATCTTTTTTTCAGTTCACACGTTAAAATTTTCTTCAAATTTCTTTTTGAACGCACTATACTATACAGTAAAACAAAATAATGCGTTCAAAAAGAAATTTAACGTACAATTTTAACAAGTAAACTAAAAAAAAGATTCGACCAAAATTCCGTTCGATCAAATTTCAGTCGATCAATTTTCCGTCAACGAAATTTCTTTCGATCAAATTTCCAGATACGTTCCAGAATAGGTGAAGAGGATGCCTAATTTTTATGTACCCTTCTGCCTGCCCCCCGCCCCACCAACTTTCAACTTAAGCATGTTTGCCTCTTGGCCCTTTGCACCTTAAATATTTACGTTTGTGCCATGTCAACACATGTGTTCACCCAGCCCTGTTTAAAACCATACTTCGATTGTTCCCAATATCTTAAATGCTTTAATTTTATCAACCCTGAATAATCAAGTGTCTACTGTATGTACACAGCTCCAGTCAAAGACTGTCTTATGTGTCTACTGTATTTACACAGCTCCAGTCAAAGACTGTCTCATGTGTCTACTGTATGTACACAGCTCCAGTCAAAGAATTTCTTATGTGTCCACTGTATGTACACAGCTCCAGTCAAAGACTTTCATGTGTCCTCTGTATGTATACACAGCTCAAGTCAAAGACTGTCTTATGTATCTAATGTATGTACACAGCTCCAGTCAAAGACTGCCACATGAGTTAAAAATCTCAGCAGTGTGGTTGTCATCTTGAAATACTTGGACTCCGTTGCTGAAATCCAGTAATCAGATCATAAACATATGTGTGAAGTTATCCACCAGAGAAGTTTTTTTTTCTCCTTCAAAAACCATTTTAGTCCCTGAACCTATTTGCCAGTCTGATGAGGGCCACGGTGTTGTTCTTAGAATTAAGTTTTCAATTACATATAAAATGACCAATGAAATGGAAGCTCAACCAAATCCCTGACAACTTATCACTACCCCACGGGTCCACTGACAACAGGATAAGAACCCCTGCTCTAGAGTTTCAGCAGGTACAAACAGAGGGCCTTTTTTGTTTGTTAAGCTTTTATTATATACCAGTACAGCACAAAACATTTTCAATTTAAGACATATCATAAGCAATTGCTAGTTTCTCATCAATGAAATGTACAAAAGAATTAAAAGCTTATGAAGCCCTAATACAGGGTCCCCACACTTTTTTAAAAACAAAATTCCCTACTTTTCCCAACTAAAAACAAAAAAAAAAATTCCTATCGCATGGCAGCGTTTTTGTTGATAATATAAAAACAACCATAAAATTGGCAAAGTAAAGCAACATTGAAATACAACACAAATGAACAAAAAATTAAGCACCAATTAAGGTGTGTACATGTAAATATTTCTTAGTAATTGCAATTTTAAATTTACTTGGACTTGAAAAATTGTTGATGTTTACTTTTAAAGTGCCGGGGCAACTTTTGCAATGTGCTCTCCAGGGCATTTTAGAACATACGTATGGCTACCACAAGTGGAAAGCATCTATTCTTATAGGGAGTTAATGTTCTCTTCTTTGTGTGGAAAATGGAGAGTTTGAGTCAACACACTATATAGGAGATAAATCTAAGTCTCATCAGATGACTTTTCACCCTGAATACTTCTTCTTCTTCTGTATATTAAGGGCCCACGATCAATTTATTGATCATTATGGCTCCTATGAATGTAGATGAGATTTGCGATGTTTCTGTGCCTGGTGTTGATGAGAATATTTCACTGGTTACAAGAGTAACTGAGTGAGGGTATCATGCACTGGGGGTTGGAAGGCCTGATATCAACTTTCCAGCACAGTGAAGCAGTGTTGACTTGTTTAATCATTATCCTGATAGCTGTCCTGACCATCAGTCCTAGGGCATTATTTTATTGAGCCTAGATCCTGAATAGGGAAACAAAATTAAATATATTATCATATTATGTTTATAATTTTCAGTAAGGCATACATCATAAAGACTATATTATACTTGTACTAAACTACAGATATACGGAGTCAGAAGAAATACTAAGATAAACATATGACATGGCATAGTCAGGATTTTCCGCATGGGAATAAATTGAACAACCCACCCCCCCATTTTTGGGGGATCTTCAAAGGTGCCGCCAAAAAAAAAAAAACAAACAACCCTTGCCTACGACACTGTGCTTATGAATAATAGTATAACACCGTAAAGTATACACAGAGCCCAGGAGTGCACACTATAAAATAAAGACTAACTATCTATATACAGTTATGTTAGTCTTAGGCTCACTGAAACCATGCATCAAGCCCAATCAACTAGTTTTATATTTTATTAACTTTGAAATGAATTTCAGAAGTCAGCCCTAAACCAGTCATCTAATCTACGCGAAAGTAACATCACAAAATAACTTGATCATATTAGCCTATTCAAATTTAGAAAGCCTATCAAATAATTAAATGTAGAGTGAACTTAAAGTATTTTTAAAAAGTTAAAGACGGTCTAGCTCTAATAAAAAATACATGTTGCCTACATACAGTAAAATTGTTAAAAATAAACTTATTAAGACATAACAAAGTACGCTAGCTTAGTCATTTTAGACAGTGTTTGGATGAGTAGTTTTTTTAAAATTTATAATGGTTACCTCACAATGCAAAACTAGATTCAAATAATTCTTGACTATATTTTACACTTTACTTACCCAAACAGTCAAACATCTCTTGATCGGCGATGTGAACAGAAAAGAAATATTTCTGGTCTATTGAAGTAGTACGGTATAGAAGCTTGTAGAGCTCAAAACGCATACGCAGTTAAGGGGAAACCACTAGCATTTTGGCAAAGGCTAAAAATAGACAGATACGCGATTCAAGTCAATTTTCATGGAATCCAAAGCCAAATTTATTTAAAATTTTTTTTACAAAAATTCCTGACTATCCGGAAATTTCTTGCTAGAAGGCCCATTTTCCTGGTTTTCATGACAGGGAAAATTATTCAATGAATTCCATACTAGTTCCCGTTTTCCCAACTGTGTGGGGACCCTGCTAATAGACTAAAATTTAACACAATTTTATTTACTTTCATCCATTTCATTTGCTTTTCTCGTTCCTTTATGAAGTGAGTTAGTTTTGTCTTTGTCATCTGTGTGCTTGCCATCACCTTCATTAATATCGTTCTCTTCCTCCTCATCCTTGTCATCGTCATCCTCCTCATCATCATCATAATGTCTCTCATTCTGCAAACGTGTGTACTTTGCAATGACCTATAAAACAAAGGGAGAAAAATATGGAAATTATAGGACAGTACACATCAAATGTAAATTAAAGGACTGTAAATGTCAATATACATTATAGAACTGTATTTGTCAATTGCAATTTACATGACAGTACATGTCTAATATAAAATAATAAAGGCTGCAGTTGTCTAAAAAAAGAGAGCACTTTTCACAGTTTTGTACATCAAATGAAATGAATGATCTGTTTTACAGAAGGGGTAAAAAGTAATGAATGCTGGGAGAACACCAACATCCATAAAAGATGATTCTCATTGAACTACAAACTGACCTCATCCAAATTGTTCCTAGCAAGTTTTCTGTTGCTGTCCAGTTTCCTTCTGAGCTCAGGGTCGGTCATGTAAGGATCTACCCCAGCACTGCAGAGAGGTCAATACATTCTTAACACAAAGTGACGCTAGAGACATATATAATTCCTCTCATAGCTGACTTATAAAGTACCTAATTTTTTTTTCTACACTCCCTTTCAGACCAAAAATGTAAAGGTATGAAAACTGGATTTCAGGTTTTAGGTTTTGAAATTGAAAACTAGTTGTTGATTATCACAAACTGGATTTAGAATAATCTTTAGCATATATAAAAAAAATAAAGAAAAATCCAGATGTAAAAAAAAAAAAATAATAAATCAATAGAAGTGTATTTTAATGATTATTTAATATTTAATTTACAAAACGAAGATGTATTAATGCACAAAATAACTATGCTATTCAAAAATGTTTCACGTATTTAACAATACCCCACTCTGTATCCATATCAGCTGAATGTTAAAAACCAGTTGTGCCTGGATTATTTTTATTGGGAAAAGGCCTTGTTATTGCAAGCATTCATTGTGTGATACACGTTAACAAGTTGACACCCCCACCCCCATATTTAAAGAAAAACTACAATGTAAAGTGTATACAGAGGAAAAAAAATATATTTAAAATATATGAAATAAACCCCCCCCCCCCCCCTTTTTTCCAAAAAAAGTTCTCACAGGGCCAACATCCCCTTACCCTCTCCTTCTCCCTACACCCATTGTTATGGTCTTATAAAATACCATGCCGATCAGTTTGGAATGCATTGCAAATAGGGGTCAAATCTTGGGGATAAAAGTGTGGGATCTAAACCAAGGACAGCCCCCCCCCCCCCCAATAAATATATATTTATTATTAGCAACAAACAAAAATAAAACACAGAAATGTCATGTTTTGCTGCAGGACTCCAGACTAGATTGCAAAAAACAAAAACCGGTTTATAACTGGATCTCTAAAGCAAAAAACCTGTTTGCCAAAAAAAAAAAACTGTTGTAACATCCCTAGTTAAAATAGCTTTTATGTAACCTAAATTGTCTTTTAGCACATTTTGAAAAAAGAAATCATTGAACTAGGACATGTTTACAACAAGGGTACCGTCACTCGTAAAAAAAAATAATTAAAAAATAAAATTACACAATGTTTTAGAATAAATTGACTTCTTTTAAAAAATAAAGTAATTTACATATTGGTCCTCCAACATGTGATCTCATTTTATAATTAGTTTAATTTAAAATTAATGTGTTGAAATCACACTTTAAAAAAAAAAAAAAATTAATATTAAGTTGCATCATGTCTGACAATTTGCAAAAATTATAGAGTTTAGCACAATAAATGGGAAATTGACCACGTGATTAATCTTTTAACATCAGTGCACATTCATGACTTGAGTAAATTGCCAACACTGCTTACCGCAATGTGTCAGTTTGACGATTGCCAAAGGTGGCAATAAAATCCTGATGCCTTCTGTTTTGCAGCATTTCTCCAATATCTACAAAGGCTTCTCTTGCAATATCATTAATCATCATTGCACTAAAATATATAGAGTAAAAAATTCATTTATTTCATTCAACTGTTATTATTTAACTACAAGACAATAACAATATCATAACACAGTGTACTCTATATACATGGGTCATCTAAAGACAGAAATTCGTTTGATTCAAAAACTGTCTTAAGTACACATCCATATTAAGATTTTTGCATGTGATCCTCTACATAGCTATTATAGAACAAAAAACTAACAAACATGAAAAATAATTATTTTTCTTACATTAATAATAAGTCACAAAATTTGGGTTATGGGTTAAGTAAGAGTGATTGTGCTATGCTGGCTGGAATAAAAATCAACACATATTTAATATATTTTCAATAACATTTTTTGCTCCCCATAACTAATTATTTGCCAGTGCAGCACTTTTAGTTACTCATGCCCACAAAATCAAATTTACTTTACGCTGCATAATTAAAACAAAGGAAGGAAAAACTATAAAAAACCTTAATTTCATCTTGTACTTTTTGTTCGTCAGATTAATAATATTCTTCACATCAAAGAAATCAGGGAAAACTTTCTTTTTATTCAAAAATCTTTCCAGGCGACGATTGATTTCTTTAAAACGAGTTCCTGGAAATAAAGATGGAAACAAATAGAACTTAGTATCGGTAACACTGGCTTAAAGAAATACTGACCAAATTAAAATACTGACTAATTAGGGGATTTTTTGAGAATCTCGAAGGAAACAAGACTGGAAATGACAGTACAGAAGAAGCATGGTGCCACCAAAATTGTTAACAGAGATAAGCAGATAATTTCATAATCAATATTGTTCGAAGCTTTATTAATTGGATGGTGTACATATTGAAATCATTCTTATATATGTAAGGAGCCAGCATAAAATACTATATTGTATGATATATGTACGTACTGAAATCATTCTTATATATTTGGAAGGAGCCAGCATAAAATATTATATTGTTTGATATATGTGACTACGAGTACAACAATGAAGAGTGTTGTGTGTAACAGACTTTTTTTTTTCATTATGGAGGTGAGAATTAAGTGTGTGATGGAGGGAGCCTCCAAACAATATATGGAGAAACTGTCCACAGAATAAGACAATAATTACAATGTGTTCACAAAGAAAACCCACATACATTTCATGCTTGATCAACCCATTTAATAAGAAAAAAGCATAAACTATTAAGGCTTAAACTGATGGAACCAACTAATCAATTTGCATAGAATTCAGACCTGTTTACCCTCAAACTCTTAAAGTCGTACAATATCTACACAAAACCATTCAATACATTATCCTAATAGTAAAAAATAAACATACAGTATATACAATGTATACACCTCAAAATCGTAAGAGTAAACAGGTCTGCTAATTTCATTGTCTATCAAAATGTGATATCAAATATTTGTCAAACTGGCTATCCTAAAAGATGATTTCAATTATACAAATCTAACACCAATACTTGCATTTATCCTACTTCAAAAAAAAAAAAAAAAAAACCTTTCCTATTATGTCAACTTTCCAGAAGAAAATAAACTATGCAATTTTTATTCATTGATAGGAAATCAATGTATATAAAATCATGGAAAATAATGTCCAAAATGGTTTTTAAAACTGTCACTGTAACCTATTTGAAAATGTTTAATTCTATCACAGAAAAGTACAGCACATACCACTGAACTTGATGGTCCTCTCTGTTGGCCGGCCTGTTGAAACTGATCTGCTGGTAATCTCACACAGTTTTTTCCAGGCTGCTACAAATTTCTTCTTTAGCTTGTCCTCATAAATGTAGGGGGACGTCTCATCTTCCAGGTCCTCTATGCTGAGTTCTCTCTTCTGGCATTTCTCTATTTCGTTACGCAATGACTGAAGCAAAATATATGTGCAGAAGAATAAAACTAATGGAATAACAGCCCATTGAAAAGTCATCATAATGGTCATACAGACATATCAGGAATTTTAGCAGTTTTCAAACACTCACTTTTAAACTTTTTTTTTTTTTGAAACATCAATTAAAATCTAAGAAAATGTATTAAAGTTAGAAAATTATGGAGTAACATCAAATCATGAATTAATTTAAAATTTATTAATTGAATAAAAAATATATTAATGAGTTGCATGTCTGTATATTGTAAGTCTACTCAAAACTGTAGAATTTGCATGATTTATACAAAATATTATAAAATAAAGTAATTTTGTTGAATTCTGAAAATTAATTTTATTTTAAAATTACTCCCTCCAAAAAGCCTAAAGCTAGGACAAATAACATTCGGGTCTGGAGCATTTAACTAGGTAGTCAGATGAAATGTACCTCCAGGAGATTTTCTAATTTTCTAACATGTCTCCGATTTGGCTTGACTTTCAACTTCTCGTCCTGTTCACTTTCCTGGAACTCATCAGCAGATGCCCCTTCTTCTTCATCAGCTTTCCATGATGGTCCTGAAAATATTTAGTTAAATTAATTCATATTAGAATTGGAAAATTATTTTATTGACATTTGACATATTGTTAAAAGAAAAAAATCCTTTCAGAATTAAAATTGTGGAAATTAACAAAGCTATAATAGTGCATTCTTTATAATATTCTCATCCTCCGATATCACACCTTGAAGGTTTTAAGACAAAGTTTCACCAAGCAAGTGCAAAGAGAAAATATAATTGTTTCTTAAAAAGAAAATATAGGATCTGAGGCTGAACATATGTAATACAAGATAAAACATTCTCTTCGAGTCAACTGAGTAAAATTAAAAGAAGACTATTGTAATATTACAAGTTGTTAACGCAGGACAGACAGACAGTGCATCATAGATGTTGCCTTCATATTGAGATAACTAATTTACCTGGTTTCATGGCAAACTTGCTTTGAGTTTCAGGTTTCTCACTATTTGGAAGTACAGAGGTCAAGTTCGCCCTTTTATGCTCTTTTGTTTTATCAGCATTTTGGTTATCATGTGTGCCTAGTTTTCCTAACATGTCTTCAGTGACATCTTTTTTAAGTGTAGAATGTTCGACTGATGTTTCAGGCTGCTGTTCATTGGAGGTAATGGTAATTTTAGGTGACGCAGCATCTACACCACCATTTAAGGTGGTGCCAACAACACAATCTGGATCAAGACTTGTTACTGGGGCTTCCTCTCCAATAGAGATGGCATCCAGTAAAACAGAATCATGGGATGTCAATGCATCCTCTGAAGTTTTCAAAGACACAAGTGTAGATTTTTCAACAACACGTTCTTCTGGCAACTGAGCATCAGCTGAACTGTCACCCATGTCTGCAATCTTCAAAACAACTTCCTGAAGTGTGTTTGTGGTCAAAAGAGATTTTTCTAAATGGCCATATTCATTAGTTGCCATTCTTTGAGTGTTACATATAGTTTCACAAATTGTCTCTGAGGCTATCATCTGAGAAGTTTGTTTAGAATCTTCCAATACCTGAATATCCTTACTACTTAATAAGTCGTTCTTATCAAAGTGTGTTAATTCTACTTTACCATAAACGTTAGACTTTGCTTTGTCTTTAACAGCACAGCTTGGGTCCTCCACAGCAAAGGGAACGATTTTCTCAATATTTTGGCTCTGAGAAAATCCTATGTCATGTATAGTGGTTGATTTCTTTTGTAGGGAACTATTTTTTAGACAGTTTTCCACATTGCTGCATCTGTCAGTACTCAGACTGTTTGTACAAGTAGTCCTATCCTTCAAACTATTTTCAGTTGAAATATCCTCACAGCAAGGGTCACCATTTTCAAATAACAATGCTTGTGAATTAAGGCTATTCTGATCAGCATCAGATTGTTTCAGTTGACTTATTTCTTCAGCACTGTCAATGTTGCCAAAACCGATGAGGCATGATTGGTCTCTTCTTCTGTCAAAAGAGGCAGCTGTATTCACTTTTAAGACACTTGTTAAATCGGTCTTCTCTAATGATACACTGCATTCCAAAAGTTTTGGAATCTTTTGAGCTGGACCAATCCCATCCACAGAAACATCTAAGCATGATGGAGCTTGAATTTTTTCCTTTTTTCTCTTTTTCACATTTTTGGGAAAGCCAAACGCTTTTAGCTCAGTGATCAAATCCTTTAAGTGCACAAAGATACGTGATGGTTCTTTTTCCATATTCCCTTGAGTTTCTTTTAAAAGATTAACCATTCTTTCTGAGCAACGAAACTCATGATCACATGTTTCATATTTAGCTTTTATCAATTCCAAGAACTTTGGATTTTCCTTGGACAGAGCTTGTGAGCAAAAACTTAAAAACTGAAAGAAAATTAAAAAAAAGATTGTCAAATAAAATCAGACAGTTTGATGCTCCCAAACTGACCTAAGCATAATTCAGGATGAATAAGGATCAAGTTACATTTAAATTAAAGTTAAATCTAATAGGTATAGGGATACATTTAGTTTGTCAAGGATTTTTTTCTTTCACTTCAAACTGTTTAGACTGCTGCACATGTGCAAAGAGCAGATAGGAATATAAATAAAACTAAAAACCAGACAGGATAAATGAAACAATTTTTATTTATCCCTCATATGCTCCAAGTCCTGTTGAAAACCCCCGCTTGTGCCAATTCAGTTTGTAGTCTCATCAGTGCACATAATATACTGCACACCACAAACATAGATGCAAATATCAAAATTTATTATATAAAATTGCAATATGATGACAACGGCATGTTGACTGCAAGGGGCATAAACAGGAATTGTTGAAATACGTATGCAAGTGCATTAAACAATAAATAATTGGACAATATTGTAATTTAGCATAGTAAATTAAAAGCCATTTATGATTAACCACTTAAATCAGTGAACCTATTACAAACTAATCTACAAAAAAAAAAAAATGAAAATTTAATTAAATGTCTATAATTTTGGTGCGCAGTATGTAAACAAACAAAATAACTGAGACTTAGTAAGGTAAAGGAGCGATCGCAGGTCATCAGCAATTCTTACCACATACCTGAGAGACACAATAAAGTTGCAACACTCAATGTTGCACTCAGCCCTAAGTTTCTTTTAATTTCTGCATAAGGTCATATTTGCAATCATGTATGTAAACAACTGGGTCAAAATTTATGTACCAGGTTTCAATTAAATTATTAAGTCTGAGCCTTAAACAAACATCTATTTTTTAGTTTTGAGACAAATACCACTGAGTAGGACTATGCACTCAACCTGTGCAACTTTCATTATTTTGCTAAATAAAATTCATATTGTTACAGATTTTAAAATAAAATCATAAATGTAACAGGTACCTTATTAAAGAAATAATTTAAATTTTTTTTAAAAATTTACTATGCAATTAAGTTACGCATGTAAAAATGAAAGGAAAAAAAAACAGGGTCAGAAAATGAGGCGCTGCAGTCCATATTTCATAGATAGTAAAAAAAAATAAACGCGCATTTTAAACAATTCACAGAATTGAAGTAAATCTCCAACAGCACAGACTGGAACATTATATAACAGTGATTTGTACATCACCATTCTTGTGGTCATATCATATGTCTTACCATCTTTTGTTTGTATTGTGTTTGCATTATCAGCATTATCTTCTAATAATGTACATGTTAGATTGTCAATTATTTGATTTAATTGTCTAATTTCTTTCTGTTGTCTGTGTATAAGAGCCTCATGAGTCTTAATAAGCATTTTATGCTTTTTCTTTAAACCTTCTAAATATTTTGGGATCTTTTAAGACTTCTAATTATGATTTTAAGCATCCTTTGCTTTTTCTGTAACAATTTAACTTGGCCATTTAAATTTGATTTGTTCCTCACTATTTCTCTATTTCTTTGTTGTTTTATTTGGAGACTACTAGTTAGTCATTTTACTTTTTGATTAACTTTTTTGCACTTTAAATTGCCCTTTCATCGCTGCTTTTTGACTTATTAGTTTTTTTCTGTTAGTTTCTCATTAACCTTTCTCTTTAAATAACAATTAAGGCAATCAATTCGTAAAGTTAAAAAGTCACTGGGGGATGGACATGGGTCACTGGTGGATGGATCTGATCCAGATTCTGAAGTCCTAACATTTTGAATATGTTCATCTAAGTTAGATTTTGGAACACTAAAAATTTAAATTTTTTGACAAAAGTTTCACTATCTCATTCCAATGCACTGATTTGTGTTTAACCCTTTGAACCCGCTTTATCGGTCTGCGCCTTAAAAATCCACACTCCCATACCTGACCATAGATCGACAGTCAGTATGTAAAATGTGTTGTAAATACCGAGTTCATGGTTTATCACGTGACTTGCGAAAGGTCACAGTAATGGCCGCGCCCATGAATGCGTTGTTTTTGTTATGTTTTAGTAATGTTTTTCGATGTATAGAGGTGACGAAAATACAAAAATTGCTTTTCCAAAGGACATAACACTAGAGTAGTTTTATGATAATGTAAATAATTCAGAGGATTATTATTTTCTTTTGAAAAATGATTGAAATAAACAAATAGATAATGATAGTCACGATCGATTGACTTCAACTTCTCTAATTCTATCGATGTGTGCTTTGGGAATAAAATAAACAAGGTCTACCCCTTAGTTCTAGCCTTGGCTTTTATGAAAAATCAGGGTCCTATAAATGACCTTTTACTATGCCATTTTACAACATTTCTAAGACAATTTTATTTCTGTGATACATTTTATAATGCTAATGGACTACTAACGGACACATTTAGATTGAAATAAATAAAACTTATTTAATTTTATAATCATTTGATTTTGTTTGCTTGTGTGTCAGTGTGTGGACATTTTTCCCCAGGAGCCCAGGGGCATGGGTATTTTAGGCCCAAGAGCCAATGGTTCAAAGTGTTAATTAAATGTGTATACTTATCATGATACAAATTTCTTATTTTTAATGATAACTCATAAATATCATTTTTAGTGACCTCCATAAAATTTGAAGTTGGTAGCTTTTGCATTTCTAAAAGAATTGCCTTAGCAGTGTTGTGAAAACTTTTTTTATTTGCATTAACCCTGTTAATGATGTGGCCATTAGTAAAAACTAGGTCATTGACAAGATTGTCGTAAGAGCTTAAAAGATCATTTAGATCACTAATAGTCTTCTTGATTGCTTCTGCCATTCTGGAATTTCAATTTTAAAAATAAATTAAATTTAAAGAATTATAATTATAGCAACAATAAAAAATGAAAATCTCTGCTTATAGAAAATGGATTAATAACATGTCATATAGCCTACAGATTATTAAGGTTAACCTTTACAGTACTGACCTAATTTTTGCTATATATAGCCTCAGTACCAGCAATTATTTTGCTATATATAGCCTCAGTACCAGCAATTATTTTGCTAATTATTCCCAGTGGCCCAGACATTATTTTGGAATGAGCCAAAATTTGATAGGTTTGGAAATTTAAAAAAACTATTTTGTTTTTAAACAATTGATAATAACATGTAGAGAACTATCTGTTCAGAAATGGATAAGTGGGTCATCCGCAAATTACGTCACGCTCATGGGGTCTAGAATTTGTGACACTGACAGAAGGGGTCAAAAATTTGTGACGTCACTTTTTTTCCTTTCTTTTTCTAAAATTTTCTAATTTTAAAAAATCTTTAATTAATTTTAAAAACATTAATTAGAGTTCGAAATTGCCTCAGGTATTATAGGTACTATGAACTCAGTGGCTCACACCTTTTGCACATATCAATAAATGACGCAAAAACTGTTGTGGCCATTTTACATCCGACTTGTGGATGACTTCGTTGTTTCGTGTCACAGTTTTCTAATAATACTACATCTAAATCCATCATGGGAAAATGTTAAAAAATATAATTAAATCTTAGTTTATTTAAGAGAATTTTCTGTATGTTTTGATTTCATTAGGTGTGACGTGGTGGGGGTAAAAAATTTGTGTCACTTCGTGACAGGAGGTCTAAAAAGATCATTTTTCGTGACCTAATTTATAAACGACCCCTAAGGATGTTAAAAATACTAATGTGTTTTGTTCAAACTTTTCATTGGCAATGTCACACTAGGGGATTGCGTGGCTGGCACAGTGTCCAGTTGATCTTACTAAATCAATATCTACGTTGTATCTAAAACCTGTCAAACAAAGAGGCTCCCGTACGCGTAAATTTTGAGCTATCGCAGGCCATTTTCCTTCAACAATTTCATCCCCCTCTTCCTCATCAGCATCAGATCATCTATTCCAATTACAGCTCAATAATAGTTTTAGAACAAAAGATTTTATCAAGTGGGCGTTAGTCGTCATCGACATAAGCGCTAGGTAGCGCCAAGGAAACAACAAAAACAGATCAGCACAAAAAAAAACTCAGTAATTGGTCGATTTTCATAATTTAAAAGGCAAAATAAAATTTGACTATTCCCCTAACTAATAAACATTTTGCCTGAGACTGTGGTGAAAGGTTATATCCTCGTTTTTGAGTTTATATTAGTTACCCCTCTATGTGGCAAATAGACACGCTTGGGCCACAGGGTAAAAAATCAGCTGGTGAAAAAAGATGCGCTTGGGTCACAGGGAAAAAGTAGGTCACTGCAAAAAGACGCGTCTGGTACTGTAAGGGTTAATAAAACAAACAGTGTAGTTAATGAGTCATTGAATTCATTCAACTAAGTTTTTGAATGAGCTATTAAATAAAGTCCATCTGCCTTTGTCAATAGTTAATTACTTTAACTATAATTGTCAATACCAGGTGACTTGTGCACAAGCTATTTTACAGGCAAAATTTAGATTAATTAGTAAGAATAGAAACTTCACCTAAGCTTTATACTAATACAGTTATAACAGACCTGTTTACCCTCTAACTCCTAAAATCGTACAATATCGTCTCAAAATCGTACAATTCAGTATCTTAATAGTAAATTAATAAAATTACAATATTTTAGTATACATTATATATAGAATAACTACTCGTATAGCGTGTTCAGTGGAATAGAGTTAAGCTGGCGTCAAAAAATGGAACGCGCCGTAAGAAATAATTATGTCATAAAATTAGGTCATGCAAACAAACGCCAGGAGGGGCCATCTATATAGCACGTACCGGTGCCCATCAAAGTCAAATTTTGTAACTCCCTCCCAAGTCGCATCTTGTCAATGTAAAGGGCTATCCAACTATTACGTACGTGCTAAGGACGCGCATGACAGCTTTCATAGGAAAAAAAGGGGGGGAGGGGGGGTTACCAGAATGCACCTACATATATGCATGAATTCTAAAATAATTATCCTGACAGTCTCTTGTAGAGCCAACTGTCACCTGAAAATCTGTGAAATCCATGAATTCTAATTTGGCCTATTATTAATTATTATTATTAAGGCTATAAAAATATCACAACAATGTTTCTCAGTTATCGTATACTCGTATATTAATGCTTTGTGTTTTCATAAAAGAGATCGATGTCGTAGTAATATTTAACATGACATAGTCACAACACACTGTAGGCCACCAAAACGCTTTTCCGTGCTGTGACGTCATTATTTCACCTGCAGAACCAACCTTTCCACATCCTCATTAATAGGGGGGGGGGGGGGGGGTGTAATTCCAAATGGTTGTATTTAAATCGTTGAGGAGATAGAGCTGTTTAACGATTTCTAAAAATATTTTTAAATGCCGCTGACTAGATCTTATAAAATATAGTTTTCTCTTTTTTCACAATCGCTGCGGTTCAGACTAACAAAATAATTATGTAACACAACTACGTCACAGGCTTGGTAGCAGTCAAAGGGGATGGTGAGTGAAGTTGTCGCTAGGGCGACTAGTCTAAATATTACTGTTGGGGGTCGAATGACCTTTTCACAGGGGTCGCGAAAGACCATCGGAAAACAAATATAACCCTACAGTTATGAAGTAACAACCAAAATAATATTGTGTTTGGGGGTCGCCACAACTTGAGGAACTGTATTAAAGGGTCGCAGCATTAGGAAGGATAAGAACCACTGATCAATACGATGCTGTTGCTGTGATATTTTTATATCCTTTGTCACTCCCACCTATCTTCCTACACACGTGTCTTATATGCTACACATTTCCTTAACAACCCCAACCTCCCCATCAGTGCATACATAACATAACGAAGGATGGTCCCAACTTTTCAAAAAATTAACAACCAATCGTTTTTCTCGGTCCATTCACTGTCAGATCTTTTTGAGAAAGGGCTTAATAAACTTCCAAGACCAAATATTTATTATTACTTTTTTTTAATCGGAAAAAATGTATATTTTTTCACTGGGTCTCTGAAAATCGTAGTTTTGGCGGGTCTCTGCGTACAATCGTAAAAGACATCTAAAAATCGTACATTGTACGCCAAAATCGTAAGAGTAAACAGGTCTGGTTATAACCAACTTAAGCTAATTGTGTGTTGCAAGTAATGCACACTATACTCTACATAAGTAAGGCCATAGTTGCCCCTGGCAACGGTTGCACTGGCTACACTGCTATTGACTACTTGACCAGTGTCCGTGACTTCTTCACTTCATTACTCAGCTACCACATGATCCATATATATTCAGTATGTTTATTCAATGTTATTTATTAAGTTTTTACTGTTATTTTAGTTGAAACGTAATGTTTAAAAAAAACATAAGTGACCCAAAACTAATCTGCGACTTCCGCCATTAAAAAGGGGGAGTGGTCACATCCTCATCAAAATTGGGCTAGTCAACCTAATGACAAAACAGGTTACGGGGACACGCATAACTAATGTCAGACATGACCCACCTCAATGAGAATTGGCACAAATATACTTCAATATCTACTGCTTTTCACGATTTAATATGAAAGACCTTTTCTTTTTATTTCACAAAAAATGTTGTATGTGTCTTCCAATGTGAACAAGGTGGAAGCGGAACTCAATTATATGTCAAAAGGACTCATTTATTTATGAACCGACACTCACATTAAAAAATTAATAAGTCGGATTTTACTGCACCGACGCCCATTTCCGATAAAAATTTTGAAGTAGTCTCCATTGCTTTACTGAAGTACTTATTTTATTAATGGAAAAGCACCAACCTCCCAAAAAATTAAAAACTTGGATTCATTTGCGCTGACGGCGTGACGCCCATTTCCCATACAATTATTTAGTAGTCTCCCTTGGTTTACAGAAGTACCTAGACTACTGTTAAAAGTAAGTATTGATGAATGCCACAATTTTATGACAAAATGGTCCTTTCATCAATGAAAAAGCACTTAGATGTTATGTTATTTAAAGGGGCCCAATATGTGACACCTTAATTTGCTTTTGTTTTTACGCCTATGCTTTATTTTAAAACAAGACAAAAATATAATATTTACAGGGAACATAGTTAAATATGACTTCTTCTAAATAAAGCACAAATGTAAGTTTAGTTTTTGTTAATATTCCATAGTGTGTAACTGAAGTCCAGTGAATGTAAGGCGTAAGGTAGGCTTATCTGGTCTAACTGGACAACTTTAAACTTTAACTTACTTGAATATAAACATTATTTGGCGACTCATAATTGGCCATTTCGTCGCTGGTTTCCTTCGATGTTATTATAGTGTCCATGGCATAGGCCCCCAATTATTCATTAAGTGGAATAAATAATAAATGAATGCATAAAAAATGCAATCACTAGCATCTTGTTGATAGTAGAAAAAATCACCGCCAACACAATATCAACGATAACCACTTCCGGTTAATTGAGCCCATTAAAAAAGTTCATAAATAAGCTAACAAAATAAAATTATATTTATTTAGACTTTTTATTTACGTTAAAAACAATAATACCAACAATAAATGGTTGATCATGGATATTTAATTAATCGATAAAAATGTTTATGATATAATGTAAGCCTCTGTGTAATGACTGATGAAAACATCGCTGGCGACAGTAGAGGTGTGGAAGGGTCAAAGTTGCTACTGAATAAATCCAGTAAGGTTAAACCTGAAAAAAAGGAACGCAACAAAACAACGAACGTGTCGGCTGGAAGCCTTCATCAGCGAACAAACAGAAAAATGAATAAAATAAAAAATATCCAAAAAATTATAATATAGCACTTAGCTGAGAAGTAGTGTCCACGAGGGCATTGACTTTGTAGGCTCCTTTCACCCCTCCATTAAATTCACATCTCTTATCTCTGAGACCTCAGTCAACTTCTTGGACATCACAGTCACCCTTCACACAGACATCCTACTCACCTCTGCTTACTTTAAGCCTACTGACAGCTACTACCACCAATATCTGCACTCTACTCCTCCTCCCACCCTAAATCCTGTAAAGACTCGATTCTCTTTTCTCAATTACTTCGTCTTCGTCGACTTTGTCAGTCGGAGGAGGACTTTTGGGACAAAGCACTTGAGATTATAGACTCACCCAACAGAGGCCAGATCGATTAATTAGAGCCAAACACTCACTAAACACTGACTTAACCTCTGACAACCTCATGAGAAATTACACCCGGAACAATAGCAAATGCTTCACTGTGCCTCGGAGTAACACAGTGCAACATAAACAATCATTCTTTCCACGCACAATAATCGCTTGGAACCAACTGGATAATACCGCCGTGAACTCGACATCTATCGAGAGCTTCAAGGCTAAGTGCTATATTATAATTTTTTGATATTTTTTATTTTATTCATTTTTCTGTTTGTTCGCTGATGAAGGCTTCCAGCCGACACGTTCGTTGTTTTGTTGCGTTCCTTTTTTTCAGGGTTAAACTTACTGTGTTTTACTAATTTCCTACTGAATAAATCATAACATATATATAATATACGAGTATGAGGGACTGCGTTCAAGCAGACCGTATGCCGTATCATATTATATTAATTAAATAAATAGTTGAACATGATATGCTAAACTTGAAAATAAAAGTAGTCTTGTCTTTATTTTCAATAATAAACTCATCTTGTTGCCAGTGACGTCATTTGGGTGGGGCAAGTTGGGGCATTCCCCCCCCCCCCCTTCCCGAATTTACAGGTTTTATTTAAATTGCTATGTACTGTGGCGCCTGCAGTAATAAACAACCGAACAAGCTGACCAAGTCCCATCCCCCATCAAAAAAAAAAAGAATAAAGAAACAACCGGAAATGACGCTCCTGCTAGTTGCTACTGGAGTAGTGTGCCACCAGATCTGGGTGTTACCAGAGTAGGAAGGAAGTCCAGGTCCACAGGGACGTCAGGAGGGTGTGACACCATGAGATTACCGCACTGGGTGACACCAACACTAGGCTAATGGTGCAACTGGTTGTCTTGCTTATTTTCTATTAGCATTTAAAATGTTTGGTTACAGTCTAACCTAGACGTTTACTAGCCCTACCCTATGGCATACGTTGACTAAGTGCCACACAGCTTGATCTTCCAAAATTGTACCCCTCAATTATGTAATCTCTTATATATATATTGCTTCTGACGCCCTACTCCACATGTTTTATATTAATAGTGCTGAGTAAAAAAAAATGGTCACACAGCGAGTTTCGTGCATGACGTCTGAACTCCGGTAAATAGGCTGATTTGTTTTTTTCTTTTCGGGGGAGGCAATTATCATTCGGTGTTGTTATTGTTCTTGTCCCTATGTCACAGGGCGAGCTTCGTACGTAACGTCTGAACTCTGGTAAACAGGTTGAGTTTTTTTTTCCTTCAGAAATGAGGTTTTAAAAAAAATTAATGTCACTGTTGAAGTGTTTTTTCACATCTGTGTTCTGGGGCAGCATACCACACCGTCCTTTCCGTAGCCTGGTACAGTAATTTTAATTTATTGTTATTTTCGTTACACTGCGACTGTTGTTTCCTAAGTCTTTGTTATAAAATGAATGACGGAATCTTCTCTAAATTGGTTTTTGTACAACGTCATCTCTGTTGCAGGATCCGGCAACTCTGGGTGTTTTCTTGACAAACGTTTGATCAAGGCAATGCACTCTCACTACGACATAGGGCAGGATATTTTGTTCCTTATTGTAGGGCCCGGTTAAGCCCTAGTGTTATATATTAACCCCCAAAGTGCCATCAGGGTGATCGCCCAGTTTGCGAGTCCTATCCCGACATATCGTTCTGCAAAAAGCTTGGCGCCCACATCAATGAAGAAACTGGTACAGTTCGTCCGTCGAAATCGATTATTTTAATCACCGTATCCAGGCTAGTTTGGCTGTGGGTTGAGAGGAACGCCATGATGCTCGATTCTTCCCATTTATCCGAGTTCATATCAAACGCTTTCGGCGAGGCTTCCATGTTGTCTTTAAAGTGTTTCTTCTGCCGATCAGCAAAGCCCCATCCATACTAGAGCTCACCATAGACGCCATAGAATATTCTTTTGGGTAAGCGGTTGTCTAAGATGTTTAAGATTTAGGAAAAAGTTAAAGTAAGGGAAATGCAAGTTTCAGATTTAGCAAAGAGTGAAATAAGGAAACACATGTTTAAGCTTTAGGACAGGAAGAGTTGAAGTAGGTGGAACATACAATTAACCACATGTTTAAATTCAATTAGTCTTGAAAAGTTCAACTGGCATTTGTAATAATCATATCCCTCTCCATACACATCTCATTTCCACACACACACACATCTCATCTCCACACACATACACACAACCATAGACCACAGAACTGTAGGGAAACCAGGAACGATAACCACCACCATATCAAGAGTAGAACACCTTGTTGACTTTTCATACTGTAATGTTTTTATTGGTGAAACAAGTGAGCTCGCAAGACTCAGGGTAAAAACCGAGGCTACAATGACATTATGTACAATGAGTTTGATGGCAGAATGCATGAATTTATGAACAAACAAAAAACCCAGCTAACAGGTCCAACAAATACAATCATCAATATTCTTATGCCTGCCTAGTGTTTGATAGGGCTTTGGTTATGGTAATACCATAACACTGGGATTTATTTAACTATTTTACAATTGGGAAAAAAAAAAAAAAAAAAAAGCTCAATAAAGTTTTTACCAACTAGTTAAACCAAATGCATAACACACAGCAACAAATGAAAAAAAATAATAATAATAAAACAAATATATTTTTTAAATATTTAAAAATATAATGAAATAATTTTGAAAATATAATAAATAGATTAGGCAATATATTTTAGAAACGCTTATCCAATTCATCCCAAGGGAGGGAAAAAAAATAGTTTTCTGTTTGTACAGATAATGATTACCCCTCTCTGCTCAGAAAAGGATGATATGCTGCTAATGGGAACAAAAGTTAAAATAACTCCTCTAAAATAATATCTTTATTATATTCTTAAGGATGAAAAGAATGTAAACAAACGTGTCAACATTATTTGACTCTGACATTATCCACCTGAGTTGATAATTTTTCACAAATGTACACAATGAACTACTCAAGCATACAATATTTATAGGCATCTAGTCATTCAAGCAGATTGTTACACTTTGTGACACTGAAGCCACTCACAAATCAAAAGACCCAATAAAAAAAACCTGAAAACAATACATTCATATAAGACAATTCAAAATCCTAGAGATGGATGCTGCTGACATTTCCACACGAAAATCCAAAAACAAAAATTACATTTCTTTAAATGTCTAATTATGGCATTTTCATAAATGACATTTAAGTTCATAGCATTTAACAGGAGTCAGTGAGATAGTTTTGTTTTACATTTCGTCCAGGCACTCAATGAAAACATTAAAAATATTTCTCTGAAGATAAAATATTTTTAAAATCTACAGTACACTACATATTTTATTTGCTTGCATTATGATTAAATAAATAAAACAGAATCAAAACAAAGTATGTTTAAAATTAAAATGTATCAGATTTCAATAACATTTAGTAACATCCTTTATAGTTAAACATGGAAGTGAGTTGAACATAATGCGACCAGAATGACACTGGAAGAATTTTGCTAAACATTTCTTTGGGAGTGTATGTTTAAATCTCATCTTAGATATTCTATTGCAATGTCTATTGCAATGAATTGCAAGAGTTCCCCTCCCTAATAACTCACCATCTTCTAACCATTTCTTCTCTACAAGCCCTTGAGGAGTGATGCAGTTTCTCATTGATCAACATGAAAAATACGTTGTTTTTTTTTTTAGATCTTTTATTATTGCAAAGGTTGCAGATAGAGATCAATATTTAAGAAATGATGAGCATTAAAATTTGAGAATTGTCACAGGATGTCAAATATAAACTACAGTTTCTGGCAAAGAGTAAGCACATTTATTTCTTAGACTGCAACTTTGACTTAGCGTACAGGGATATTTGATGAGGTTTGCATTCTGAATGGTTATTTAAGCCGAGACCAAGAACTGACTGCAAATTTTATCCTTAGTCCTGGTTATCCTAACCACATAACAATGAACAAAAGAAATTCCCCTTCTTAATTTGAACGAGTGCAAGTCTTCGTACTGAGTGTAGTGATGTAATCCCAAAACTAACGTTTTTCTTGCTTTTTTGACTAAGTCACTGTATCACTTATAACAAGGTTTTCATAATTTTTTATTAAGATTAGACATTTCTATTTTTTTTTAAAAAGTCCTAATGTACTTTTCTGCTTAACAAAAGTAAGGTTGATATTGAACTTTCATAAAAAAATCAAGTTTATTTTAAAATTGGGCTCTCAGTTTAGAATTTAATTTGATTTGTTTGGGTTGATTACCCAAGAAATAGTTTTCTTCTCATTGAAGTTTATGTACAGATACAACTCGCTACTTGTAAACATAATAATGACCAATTTAAAAGCTACTGTAATATAAAATGTCTTATTCTATTTGCAAACTATATACAGACTAATTTTCTATCCCCACAACAACTGGGTCAGCAGTTTGCCAATTTATGCCGAGTCTTTTTCAAGGAGATCAGAAACTGATTTGTTTCTTTAAAATATGATAGTTTAAAATCATCTTAGGAATACTATCCTAACCAAATAGCATGTTAGTCCAGAAAAAAACAACAGAAAAGTAAATCCCTCTTTGAAAAATCAATGTGAATTTTTAAGTAGGTCTCCACCTATGGGAATAACAAATTCATGCAATGAAAACAACATAAATGATAAATAATTTTTTTGCAGTGAAGCATTTACAGAACAGAGCTGCAACGAATGCAATTTAAAAAAAAAAACTTGCTCAGAGTTTAAATTAATTATGCAAAATAGTGAGTAAAAAGATTTTTAGAAATCTTTTAATTAAGCACAATGTTGAAATTAAATTTCTTGAGGCTTTTAATAAAAGTCATCAATCAAAACAATAAACAACAATTCCAGCAGTTAAGAAGTCTCTTAACAGCAGCAGTTTAAAACTTAGAATATACATTTTAAAAAGTAACATTAGCTTAACTTCAAAGGCAAAGTTTTGAAATAATTTTTTTTAAATTATGTTTTTTTCAATTAACATGCAATGTTAAATGTGGAAAAATGTGTGAATTTATAATAATAATGCACCAAAAGATATTATTACAGTCCTGATTATTTTAAGCACAGTGGTGGCAATAGTGGTGTGTGGTCACTTGAAAGGAATAGGCAGGCAATAAATCTATAGGCAGGTAAAGAATATTCATGCTAGACTTATAAAGTGTTGTTCGACTACACACAAATGCTCATTTAATCTTATTGGTCACCTCTTTTATGGTTTTATCTATTATCTATATAGAGAAAAGGTGCAAAAATATGATAAGACAGGCAGACTATATTATTATATTTATATTAACAATGTAATGACTGTAACGATTCATTGAATAAATAAATCTATGCCTGATTAAAGAAAAATGTAGGTTAAGAAGAAAGAAGGGATTCATTATATTAATTTTAGTAATTATATATGCAGGATGTTGTTCCTACTCAAAGTGATTTCATTAAATTGAATAATCCACCTGATATCATGTCACAGAAAGGCCTCCACATAGCAAATGTTTTTTTTTAATAAATACAACAACAAATGAAACAAAAATATCATAAAACAAGAAAACAATGCACCGGTTGATTATTATTAATGACTTCTTGAAAGGGCTGCTCAAGGCAACCAATACGCTGGCTAACAGATGTGATCCGTTAGAACAAAACATCCCAATTCAAAATCCTAATTTTAATCAGTTGTGTCCAAGTGAACAGGTCTCAGATTTTGAAAGATTTTTTTAAAATTAAAAAAAAACAACCTCTGTAACATTATGTAATGCTTAAAGGTGTTCATGAATGAAAGGTTAAGACAACTCGTTCCAATGACAGACTTGATGCCATGCTCCATAGAGACACTTAGGCATGAAAGGACAAAAATCACTTTTGACTAGAAGTAGCATCTCTCAGGTGATGTGCAAAAGTATTTTTCTTTCCTGTAACTGTGGACTTAAATAACTGCACCCAAGAAAAATTCATCATCATATTATAATGTAAAACTGGGACACTCTGATTTGTATAGCAAATGCTAAAATGCGTTTTTAAGAAGGAAGAGTTGAAACGTTTATAGTGCTGGCCTGAAAAGTTATATCTATTGTGAAATAACTTTATTTTAAAAAAAAACATAAAAAAACATTGTATCTCCTTTCTAATGTATTCACTATAGACCATTACATCAATGACTTTCAAACTGTAAATTTTACAATGCATTAATATTTAAATACATAGGTATGACTGTTGAGTTGCTATATTATGTAATAGTATAATGTTTGTTATAAAACTGAATGGGGGATTACAGCCTCTGAGTAAGTTTGGCTTTTATACAGTGTTCTGCACTTTAAATACAATTCTTGTTTCTGAATATATTTTTTAGCTGGCTAACCTGCTTAACAATAGTGGATTATGCATGGTTTAATTTATCTCATATTTAGATACCTTGAACACAATCTAAAAACTCAAATGAGAATAAAATGAATAATTCTGTGTAGGTTGCCTGGTTGAACTATCGGAACTAACACAAAAAAAAACAACTTAAAAATGAACTGCAATTTGAAAAACACTTCGTTAAGTTCAGTCTTAGAAGCTCTAATCTTAAGTTCATTCTTAGAAGCTCTAATCTTAAGTTCATTCTTAGAAGCTCTAATCTTAAGTTTATTCTTAGAAGCTCTAATCTTAAGTTCATTCTTAGAAGCTCTAATCTTAAGTTCATTCTAAGAAGCTCTAATCTTAAGTTCATTCTAAGAAGCTCTAATCTTAAGTTCATTCTTAGAAGCTCTAATCTTAAGTTCATTCTTAGAAGCTCTAATCTTAAGTTCATTCTTAGAAGCTCTAATCTTAAGTTCATTCTAAGAAGCTCACAAGTATATTGTAATGTTAAGTAAGTCTCCCGAGAGGTAGACATGATTTTAATTGTGATTTTTGGATTTATTAAATGCAAACTTTAAATAAAGTAGAAAGTAAAAAGATTAGAATAAAAATATGTAAGTATGGAGCATTATGAACTAAGGATTGTGGATATGATTGTGCTACATGCATTTTACAAGCAATAATAAAGGAACCCTATCTGTAGACAAATTGTTGGTCGGCATAAAAAAAAATAAACCAATTTTTCTTTTTAAAATAGTTATCCTTTCTTAGCATTAAAGCATTCCAGGTTAAACATTACCACATAATTATGCATTTTAAATTTATCCACAAACAAATTAAAATGGTGCAAAACTAAGCATACTTTTGATCTCAGGACACTGTTTAATTTTGCTATACTATGAAAACACAAAAGAAGATCCTTTTGTAATGATTTTACTGTGTCTTTGTTCTTGATAAGGGTTGGTAATGTATGTTGTACAGAAAGTTGGATTGACAAATTTTAAATCTTATTGCACAAGAAATTGTAATGCGTTTTTGTATTGTTATAAGCTGATTTTTTAATAAAGTTTTAAAAAGTTATATTCCTGTATAAATTTAGGACTCAAAATAGTTTCAACCAAATGTGGCCAAAGATAACCAACAAGGTACTTTTACACTAAGATGTATCATATCATGAAAAGAAATATTACTGAATATTTCACATCGTCAAGTATTTGTCTGACTAAAAACCTGGTTGATATGGACAAAAGCAGCTAATTTTCTCTTTTGCAGATCATTAAAATTTTATTTCAAACCTTCTCACCGACAACACTGCTGATTTCTATAGAATGCAAATTATTTAGATTTCTAATAAACTATCTAGTTGGTTCCACTTATCTCCTTCAAATGTCCTTTTTTTTTTTTTAACCATTTCAATATATGACATTTGTATTTATAGTTTTAAGTTCTTTCATGACAAAAATATTTAGTAACAGAAATATATATATTTTAAAAAGTGTAATTGTTTTGATTTAATCCAGCAATAAATAAACATCAGGTATCATCATATACAGCAAACATATTACAGCCCATCAATTAGCAGACATGGAAGGGTGTGGGCTGGTTAGAGAAAGAGAGACGGAGATGTTCAGAGCTTTATACAAGGTTCAAGGCAATGATAAACAAAACAAACAAAAAATAAATAAATGAAAGTTTTGACGTGATCACCAGCTAAGGCACAATAAACAAATTATAAGGTAAATCTTCATTATATCTGCTGGAGAAATCATACAAAGTGACTAGATATGATTATGAAAGATTTATTTTAAAAAAGATACAACATGAAAATAGAATGAAAATAATTTATTATTAGTCTTTGAAGTATTCGATTTATCCTTCCCGGCGGGTTCACTATTAAATAACCATAACTTATCATGCATAATCGATATTTAATGATTGCTTACATTTAAGTCAGATAAAAATTATATCCCTACTATTACTCTACAATAACAGCTCCAAGATGTTCAGTTTCTCAACATATTGATACATTTCTGAAGAACCTGATATTTTAGTCTATTATATTTTTGGCAATCAATCAATCTCCATTTACATTCTTAAACTTTTTCCATGGTTGAATGTTAAAAAAAAAAAAATAAAACCGAAATATTTCTGAGCAATTTAGATAAATTTGTTTAAAGATCGTGAAGAAAAGAAAATGCAAGCTTATAAAGAACAATTATGTTGCGTTTAAGGCAGAGTCTGAAAGAAGTATGAAGAGAAAACTTGTAAATGATCTTTAGTAAAGAATCAAATTAAATCATTAAAAAAAAGTGTATGGCTGAACAAGAGAGACAATAACCCAAAGTAAAATATTTACAACATTAAAATTAGTTTTTAAATGAGATCCTAAATCCATGACCTACATAACTGAATATATGCCCAGGTAGAAAGATAAATTTAAATAAAACTAAAAATATTTTAATTTTGTGGCCTTTTTCTTCAAGATCACAATATTTTATATTTTTCTTAGAGTTTGTTCTGTAAAGTAATATGAAACATCATAGTAGTGAAGGCTTAGAGTTTGTTCTGTAAAGTAATATGAAACCTCAGAGTAGTGAAGGCTTAGAGTTTGTTCTGTAAAGTAATATGAAACCTCATAGTAGTGAGGGCTTAGAGTTTGTTTTAAGTAACATGAAACCTCATAGTAGTGAAGGAAGTCATTATGTTATAATTAACAACTAAATCTTTACTACCGGTACTTATTTTTGTTTATTTTGTCCAAAGACAACATTGAAAAAAAAAGGTTATTCCATTCAAAGAGTACATCCCATCAGTAGTGGACTTCGTGTGTGGATGTTATGAAATGTTGATGTTGGTCACAAGGAATTTATTCAGGTCACTATCAGGGCTACCAACTTAAAGGCATAACAAGTCAAGTGGAGTCCACTTGTGCTAATCAAGTGTTGACGCTTTGAGTGCCACAGAATGTAAAAAAAAATGTTGACACCTATGTTTAGATCCTGATCTTTATATATCCTCATTCAGACTGGGAACGCATGCTTTACTTCAGAAATATCAAATAACAGATTAAAATATTTAATTTACTGTTTAGGAAATCTTCTAAGATATTTCTATTGGAAAAATAGATTAGACTTGGGTTCTCAAAGTCAGTGTTTTTGAAATCTATTTGACAGAATTCTTAACTGCTACATTGACTCTTACTTTCTTCAATCTGAAATTGAGTTGACAAATAATAATTCATTTTTAAATATTAGGTTTGTTTGTCTAAAGAGTGATACCAACATTTTCAGTACAATCATTTTCTTTTGTAACCTACTCCACATAAAAAAATATAATTTTTTAAAATAAAAAATTCAAAAGTGTAATTTTGTTCCTTTCTAAACTCAAAATATGATCTACTTCTTAACTGTAAATCCTTAAACCATATGACTGAACATTCTTTATTACTCTTGGATGATCGGAACAAGCAATACAAATTTAAGTTGAGAAATAAATTAAAATCTGTTTTGACATTAATTACATCCTTATTATTGTCAATATAAATTTACAGTAACAATAGATTTGATTTTCTGGACAAAGCAAAATCATGGCAACATTCTCTTTAAATTTTTTTATTTTGCCAAAGAAAAATATTAATTTTTAACTTTTAGGTGAAGGTCATTTAAACCTACAAGAATAATAAAATAATACATAGCTTTTATGTTCAAAAGACACAGCAGCTTAGATAAGCTTGAATGTGATAAATAAACAATACAAGACCAAGCAATAGGTGGGTAAACTCCACAATAAACTCGTTAGCAATAACATACAGAAATTATGATTTATTTTTTGTTTGTTTCATGCATGGAAATCATGAAGTTCCAGTATTTGTGGTTTAAATAATTCTAAGAGAATACAACAGAAATGCATTCATATTCACTTTGCTTTAGCCACATCTGTTTCTCTTTAAGCGCACTTCCTTCTCTAGTCTCAGCAATCCAGTCTTGAATAAGCAGATTGTCCATTTTTTTGTTGGTTTAGCCCGAAGATTGGTAATGGTAGGTACATAGAACAATTTTGAAATAATCTTAATTTTTGCACAGCAAAATGAAATAACAAAAGTTGAGCTTTACGGCTGCTTGTTGTAGCTTGTTGTTTATAGTAATCCAAAGGAATTTAAACAATGAAATTCTTTCCCTTTTTAAATTTTTTTTATTCTTATCTATCCTGTATCCTGAGAAAATAATTTGAAATCTTCATATTAGTGACGATGAATGTTTATATTAGAGACGATGAATGTTCATATTTTGCAACTTTAGAGATGAATGAAGGTTCATATTTTTTACTTAATCCATGAAGGCTATTTATTGGATCTAAACACCTGTAGTTGATTTTGAACAATTTCTTGTGAGCATGAATATGCAAACAACTTTGTTTGGTAGTTGACCCCATATAGAGATGAATCGATTAGTACAGTTGTTTTATGCATACATCAGCTGACATATACACAAGCTAGTGATTGGTTAATCCTGATCACTATTTCTTATTTATCCATTTTATTCATTTTCAATTTCCCATGAACACAACAAAATTTTTTTTTTTTAAATTTAGCCTTATTGCAGATTTAACAACAGTCCACTGTACAAGACTGTTATGATGCCAGTCAGTGTTTTGGCATGACCTGAAGGAAGATGTTTTTCTATAGTTTTATCTTATTTCTTTTTCCAGCATCCTGCAGACACACAGCTCGTAGGGAGAAGCTGTTCCAATGCACGTTGCTTGTCTTGGAACCAGCAACATTTGGAAAGGATTGAGCGGCCCAATAAATGGTTCTCAGTAGTTGAAATGTAAGTACACGGGTTAGTTAGAGTGGCAACAACAATTGATATGTGTCGAATTTCTCAAATCCTACAGGAACATCTCCAACCATGTCTAGTAGCAAAACCAAACCGTGTCATGGAGAACATTGAAACAAACTCATTTAAAATCAGGATTAAAGTCTTTAATATAGCCATCAATTCTCATGAGTTGATTCTTCATTGCTCTTTCCAAGTATGATGACAGCACAGCAAATTTAGAATTCTGTACAATTTATTTGACTTATAGACACTGTTGATAAGTCAAATGAGAATGTTAAGCATACAAAAAGTTGCTATGCTACTTGTTGATGAATGAGAAATATGTTGCTCAATCTTGAATTGATGTTCTAGCCAGAGCGCAGAGCTTTAAAAGTCCATCATAAATGGGTTGTGAGAAATATATTGCTCAATCCTGAATTGATGTTCCAGCCAGAGCGCAGAGCTTTAAAAGTCCATCATAAATGGGTTGTGAGAAATATATTGCTCAATCCTGAATTGATGTTCTAGCCAGAGCGCAGAGCTTTAAAAGTCCATTATAAATGGGTTGATGCCATCTTGGGTTGGACAGTTTTCAAGGATCTAGTAAATTTATGTTACACCAAAGCACGGCGTTCATCTGAAGTGACAGCACCAAATAGTGGCCCCAACTTGTGCAAGGGCCCTTGATGCCTCCTTCATGTTAAGTGGAGCTCTGAAGTTGTTCAAACTGTTCCAAGACCCCCACACAGTTGTTTGGAGTAGAGGGTAAATCATGCAGATAATAAAACCAAAGGTGAATGTGCACGTCCATTAGAAATATTCAGAGTAAATATTTGGGTCTACGTATGTTGGCCTTGGTATGTGGAAGCTTCCTTTCTCACTTAATTTTTGTAAGCTGTGTGTCGATAGAAATAGAAGTGAGAAACTGGTCAGTTATTTGGTTACAAAAAAATTAACCTTAAACCAATTACCCCTTAAAATTATTATTATTTTTTTTTTAATACTTATAACTGATTGTTTCTCATGTGACATTTACATTTTAAGCCTACAAAAAAAACCTAATGGCTTCATGTTTTAGAATTTGAAATGTATAAAAATATCAGAAGTTTAAAATATAGTTTCTATATAATATCCATCATAAGATGTTGTCAACATTTTACAATGATGAAGCTGATACCTTAACTATTTTTGTCAATAAAAAACCACAAGCCTTAACCTCGGCAGTAATTTGGTGTAAACACTTTAGATAGACATTGAATGTGGCAGGGAAATATTAATCAAATATGAGACACATCACATCTAGTTGCACTTCAAGTACAGTGTGCTAGCATATACCTCTATGTATGTACTTCGGCAGTAATTTGGTGTAAATACTTTAGATAGACATTGAATGTAGCAGGGAAATATTAATCAAATATGAGACATATCACATCTAGTTGCACTTCAAGTATAGTGTGCTAGCATATACCTCTATGTATGTACTTCGGCAGTAATTTGGTGTAAATACTTTCGATAGACATTGAATGTAGCAGGGAAATATTAATAAAATGTGAGACATATCACATCTAGTTGCACTTCAAGTATAGTGTGCTAGCATATACCTCTATGTATGTACTTCGGCAGTAATTTGGTGTAAATACTTTCGATAGACATTGAATGTGGCAGGGAAATATTAATCAAATATGAGACACATCACATCTAGTTGCACTTCAAGTACAGTGTGCTAGCATATACCTCTATGTATGTATGTATGTGAGACTCTAAAAAAATAAAATATAAGACAAACATGTCTACAAGTGTGGCTGTGAAGGCAAACATGCTTGTGCTGCAGTGTACCTATAAATTTGTCTGAATATCACAGACATAAAATAGAATGTATGTAAAACAAGGGAAATATTTTTTACCTGGACATAAACAGACTGTTCTCAAATACTGGAGATGGAATGTCAGAGATGGGAAAAATGCTGGGCAGCTCTATAGCTTGTTCGTAGTCAGAGCTGAAAGCAAAGTTAAATTTTTTATGAGACAAAATCATAGAGGAAGGTAGTTATTTAAAAATTGTGCACACTATGTTAATAGCTTTGCTCTTCTATATACCTTCCAAAATATTGGTGAGAATAGTGAAGATAGAAGTTTGATTACAACATAGTGGCCATTTAGGAGTGGGATACATTATAAAGCAATAGTTCTCAACCTTTCTAATCCCACAACCTTTAATACATTTCCTCATATTGTGGCAACCCCCCAACCACAAAATTATTTTCGTTGATACTTTATAAATGTGTAGTATGTGTTTTCAGATGGTCTTAGGCGACCATCTGTGAAAGGGTGGTGCCACCCCCAAGGGGGTCACGACCAACAGGTTGAGAACCGCTGTTATATAATGTAAGAGGGTAACTTATTTCAATAATGTATTAAGACATCCCCCTAGTTAAGACATCCCATGTCTGCCCTCAAGTGCCCTTAACTGTTACTGATTTATATTAGTTAGGAGTCCCCCCCCCCCCCCCCCCCCCCCCCCAAGATCAACAATAACATTTTGAGGTGATCACAGATGGCAGATAAATGTTTGAATGATTTCACCAACCACTGATCTGCTTTCTTGTCCAGCCATCGTTTGGATCCCCCCCTCTCCCCCATTGATCAACAGTAACATTTTGAAGTGATCACAGATGGCAGATAAATGTTTGAATGATTGCACCAACCACTGATCTGCTTTCTTGTCCAGCCATCGTTTGGATCTCCTCTTGCACAAGACTTGAACCACCACCACTAGCACCAGCACTAGGACAAAGCCACCAGCCGCCGCCCCCACGGCAATATAAATGATATCAACATGAAAGGAGGTGCCACCTGGATCTACATGTGCTGTTGATTTAAGTTGCAAGCATGGGTCTTAGAAATTAGATCAACTTTACAAAATGGAATTTTAGAAAGTGGATCAACTTTACAAAATGGAATTTTAGAAAGTGGATCAACTTTACAAAATGGAATTTTAGAAAGGGGATCAAGGTAAAAAATATAAAAGATGACTTTTAGAATGTGGCTCTAGGTAACAAAGATGACTTTTAAAATGTGGATTGATGTTACATCATGATTTTTTAGATAGTGGATCAAGGTTAAAAACAGAGAATAAAATAGTGTAACAAAATTTGTTTAGGCTTAAAATGAAAATAAGGGACAATTAAAAGGAAGTTTAGGCCAGAAACCTTTTGTCAGCAGACAAAACAAAAAACAACAGATTATTAGAAACCAACAAACAAACCAAAATTTAAAATATCTTATGAGACAGAAAATCTCAATAAAACCAATATAGCCATAAGTTCAGAACCGGAAGCGTGCAGAACATTTAGAAAGTGACCAATCCAACATTTTTAACTTAAGAGCCTGTTTGACACAACCCTTCAAATTTCCTTTCCACCCTAAAGCGCTGTAAACAAAAACAATCCTTGTATACAAAAAAAAGAAAAGCCAAGTAAGTCTCAGATACTAATTTTTTCCAAATGAATGAGATGTTCCATGTGTTGAATGTTACCACGCTCAATAATCCGAGTAAACTTTGTAATAATTTCCAAGAAAACAAAGTAATGAATGTTCTTTGTTTAAGTGTTGCAGCTAAGAAAGTTAAAACAATTTAAAAAAAAAAATTGTTCTAACTTTCTTAGAACTTTCTTAGTTCTAACTAAGAAAGTTAGAACTAAGTTTTAATCACCTCTTTTTTTTTTAATCCTAAAAATAAAATTTTAAAAAGTTCTTTATTTATTATTATAATATACTATAATGAACTTAACTTACTTATGTAAACACAAGATGGTAACGAGTTGCTCCACTGACCATCAGACTTACACCACAGAGTTGTCTCGCTGCCATTGGTCTGATAGCCATCATCACACTCTACCGTCACTGAGTCTCCCACTTTCAGACCAGTCAATGTGCGATTGGCATTGGGAATAGTGCTGACATAATCACAGCGGATCACTGTCAATAAAAAAAAAAAAAGTAGTTTTAATGTGTAGCCTAACACTACAATAGATAATTAACAAAAATCAGTATTCAGAAAGCATGTCATGAACAAAGTAGTTTTAATGTGTAGCCTAACACTACAATAGATAATTAACAAAAATCAGTATTCAGAAAGCATGTCATGAACAAAGTAGTTTTAATGTGTAGCCTAACACTACAATAGATAATTAACAAAAATCAGTATTCAGAAAGCATGTAATGAACAAAGTAGTTTTAATGTGTAGCCTAACACTACAATAGATAATTAACAAAAATCAGTATTCAGAAAGCATGTCATGAACAAAGTAGTTTTAATGTGTAGCCTAACACTACAATAGATAATTAACAAAAATCAGTATTCAGAAAGCATGTCATGAACAAAGTAGTTTTAATGTGTAGCCTAACACTACAATAGATAATTAACAAAAATCAGTATTCAGAAAGCATGTCATGAACAAAGTAGTTTTAATGTGTAGCCTAACACTACAATAGATAATTAACAAAAATCAGTATTCAGAAAGCATGTCATGAACAAAGTAGTTTTAACATTACAGAATAAAAGCTTTAATATATAATTACAACACAGATTAAAACAGAAACATTATTTTTGGGATTTTAAGAAAATATATTTCATTTAATCTTTAAAAATACATGATTTAAATACACTGATGGACTCTATTTTATGTATTTAAAATACCAAACCTAATATTATTATTCCTTTTGGGTTTGAACAACCTTATCTGGCATACCTGGCTTCGACTCTTCAATGATCTTATTAAATCTTTCATTGAAATTTAATGTTGATTTTGCAATGGTCTCCTTCCCTGTGACTTCATAATCGTATCGGCACTGGACATTGGTTCCACAGAGTCTGTCAATATCATTCCTGGTGGAGGTCATTTCATCAATAAAAAGTGGATTATAGCTCTCTGGCTCACGTGACAAAGACACGTCCAGCCCAAGTGGGTTAAGGTCCGAAGCTAGCTTTGTAAACAGGCTTTCATTTTCTGCAACTTCCCCTGTTTGAGTAGAAGGCAATACATTTGAGTAAACTTTAAATAATTGCATTTATTAAGAGCAAGCACATGTGTCTTAATTATGATACAAGCTGTGGTTCTCAGGTTCTATCATTTATCAAGTCTTAAGACCTTTTATAGAACAGCATTTGAGCTAAATCTTCATCTCTGTACAGAAAAATAGCAGGCATTCAGATGGATTTTATCAGCCCTACAAAATATAATAAAGAAGTTTAAATGACCTATATTTACTCCTATACAAATCTAAGTTACCAACTACAAAACATAAAATAGCTAAGTAAAATACCAGTTCTAAGTAATTGACATAATTAAGGAGGCATATTGTGTACTATTTTATAAAAAAAAATTGTTATCTTTTTTAAAATAAAATGCAGAAGATAACATTTTAAATTTTCAGCAGAGGTTCTAAACTCACAGAGATCTAAACATTTTACAAAACTGTTGAAACACTTGTTCGTGTCAAACAGGAATACACCGATGTCCTCTACAGGCAGCCAATCCTCTCTCTACCAAAACTGGAATATTTCTGGTGTACATTTAAGATACATTTTATGTAGAACATAAATTGAATACTTACATGACAGGCCAAACTCATAATGGATGTCTCTCATACTGGCATCAGGCGACAACAGCTTTCCATCGCTGGCCATTAAATCATCATTTCTATCACCATTAAAGTTACCCAAAAGTCCTTCTAACTGACCTGCGAAAACAATGTAAACAAAACATAGAATGACAAATGTTCTAAATTTAAAAGGGGAAAAAAAGGAATTTTTAAAGAAATTTTCTTTTTAAAAAGAAAAAGCACATATTGATATATTTTTCCCATTTTTTTTTCTCTTTAAACATATAAAAAATAAATATTTAAAGTATGAATGCTAACACAAAATTACTGTTTAAGGTTGAAACCAGTCATAAATATGAACAGTGAGTTGCAATTCTACAAAGCATTACACTACCTCAAGTATAATCCTGGACATCAGCATGGAAAAAATAGTTCAATTAACAATTTATAAAGTATTTAAAAAAATCCTCAAAATAAAATGATCATTATCAAGGCTTTAATATTCCTGCTTATATTGATAATTTGTTCAAGTGATTGCATCTCATATCCTCACCTTTAACCTGTAAACCAGCTATCACCATGCATATCCTCACCTTTAACCTGTAAACCAGCTATCACCATGCATATCCTCACCTTTAACCTGTAAACCAGCTATCACCATGCATATCCTCACCTTTAACCTGTAAACCAGCTATCACCATGCATATCCTCACCTTTAACCTGTAAACCAGCTATCACCATGCATATCCTCACCTTTAACCTGTAAACCTTGCATCTCATATCCTCACCTTTAACCTGTAAACCAGCTATCACCATGCATATCCTCACCTTTAACCTGTAAACCAGCTATCACCATGACATTTAAGAGCTTCTCCTGTGTGACTTCTACTAAGAGAGAGAGTCCTTGCTGCTCTAAGACAACTGTGAACTCCACACTACCATTCTGACTCTGATTTTTGTAAACTGTTATTCCTGATCAGTGAAACACAATGAATAAGGTCACACTTAATGAAACTTAAGTAACACAAGAATAAAATGTACAACTATACATGTATTTTTAACTGAAACTGCAAGCTGTGTGAGAAAATATACTTAATGAAAAACCAATCAAATAAAACTATGCACAGGCTGAACTAAAATATAAGGATAACTACTAAGCTCAGAGAAACTATACATATCACAAGATAAATAATTAAAAACCCATGAGACAGATGGGACCACACTGAAGTCTGAAACTTTAAGCATGGGAAAAACATCAGAGTTAACAAAAGTGTACTGTAAAGTGAGGGACTTTTGAAACATCAAATTATATTCTAAATAAACATATTTTAAACAAAAATATATTACTTATGAGTTTTTAAGCACCCATCTGCCCATCTTATCATTGCACATTTATGAATGTGCATGCGATCTGTAGGTAATAAGTTCCTATCAGGTAAAGTCTGCCCATCTTATAATTGCACATTTATGAATGTGCGATCTGTAGGTAACAAGTTCCTGGCAGGGAAAGTCTGCCCATCTTATATTTCACATTTATGAAAGTGCATGCGATCTGTAGGCAACAAGTTCCTGGCAGGTAAAGCAAATCACCTCAAATTTTTAATTTTCTCTGCAACAATTAGCCTAAAGAAATAACTTATACAAATATTTAAGATACTCTTGAACAGCATATTGAGACTCAAGAATTATTATTATTGGGATCAATTGGTTTAAAAGGGTAAACTCACCTGACAGCTTTGAGGTATTTGTGGTGAGCTCGTAAGCCTCAAGGTTGACGTATATTGAGAACAAATCCTGGTCTTCGGCTCGAATCTCCAGTAGAGAAGAGTTTTCATTTGCACATATTGCTATAGCTGTGAACACTGTGGCATTCTGGAGCTTACCTGCAATATTTAAATAAAACAAGTTCAGCAACAAAAAAATTATAGCTTGTAATATTTCCATAGTCTTATGGTGCCCGCAAATATTTCAGAACATTAACTGAAGGTTTGGATTTAAAAAAATGTTCAAAATAGGGATAGAATCATTTTTAGCTGAAAATTGAACAAATGCAAAAAATGCATATGAGAAAACCTACCAAGATCTGCACTAAACAGATACGAGTGCAATGCACTTAACTGGCTCAGTGAACACAATATTGAGATTTTTATTTTTCTATTTTATCTTCCCATAAGATTTCTATTTAATTCTTTTTAAAAATATTTTTTAAGCTGCAATGAAATTTTTTAGAAATATATAATTAATTCATTTAACTCCCACATTATGATGTCGCTAAGATGTTATTATCCTCAAATAAAATTGACCCCCCCCCCCCCCCAAAAAAAAAAAAAAAAATAAATAATGCCCCCAGATAAGTAATGTAATTGTGGTATGATTATGACTATATCTGTCCAAAAGGTTTCCTAACAAAATGAATTCGGCATGATATGCAAAGCTCACCAGCAATATCTGTGGCTTGAGATGTTCTGACTTGGACAAGAGTTCCTGTCTTGTTTACCCTGAGTAAGATGAATTCACCTAGACCATTGAAGGTGTAGTTTAGACGGTCCAGCGTCTCGATATGTGGATCACCAGCAGCTTGAGCTGTGTGTGGGGAAATTAGTTTTCATTTTTTCATGATAGTTTATAGAATGAGTTTTCATGATAGACTTTAATCCATGTTCACTTAGTTCACAGGGCAATATTAAATTATGCCAATTTAAAACATGAAGTATAAACATTTAAACATGTGTCTTATCAAAGAAAGCTATAAACATTTAAACATGTGTCTTATCAAAGGAAGCTATAAACATTTAAATATGTGTCTTATCAAACCAAGCTATAAGTGAATGAAAATTTATGTAAACATATCATCACTGTAACTCTTAAAATGCATAAGTATGATGTTTTCAAAAATGTTTTTTTTTTCTTCTTTAAAAGTTATTAGATCTAGAGCTTGCGCATGTCCTGTGAAAAAAATATGAAAACAATTGCAACTGTGGAAAGTCACATGATCTAACCCAATGTTTTAAAAGTTCATTTTTAAAATTATATAGGTATAATTTTAGTGTCTCCTGTAAAATATGGAAAACCTGAATTAGGTGTTTTGAGAGTTAAAGTGACGATATGAGGTACAGTACTCCAACTCAAATACATCTGACATACACTAACAGCATATCATTGGAAAGAGCTTGCTCTAGCTCTAAGCTTTCTAATGACACCAAGATAATCTTTCTATCATTCATATGAGAAAAGTTATGAAAGTTTTAGTGCTTTATTTTACCCCATTATTTGGCTTTGTATTTAATTTTTCAAACTGTGATCGCATTATTACTCTTTTTGTGCTATTTTCCTTGTATCTTTTTGGCTTTTAAAGTTAGAGCACTCAAATTTGGAGGAGGCATTTACAATACAATGTTTAAAAAAAAACAAAACACATGAATTTTGAATTAAACTCATTATATTTTATAAAATAAGACTTTATGAACATATGGCATGGATAATGACAATTGTCAAAAAATTTAATTTTCCAAAAAATGACATAATTACTAAACCAATAAATAAAGCTATTGCTATAAAATTTTCAATACAAACAGATAATGTCCATCTAAAAGTAAGAGAAATTTAAAATAAATAAAATGCAGATTAGAAAAATGTATGCAATTATAGAAAAAATATTTCATGAAAAGCAACCACGGTCGAGACATTTTTACATTTAAATATAAAACTTTTAAACTAATAAAGCTACTGCAATGAAATTTTCAGTACAAATAGATAGTGAGAATCCAAATGTAATAGAATATTAAAATATAGCAAAAGCAATTATAATCATGCTATGTAAAATTCAAAAATGTCATTTAATCTGTCGACATTGATGTACATTTTTAAACATAACTTTTAAAGTAATAATCCAATCCTAATTCAGTGAAATCTTCAGTACAATTAGACAGTGACAATCTAAATATTTAATAAAGTATTCAAATAAAAAAAACAATAGTTCAGAGCATTTTAAATAAAATATATAAAATGAATCTCCATTATCCTTATTGTACCAGTGCATTTTAATATAAAACATAAAAACATCCAATGCAATAATATAGCAAGAGATAGTGTCCTTGTCCACAGCAACAGATTGTATCCTTGTCCACAGCAACAGATGGTGGCCTTGTCCAGCTGAAAGTATACAAAATTTAATTTTAAAATTAGTGAACTGAAAATTCAAATAAAGTCCATCAAAACACAATTAAACAAAATGAAAATCTCGCATAAGAACATAGAAACTAAATTTGACAATTTTATTTCTTCATGATCTATGTCAGAAATTACCAACTGACAAAACAGTTTTCCAGATTTCTAAACATACCCAACTAAATCTCCAATAAACTCCTTCTCTTCCCCATCAACATCTCAAATGTGCCTAATCCTAATAGGAAAGCAGTCCATTCTACCAGAGAGTAGCATGGTCAGCTTAACTTTAACATTGTGACTTCTTTCGCCTTTTCGTCCTCGAGGAACAGCAGCCGATCTTCATCGACGTCTGTGATTAGGACATAGGCCGCCTACAAGAGCCCTCCAGGCATCACGATCCTGAGCCAATCTCTCCAGCCTCCCCCAAGTGTGGCCAAGTTTCTTGGTATCCGCCTCCACTTCACGGCGCCAAGTGTTCTTAGGCCTGCCTCTTTTCCGTTTTCCTTGAGGGTTCCAATTCAAGGCTTGTCTAGTTATGCTGGAGGCAGGTTTCCTGAGCGTATGGCCAATCCATCTCCATCTTCTCTGGAGGATCTCTTGTTCTACAGGTTCTTGCTTTGTCCGCTGCCACAGTTTCTGGTTGCTGATTCTGTCGGGCCAATGAATCCCGAGAATCCTTCTTAAGCAGTTATTGATGAAGGACTGGATTCTCTTCATATTCCCAGCAGTGATTCTCCATGTTTCTGCACCATACAGTAGAACTGGTTTCACCATTGTGTTGAAGGTTCTGATCTTCAGTTTGGTATTTAGGTGTTTGGAGGCCCAGACATTTTTTAGTTGTTGGAAGGCTGCCCGTGCCTTTCCTACCCTCATTTTGATGTCAGCATCTGTCCCACCTTGCTTGTCCACGATGCTGCCAAGGTAGACAAAGCTCTCTACCTCCTCGAGCGCTTCCTCTTTGAGCCTGATGGGTGCTGTATTGGTAGCGGCATTGACCTTGAGGACCTTGCTCTTCCCCTTGTGAATATTAAGACCAATACGTGCAGAAGTGTCTGCAATATTTCTGGTCTTCTCCTGCATCTGTTGTTGGGTATGGGAGAGAAGGGCAAGATCGTCAGCAAAATCGAGGTCAATCATCAAGCTGGTCCCACAAGGTCCATTGAATACCATTCCGCTTCTGTTGTGTGGAAGTTTTCATCACCCAGTCAATGGCCAATAGGAACAGGAAAGGCGAAAGCAAACATCCCTGCCTCACACCGGTCTTCACCTGGAAAGCATCCGTCACCTGTTGTCCGTGGACCACTCGGCAGGTCATCCCCTCGTAAGAGTTTCTGATCAAGTCCGTGATTTTCCGCGGGACTCCATAATGTCTCAACAGTCTCCAGAGGGTTTGCCTATCCACACTGTCAAAGGCTTTCTCGTAGTCAACGAAGTTGATGTAGAGGGGTGAGTTCCATTCCAGGGATTGCTCTAGGATGATGCGCAGTGTTGCAATTTGGTCAGTACAGGATCTGTTGGTCCGGAAGCCAGCCTGTTGGTCCCGCAGCAGGGGGTCAACAGTTTCTTTCATTCTGTTGAGCAGTACGCGGTTGAAAACCTTGCCTGGGATGGACAGTAAGGTGATCCCTCTATAGTTGGAGCAGGAGCTTAAGTCCCCCTTTTTTGGGATTTTAATGAGATATCCCTCCTTCCACTCCGAAGGTACCTGTTCCTCCTCCCAGATCTTCAAGAACAGTGGGTGAAGCATATCTACACTGGTGTGCACGTCAGCCTTCAGTGCCTCTGCTGGGATGCCATCCGGTCCTGCAGCCTTGCCATTTTTAAGTTGTTTGATGGCAATACGGATCTCTTCTTTGGTGGGTGCGTTGCAGTCAATAGCCAGGTCACTGTCAGCTGGCTGAATATCTGGTGGGTTACTTGGCTCTGGCCTGTTTAGAAGTTCCTCAAAGTGTTCTTTCCATCTGGCTCTCTGTTGCTCCTCATTTGGTATGCTCTTACCACCTTTGTCCTTCACTGGTCTCTCTGGCTTCCTGAACTTTCCAGACAACTTCTTGATGGTAGCGAACAATTCCCGCATATTTCCTTGGTAGGCTGCTTCTTCCGCTTCTTTGGCAAGCATGTCTACAAAGTTCATTTTGTCCCTCTTAGCGCTTTTCTTTACTTTCTTATTTGCCTCTGAGTTAACATTGTGACATATACCATTAAATAACACATCATTAAACCCTCAATCAGATTCTAATAAAGGTCTAACTTTCTTTTCCAACTTATTCCTCTCTCCCTGGTCCCTCTCCTGTCCCACCGCTATCTGACGAGCTATCTTAACAGCCTTCATATGTTTATTCCGACCCTTTAAACCATCCCTTTACTGGCTTCACCAACAGCAAACTTAAAGAGCCCCTATTGCTCCAAAATAGGCCTACCCAATAACCAATCCATGGTTTTGTTCACCAGATCTTTAACCTTGGCATCAACAAAACCGGTTGAAGCATTAGGGGCTCTTTTAAATTGACATCGTCCATCCCTAAAACCCTCTCACTATGAATATTATGAACAGGGGCTGACGAGGTCAGGGCCATTAATTCTGCTGATGGATTAGCCAGTTCCCCAATAAGACACGCCTCAAGTTGTCTGTTTAAGACTGATACAAATCCTATAGACAGAGCAGCAACTGTCTCAAAAAATTGTGGATATGGTTTGTGTTTCTGGCTCCGAAGTTCCAGCAACACTTCATCTTCATCGATTGGTAGATTAAAAACATCTTCCTCCATTGTCAATATCAAATTGGGTTGTTTGTTGATCTCCTCCAGGTTGGCTATGCATGTCCTCATGTGTGGAATCTTTTGATTTAAAAAAAAAAAAAAATAAAAAGCTAAAAATATTGACTATGCCATAATCATTTAGCTTCTGTAACAAAAATCACCATAAAGTAGATCTTAAGCAGACACACAAAAAAATTGTTTAAATCTATTTATTTTATTAATTTAATTCTAGTATGATTATAGGTCTATCTATGCACCCTTGGCAGTCTTGGTTTATCTAATAATAATAATAGCTATAAATACATTTCATATTTTATAAAGAATAATTGTACCAACAAATTATTATTTTCTGTATACAATTATATTGTTTAGTCATATTAGAATAAAAAATGTTTGTTTAATCAGATGATTCAAAGATTTAGAAATGTTTTATTTAAAGCGTTTATTTTAAAATAATTTCATCTCCCTCCGGTAAATAAAATTATTTTAAAAAATATGGCTTTTTTTTGTTCGGTATCATAAATTCCAGAAAAATCAAGTATTGTTCATAATAAATGCTTTTAACTTTAAAGTGATCAAGCTTGCTATACATAAAAGTTTTACCTACATACACGCTATAAAAAAGTTACAATCGACACGACATGAGTTTACACTTACCCAAGTTTGCGCTCCAACTGTTTGTCTGAGACAGGTCAAAGTGACACAATATTTATACCCTCATGACCAGAATTCTTCAGCAGATACAGTTTAAGGCTGAAACCTATCTATTTTTAGAAAATGATGCACGGGGACGACAGAGCCCGACATATACCGAAAGCCGCAATTCACTGCTTGTCACAGAAATGTAACACGCGAAGCCCACATTTTTTTTTTTGCTCGTTCAGTGGTATTGGAGTACCTAGATCTGTACTGTTTTGAGAGTTACAATGGCGATATGTAATGTTTTGAGAGTTACAGCGATGTTATGTAGTTTTGAGAGTTACAGCGATGCCATGTTCTGTTTTGAGAGTTACAGCTACAATATTACTGCTTTGAGAGTTACAACGATCTGTACTGTTTTGAGAGTTAAAGCCATGATATGTATGGTCTGTTATATAATTACCAGCTGCAGGAGGTTCATAACCCTTGCATCCGACAGGTTTCCTTATCTGCAGAAACTTGTCACAGAGCGTGCGATTGGATGAAAAATCACAGCAATGCATGTAAGGGGCTATATCCTCCTGCATGTAAGTAAAGTAAGGCACCAGATCAGGCTCATCAGAAGTCCCTCTTTGACGACAGCTGTACCGTTCAAGCGTACCGCCACCATTGCCTTCCAATGCATTCAATAGCTCACCTGACACCTTGTCGTAGCAGCACACGTAAGTGCCGGAGGACCCACTGAAAAATAAGAGCAAAGATTTTAAATGCGGGTCGTTAACACAAACGCAAAATCAGTAAATCATGATTTTTGCCTTAAAACATAAGATCTGATGTGGGGAAAAAATTCACTTATGGCATGATAAGAAAATTGATAAGACTTTTCATTTAAAAAATGTAACATGCTGATTCAAATATCTATGTCAAGAATGTTTTTATTGCAATGCATGTCTTATTAAATCCAAACAGTTCATGAGTTCAGTGAAGACTTCCGGTAACACTGAAAAAAGGTGAATGAACCTCATCATGAGCGCAAGCAGCAGGTTCTATTTATAGAACTGTGCCTGCACTGCAGCCTAGTGATAACACCATAGACAAAGCTTATCTGATTGAATATATTACTCTACACATACGTCCACACAATTACTTTCATTGGCAGAATTCTGTGTACAAGACTTAACAGAAGTAACTTGAAGATGTATATCTATGGGGGTTTGGTGACTGTGGTTGATTGATTTTAACAACGGATAATGCGTTTTAATTTAGAGTCAAAGATACAAATTTTCCACACTTTTTTTTTTATGTTATCTATGCAAATTTAGTCGTCTTTTGGCCATAAAAATCAAAGCAAAGAACAACAACCAAAACAAAGATAATGTGAAAAAATAACTTTCAACGAAGCACTTGTTTGTAAACAATGCTCAATGTTTTCTGTTGGACTAAAAAAGATGTAAGCAGACATAAGCAGATGTAGATCATTGTGAGTATCTAACATAAAACTGGCCATGGTACAAGAGGTGCAATGTCTAATAAATTCATGTGATTTGATGATTGTCATCCCAAAGCAACGTCTAATGGGTAATCATTCTTCTAAAATGAATCGGGTCATCTGAGGCCCAGTCAGTCACCCTGGCCATTAGTTTGATAACCTGTAAAATAATTTGTCCAGTACTTGTAGAAATGACTACGGCAAGGGTTTCCAAAGCACCTGGCCCTCTTTGTGACAGACCCTCTCCAGAAACGAATGATAAATGCATTTTTATACTAAATCTCGAACTTGTATCTCATGTAAAATTCTGAAGCTGCCTACAACTGGAAATATTTTTAAAAATCAAATCACCAATAAAACTTCCCTCTTGTATGACATGAAATTAAGTACCTTTAAAAATGTATTATACCTACAATCAAAAAGAAAACAGTATGACTCAAATGTTTCTAAAAATGTATTATACCTACTATCAAAAAGAAAACAGTCTGACTCAAATGTTTTTAAAATGTGATTAACAAAGAAAAATCATCTTGTCATTTTTTAGGAAATAAATAAAAGGGACCCCCCTGGTAATCAATTATCAAAGGTAATTGTTTTTTAAACATTACGGGGGAAACAAAAGTCACACTTTATGTTTATCCCACAAACTGCCTCTTAGAGGTTTTAACCCTCGGCAGTTCAAAATGTCTCTCACCCCATTCAAATTTTATCCCAGTCAGTTGCAGCTCGAGGCAGGCAAGGATGTTTGTCACCCCTTTCCACAAAAAACTGTGCAGTGGGCCAAAAATCACGCCCCTCCCTAAAACGTGCCGCATCCCCATTCCTAATTAACTGATTCTGTGCTCCTTGTTCTTTTTACAATACGAATATCATTAAAACCAAACGTACTAAACAACTGGTAAATCAATACAGAGAAATGGGTCATTTTTACTGTTGAAGGAAATGATGTCGACCAATACAAAAGAATAATCCATGTTATTGAAAGATAAAAGTAACTACATCTTAGGGGGATATTTAACCTTTGTTACGTGGTTTAAGAACTTAAATATAAATATTCTTGTTGGATGCGCACCGTTTGTAAAAATAAAATATTCCATATTCAAATGCAGTGCTAAACACTTAAAATGTGACAGCAAAACACAAACCATACGTTTCAGACTTTGGTCATTTTAGTCTACATAAATGGGAATTTAAAAAAAACAACTTTTCAGTTGACACCGAGAGCTTGTTGTTCTTGAGGTCTGGCGATCAGTCGTGGTAGTTGGCTTTTTAACATATAGATTTACACCCTATTCTGTATGTAGTTTTACTACATCTGTAATAATATAAATCTTCTTTTCAAACTCTTTACTTTAATAAATCCTTATCCTACTTATGTTGTAAACCAGAGCAAAGGGGGATAACCTACTTTTGTGTTAACCCGGAGCAAAGGGGGTTAACTTCTGTTTGTAAAACCAAATTAATGAATATTTACCCTGTGTTTAATATTTCATCAAGTTTAAAAATGGTTTAACATCAAAGAATAATAAAAATTAAATTAGATTTCAAGCCATCTCCTACACATGTACTAGATTGTTTTTTTAAAGTCTTCAGCTATTACCATTTTTAAAACATCTGGAGATATAAATAAAGCTTACAATTTTAAAGTAGAACCTAATTTTCTGGGTTTTTGGCTGATCCATATAAACCTGAAAAGAAACGGCAAAACGAGAACAAGGAAAAGTCAGAAAACCAACATCTTGTTCATTTTCATATCTTTTAAAATTTTTTTTTTTATTTATACATATCTTGCTTGCCATTTCACACCATGCCACTTATTGTCCCCAATCATTCCCACATTTCACTTCACTGGGATTCACACATTCCACCTCGATTAATAACAATTAATGTCTGTTTGTCTTGACACTGTCACGATTAATAACAATTAATGTGTGTTTGTCTTGACACTGTCACGGTCCACATCATCAAAAATATTTTTTTTTTTTTTTTTTTAAAATATTTTTTATAAGCCAAATTTTTAAAACTGAAATTTACACTGTCTTTAAATCAATCACTTACTTGTCATTGTTGGGTGTGATGCACTGCTTAGCTGATCTGGACCTGTACTGGCAGTTGAGAGGGGAATCAGATCCTTCTCTACAGAAAGAATCCACACTATACTGGGCTGTATCACTCTCTGCTTGTTGGAGAGTGCAGGGACAGATGCCCTTGACATCTAAGGCTGGAAGCTGAGGCTGGCGGAGCAACCAATTGGTGCACACTTTGTCTGAATCAGCTTGATTGGCAAACTGAACTGGAAATACATCAGAGTAGAAAGCTTCCCCACTGCTGAAAAAAAAATACAATAATTTTACTAGATGAACAAAAATTTAATTAAAATACTTCCACTGTCAAAATATCACTTTAGTTTTAATATCAAAATAAGATTCACCAAAAAAACCAACCAACAGATGATCATAAAAACATAGCCACACACTATTAGTTAAGCCGCTGCAGTCGCAAGTTTAGGCTGAATTTACTTACCCATTGCAGTATAAAGTTGGAGCCATGATCCTCACAACTGCAATGCTCATCCCTGAAAAGCTGGCTGCTGGTGGCATTTCAATCTCATACAATCCATCATATCTTGACTCAAAACTTCTATTGTATACAGAATACAGCTCTGTGCTTTTGTTTTGTTGCTTTAAGCAGAGAAATAACAGACATTGAGAATGCATCACTAAATAGATACATTACTAGAAAATGATTGAAATATAAATTTATTTACAATTTATATACAAATAAAAAAAAGTGTATTTTTTTTACAGTGTTATTTTACGTTAGTGTAGAGAGAAACTATCAGGAACTGTTCTGTAATAAGAGACTCCAAAAAATTAGGTTTGCCTTCAGAGAAAATAAAGTATATTTTTTCAATAAAATTCTTTTATAGATAAAGCTCTAAGAAAATCAGATTGATGCTAAACATTAATTTTTAATACTTCTATTCTATAAAAATAAATCTGAGGAACCTAAGACTACTTCATTTTTCAACTAAACAACTATGCTAGTTTAGCTCCCCCACTCCTTTCTTTTTCCTCAAATGCCACCTCTTATACTATATTTGTCGGCTTAAAGACTAACCATTTCCCCCCCCCCCCCCCACTTACCCTAAACTCCAATATTTCTACAATGTATGTGCTGAAATTGAGACTCGGTTCCCACCAGAATACTTTCACCTTCTGGCCAGTCACCCAGGAACTGGCATTGTAGCGGACAATCTGTGTTGGCACATCCATGATATTTTCTGGGTGGGAATTTAAAAAATTGAAAATATCAACACCTGCTGATTTTCAAAATGGAAAACAGAAAGGGAATAGAATGATGTTCTTGTAAGAGTGGAAAAAGTCTAAATTTCATCTCTATGATTGGCTTTAAAATGTATTAATCATAAAACAGTTTTTAAAAATGTTTACACATCAGTTTTAAATTTTTCTCTTTCTCTCCGAGTGAATAAAAAAAAAACAAACAGGAGACTTATCTAAAAATAAACCATTAAAGCAGTGGTTCTCAAACTTCCTAATGCCGCGACCCTTTAATACAGTTCCTCATGTTGTGGCGACTCCTAGCCACAAAATTATTTCCATTTTACTTTATAAATGTAGTATTAGTGTTATCAGATGGTCTTAGGTGACCCCTTGGAAAGGGATGCGCGACCCCACAAAGGGGTCACGACCCACAGGTTGAGAACCGCTGCATTAAAGAGTGCATGGCTCAAAAGCTTTTTAACAGAAACAACTAAAACTAAACAGCTAGTGAACTGATGTAGTGATGTACATTAGCGTGATCAGAACTGGGTCTGACAACTGAATATTACTAATATCCAATGTTATTTTACTAAAACTAAACAGCTAGTGAACTGATGTAGTGATGTACATTAGCGTGATCAGAACTGGGTCTGACAACTGAATATTACTAATATCCAATGTTATTTTACTAAAACTAAACAGCTAGTGAACTGATGTAGTGATGTACATTAGCGTGATCAGAACTGGGTCTGAAAACTGAATATTACTAATATCCAATGTTATTTTACTAAAACTAAACAGCTAGTGAACTGATGTAGTGATGTACATTAGCGTGATCAGAACTGGGTCTGACAACTGAATATTACTAATATCCAATGTTATTTTACTAAAACTAAACAGCTAGTGAACTGATGTAGTGATGTACATTAGCGTGATCAGAACTGGGTCTGACAACTGAATATTACTAATATCCAATGTTATTTTATAACCTAATGTCTATTGGGATCTTACAACCTACCTATCAAATGGGATATTATAACTAATAACTGATGAGATGTTATAACTTACTAATATCAAATTTGCCAGTGTAGTTCCAACCTCTGCCATCAACATTCAGCAACACATTAATAGGACCAGTGTCAAAGACTGGGGGGAAAATGCAGGTAGCTTGCCCTTCCTCCACAAAACAACACAGATCGGCCCCTGTCTCGAAACGGCCTTGTACAGAGGAGGAAGAGTTTAAACAGGGCCCATCTATCGTGATGGAGACCCCTCCCAACATTGAGCTGTAGTTAGGTTTAAAGAAGATCTTACCAGATGCTTAAGAAAAAGAAAAATATTTCAAATTAGTGGCCAATGAACAAAATAAGGAGCATGTTATTGTTTATTTTTTTCAGCCTTTGGTTAAAATATTTTAAAAAAATTAACTATTCCTTTAAAAAATTGCCAGAATGCTTAAAATAAATTTTCCCATAAAAAAGAAAACCAACTGAAATTAGACTGTTTAAAGAAATCATTTAATTTTCGTTGACTTTTAATAATAAGATAATGTTTTTTGTCTAAGATCCAATCCCTTACCAGATTGAGAACAAGCAGTCTCAATTTCTGCAGAGTCTATTCGGAAGATCCACTTGCCAGGTACTCCAGTGTTTGATGTCTGTGTGAGGTTAATAATGGCGGGCGTCCTGGCCCCTTCAATCTCATAAGCATTTAGCTTATTCCCAGCATTGAAGCCGGCCTGTCAGAAAAGGAATTGGCCACATGAACCACGCATGGCCACAACTAAACAAATCGGTGTCTTCTATCCTTCCAAATTTGGCAATTTCCTGTCTCTGAATTTCTATTCATGGCTAAATCTTTAAACTGTATATTGTTTTTCTCCATATCTTCCACAAACATCAGCATTAAAAAAAAAAACTTAATGAAGATGCACAAAAAAATATATTTTATTATATTTTTCAAACTTTGTTCTTTATCAAAATAAACTTTGAAAAAGAAAAATTTGACACTTGTGACAGAATTGGTAGACAGGTGCTACACATAGGTTAAGTAAATCATCTACACAGCTAACCAACATGATAAGGTCGAGATTTAAATTTAAATAATAAAAAGTGTTACTTAAAGTCATTGCACTCTTCTTTACAAAAAAAATAAAAAAAGGAGGCTAATTTTTTTTTTTATAAGTGTATGATAAAAGGTACCATCTTATCATTTTTCTAGGATAACCCTTCACTTATATACATTCAATATTTATTTAAAAGATATTGAATTCCTTGAAAACCAAAAAGAATAGGCTACTTCAATTAATTAAAGAAATTTTTTTTTTTTTTTTTTTTAAATTGGTATGAAATTAATAGATATCTTGTTCTAAAGAGACAATTATTTGTATTGGCCCCAAACATGACAATCTGACTTTTATAGTGGCATAAAACTAGACAGCTACAGTGGAGAAAGCGACTATCTACCAAGCCTGTCATTATAAAAATAGAAATTCTAAAACAAAACTTTTATGTAAAATCTTGTAACACTTTTTTTAATATAAAATGCAAAAGACTTTAATAAAGACTATTTAGAAAATGTTTTATTTATGTATTATTATTATAAAATGCAAGAGAAATTAATTAATAAAGCCAAACTTTACTTTCACGATGGTCAATTATTTTTCTGGCAAAATATGTAAATATAATGGGAAAAATTTCGAGCATTTTCTTTGAAACTTATTAACTATCTAGTTATGCGGGGTATAAAAGGATAAAAATATCAGATTTACACATCAAGACATTCACAAATTTTTGTAGATAGACATGCATAAGACTGGTGTCTCCATAAGATGTAGGGAAAAATTATAATTAAACTCAGAGAACATTAAATGATGATCTTTTCACAGAAAAAAAGAGACCAAATATGGCACAATATACAATTGTAATAAAGCAGCCTATGTGTGATAAATGAATATCATAAACATTCGTTATTTACTTTTTAATTCACGCCAGAAATACATTTTCACACTTACTTATGCTCCCTTAAACAGTTAACAATATTTCTATTTTTTATTTAGTGATCATTTTTTAAAAATATAATAGTTAAGTTCTTGCAATGTATTCTGTTAAATCTAAAAAATGATTGAATTCAGTGGTGTGAAAATGAAACCTAGCTATAAGTAATCTTATTAAAAAATTTTTTAAACAAATCAATTGGCTTCATGCATGGGTGTATTCCTTTCAAAGTTATGTGCAGCTGATAGAAGGAAAATAATATGGTGTGCAGTTTGATGAATATCGTGAAAAAAATATTACCGTGTGCAGTATTCTAAACTATTTTATGTGTGAGCAATCGGCAAGAAGGCAACTAAAATGCAGAGCAGGGATGCCATTGTTGTAAAATTAGCTCAACCTCAAGCAGAATATATAGATAATGGTAGCTACTTAACAAAATTGCAGGCATTCTTTTATAAGAGTCAAAAAAATCTCTGTGTCTTTGGTTGCATGATAGGTATGTATTTGTATAAGTGTATGATGAACATCTAAACATATAGTTGAATTGATAAAAACTTGATCCATTTCAATGAAAATAATTTTTGTAAAGCCATTTGTAGTTGTAGTCCTTATATTAAATAAACTTTTGTGCCAATTTTTTTCATGTTAAACAAGAATTGGGATCATTAAGGAAACTATTTGGAGTAAATAATTTTAACAGTGAATATTGTATTTGCCAAGCATTTGTTTTTTCCTCCTTTAAATATGCTGGAGTTATATTATCCTTTACTTAACTTGTCCTATTATATTTCTAGTATTTATTAAAATTAAAACTTCAAAAGAAAAATGAAATACAACCTAAAGCATTCAACAGCCATATGTGTTATACTTTTTTTTTAAATGTGTCATTACAATAATCTACCAGACTAAAATATCAAATGAAATTAAAAAAAAAACAAAAATAAAAAAATCACACAGTAATAACAAAATTACATGACAAAAAAAATTAATTAGAAGGGGGAGACGACCAAGTCTTACGCTGTTATCTACCGTCCGTACCTGGGCGGGACCACCGCCAAGGCCAGTTGTTTGGCTTCCATTGCTGTTTGACCCCGTCGTCCACTCTATCCTGGCATAATTGAGAATCACAAAGGACAGCTTCCCTGTAACATCCAGCACCAGAGCAGCTTGGAATGTGTTTCTCTGATGAAATAATACAAAAAAACAAAGGAAAAAGATTAAAGGCCTTGAAATCACAAAGTTTCTAAGTAAACTGTGAAACATCCTTGGATCTTTCAGTAATGGCTGACCAGATAATTGCTGCACAATCCAAGAATGTGGGTAATAGCATAATAATAAAGCTAAATACAGCTTAATTACAGATCATTGAATCAGACAAAAAAAAATATTTTAAAAATCATGTTTTTTGTTTTTTTAAACTTATGATAATATCCAATAAATGGCCATGATTCCATTGAAAATTATGTGTTTTTAATCATGAACTGAATGTGCACTAACCCTATCTAAACCTTCTCCTACTGCCCCATAGAATCCAACATCTTCCCATGTTGCAATAAAAACCCAGAATGCCCGGAAATTTTTGTAGGCCGAGTGGTAGTCTTTTATTTGAACAGTAGCCTGAAAGGAAAAATGAAACAGAAAATTGACAAATTATTAGAAAATGTGCACTTGGCAAAGTATTTAAAATTGTCTATACACATATCAGGATCCGGTACAAGGTTTTAAAATGACTTTTTGTCTTCTTGTCGGGCAATGGCATTTGGAGAAAGTTTTAAATAATGGATGATTTAGTTGGAGACCGGCTCTTCGTGAATTAGGACCTTCCTTTTCATTCCATATCACATTATGATTTTAAAACTGCCCCTAGTTTCTATCCTGACCAAAGGGGGACATTTCAAACTTTTGTACTGCATGAGACTCTATGTCAACAAAACCTAACAATGTCAACAAAGTGCTACCAATCTGAACCAAATCTTGCCAATCTGAACCAAGTCCTCACAATCTGAAACCAAGTCCTGACAATATGAACCTATTTCTACAAATCTGCACCCAGTCCTAACAGTCTTAACCAAGTCCTTCCAACCTGAATCAAGTCCTACCAATGCCAACCAATAGAGGATAAAACCCCAGAAATTCATATCCTTTCCAGTTGTATGTGTAAATGACTTACTTCTAACAAGACAGCTGGATCTCTTGTCTCCCTGTACCAGACGGTGCCATTAGATTTGGAGATGTCCACATCGGCCCAGTAAGGTGCTATGATCGGGGTCTCATCAAGCAAGGGGAATTTCTCAGGTCTGTATGTTTTTAATTCTTTGAAAAAAGAGATTACGCCATTGTTGTTTACCTGTTGATTAGAAAAAAAAAGTATTAGGTTTGAGTTAAATATAGAATAATATTAGTTTGTAATCAATTGATAATTTCTGGTACTAGGAGAAGGTTACGGTGACACAAGTCTTTAAAGCAGTGGTTCTCAACCTTCCTAATGCCTCGACCCTTTGATACAGGTCCTCAAGTTGTGGCGACCCCCAAACACAAAATTATTTTCGTTGCAACTTCATAGCTGTAGTATATGTGTTTTCCGATTATCTTACGTGATCCCTGTGAAAGGGCCACTCAACCCCCAAAGGGGTCGCGATCCACAGGTTGAGAACCGCTGCTTTAAATGATCACTTGACAATGTAAGGCCAAGGTGAAGCAGTAAAACATTGATATTTTGGACGTGCAGTAGAATCCCCTACAAATTATCACATAACAATGTATGTACCGTATGCAAGGCCACGGTGAAGCAGGAAGACACTGATATTTTGGGACGCATAGTACAATTCCATAATAACGCGATAACTGTGGACCATAAAATCAGTTAGCGATAATAATTGGGTCGCGTGAATTTGGGGTTTCGTGAAAATAGGATTGGGATTTTTTGACAAAAGTATAAAGACATGTTATTTTGGTAAAACAGACGGGTGCTGGGTGGCCGAGTGGTCTAAACTGAGCAAATCTCAAGTTGATGGTTTAATCCCCACCAAAGCCCAGTCAAGCAAACACCACCAGCAGCCCGGGTGGCTGGGACTCGCCAACCTTGGACGGCAACTCATCTAAGAGAAGGAGATTCATGATTCAAACCCGGAGATGGAGTCCCGATAGGCGGATAACATTGATACAATGAAACATTCCGGCAACTCCCGGGTGGATGGGACTCGTTAGCCTTGGACGGCAACCCTTCTAAGAGAAGGTAAACTTTGAATTCAAACCAGGAGCCAGAATGATCAATAAATTGATCGTGGGCCCTCAAACATAAGAAGAAGAGAAGGATGTTTAAATCTCTTGCGGTTTTGAAGTTGTACTAGACTTGGGGGAAAAAAAAGGGGGGGGGGGGAGATTTACGATTGTGCGAAAACATTTTTTTTTAATACTTGGTGGTTGTTTTGTTTTTCCATTTATTTTGAGGAAAATCTTTCACATGCGAATGAACGTACAAAATTTCGGGATGCATGCCATGAACGCTATATGCCCAAATTCACAATATAACAGTGTTCCACTGCAGTTCCATTGATCCTAACAGCTACAGCAGCCTTTTCCTGCCATATGTACTTCACTACCAATTAATTGCACTGTTTATGCTGAAATTTTTACAGCAAAAATAATTTTCTAAAATGAGTGGCATTAAATATTATCTGGCTGCACAATGACCCCCATCCTTCCAACCAATTAAGGTGCTATAAAGTCTGGCTTTCCCGTTTAATTTTAATAATCATCGCTTTTTTATATTGCTTTTGCTGACAAATCCTTTTGATTGTCTTATGTCGTTATTCAGGCTGTCAAAGACCAATGTCTTAACTATTTCTCTGACACGCCTGAACTCTTCTTCATAGCACCGACGTGCTTGGTATTATCTACTGCTTGGGGACTCAGGGGGGGGGGGGTAGATGTGTAGAGCTTTTTAAAAAAATTATTTAATATGAAATTAACGTTCTTTTATCTACGCTGTGCCAGAAAGCCACCAAACAAAGACCACCGCCCCCAAAATATAGATTTATTTTTATTTCTACATGTGTTGATCTATGCTTCTGATATTTTCCGACGAAGGCTTCTTGCCGAAACGTTCGTTGTTTCGTTGCCTCCCACTTTATTTAAGCCCTTCCCCCATCTTCTACTACTTAATTCGTTTTCCCTCACCTGAATACAGAGGGGGCAAAAAAAAAAGGGGGGGGAGGGGGGGAAAGTTACTAAAATAAAATAAAGATCCACACACACTCACACTTTTTTAATTAAAAAAAAAACAAACTTCTTTGGCCTTAAAAGTTAGAAATATTTTCTTGGTACAGGCGTTCTTACACGGTTAAGACATGAGGCCAGAACTCCGTGACGCCACCATGACATAAAGAACAAGACAACAACTCGAATTTATAACGCAGCAAACAGGGTACCACACCCTACCCTTGACTGGTCTGTCTTATCTCGTCTGCCATTTGTGTCGGTCGACAGCTCGTGACGTCCGGGTCTCAAAAGTTAAGAACCTGAACCAGGGCACTATTGTACATTGTATTATTATTATCGTCTTGTGCTTTTCGGCTTGATTCCCTCCCCTCTTTATCAATAACAATCATTCATCTCAATAATTGAGAATATAAAATAAGACGCAAAGTCTTACTTTTTATTTTCCCTAATGAATTTAATTACTTTACTCATTCACTAAAGACTCCCAAAATCTCTAGTTTGAAAGGACTCCAAAAAAAAAAAAAAAAAAAAAAAAAAAAAAAAAAAAAAAAAAAAAAAAAAAAAAAAAAAAAATCCACTGCCACTACAATGGCGGATCTAGAGTAAAACTGCAATCGGGGGGTGGGGGTGCAACAGTCACGTCAGGTAGGCAGCTGTAAAGAAGTTATCCCAACAAAATATTTAAATAAGCACGCATTTGATATGACAGGGTTTTTTGGTTAAGTGTTGCTCGAAGATTAGACATCTTTATGGGTAATTCTTCTCCGACTATTTTGTGTCCTCGTTTCGGTATCTGTATCCAGGATTTAAACACGCCTTTGCTGTAAAAAAAATTAATTAATAATATCCTAGAAATATGTCATCAACGGAAAACTTCTTTAAAAATGTAGTCAAAACATATACAAAGCAACAACATGGTAAACCCCCCCCCCCCCCCCGAAAACACACTTCTCTTTTCCCCCCTAAAGAGCTGCGGTGAAAGATAGAAGTATAACGTAAAGTACCAGCACAAACGATAACCTGTCGTCCAAGTGTTCCACGGAGCAGAAGGTCAAGTGGTCTCCGGTACAAGTTATGCAACTCAACAAATGTCGCCCAGAATCATTTCATTGAAAACACCGAGCACAAGAAATAAATAAAACTAAACCAATTTCAAGTATATCAGTTGTTTTTTTTTCCTTTAGGAAAGATGGCAAATGTAAAAAACAGAAATGAATAAAAAAAATGATTGTCATCAGGTTTCAAGTGGAAACATCACATTTTGGGCTTGCTGAGGCGAAATGTTAGGTCCAATTCACAATAATTACCCCCTAAGAAAGCGGTTCTCAACCTGTGGGTCGCGACCCCTTCGGGGGTCGAACGACCCTTTCCGTGGGGTCGCCTAAGACCATCGGAAAACACATATATTCTACAGTTATAAAGTAGCGAAGAGCATTTTTTTTGTGGTTGGGGGTCGTCACGACATGAGGAACTGTATGAAAGGGTCGCGGCACAAGCAAGGTTGAGAACCACTGCCCTAAGAAAACAACACTTTTGTGTGTGGTCATCTTTCGTAATCGTGCAACCGTGGTTAAAGTTGTAAACCCCCCCCCCCCCCCAAAAAAAAAAATTTAAAAAAAAATAATAAAAGACTTAGAACCTTTGAAGCACTAATGTTTGGAAGGCACGTGAAGACATAATAAGAAAATTCGTGTCTTATATGGGGATTGTTTCGTCGTCTCGGTGCAGTGCCTGGGGCGAATAGGGTGTTATTTTGAGTAAGTCTCGTGACTTCGTTCAACCTTATATCTCACAACGGATGATCTGATCTGTTAATGGTACAAGCAATGTGGGAGAACTTACGTTCATGAACTTAATGTGTGCTTGGTGTGGTATTCACACTCCTGTCTTTTTTTTTCCCCTCGTGTCCCTTCAGTTTCCATAGAATTCATTAGCTGGGGTCCGCCCCTGCATCCTGCGGACATTTAATATTGAAATGCACTGCAATTTTTGACTGGAGCTGCGGACATTTAATATTGAAATGCACTGCAATCTTTGCCTCGAGCATAATTCAAAGACGTCGTAGGCTTTCAAAATGTTTTATTGACAGGGGGGGGGGGGGGGGGGGAAACCAACAACAATAACAACCCAACTCGTTCGACCGAATTTCTCAATTTTTTTAGAGCAGGCCGATGGTTGATTGTTAACAGAGCAGGCCGATGGTTGATTGTAAACAGAGCAGGCCGATGGTTGATTGTAAACAGAGCAGGCCGATGGTTGATTGTAAACAGAGCAGGCCGATGGTTGATTGTAAACAGAGCAGGCCGATGGTTGATTGTAAACAGAGCATGCCGATGGTTGATTGTAAACAGGGCAGGCCGATGGTTGATTGTAAACAGAGAAGGACGATGGTTGATTGTAAACAGAGCAGGCCGATGGTTGATTGTTAACAGAGCAGGCCGATGGTTGATTGTAAACAGAGCAGGCCGATGGTTGATTGTTAACAGAGCAGGCCGATGGTTGATTGTAAACAGAGCAGGTCGATGGTTGATTGTTAACAGAGCAGGACGATGGCTGATTGTAAAAAGAGCAGGCCGATGGTTGATTGTAAACAGAGCAGGACGATGGTTGATAGTAAAAAGAGCAGGCCGATGGTTGATTGTAAACAGACGAGACCCGAGAAGTACGTGGGACATCAGTATTAAAATGCTGACTGCTGATGATAACAAACATTAGCGCCACACCCAAGTGACTACTAAAGTTCACTTAAAGTAGGTCAGAGTTGATACAAATTAATGACTCGATGTGGGAGATAAAGATACCGTCGATGGGGAGATAAGCTATGTTTGTTTTTTTTTGGTTTATTTTTTTTAGGGGGGGGGGGGGGTCTCGTCATTTGGTCAAAGGTGAAAGGGGGTATTTACGGCCGTTGCTTGTGATGTAGCGTTTAAATTTTTTTTTTACAGGTGCTCCAAGTGTACATACATGGATTTGGATACATCTTATATTATTCTAATATGATGGTTTGGGTTAGAGTGGTTGAATACTACTTAAGCACGACTTTTTGGGGGTGTATTAACAGACGGTGAATAAAATACATCTTAAATCTGGACTCGGTTACATTTACGCCACCTTTGGTAGAAATATAAGAATTGAGAGCATAGGATTAAAAAACGATTTAAAATATTATTGTTGGGTTTGAAGACCAAATGAGGTATCAAATGAAAGATAATTGAATGTACTATACATTTGTATTCTTAATTATTCAGTTTTACTAAAATAAACTACAACAAATGACATCCGAATAGCATTGAGTCTAATGGTACCCGGGTGCAAATGGCGGCGCTGCGTGTCCGGGTCCATTTTGACTAATGCTATTAGAATGTCATTTGTGGTAGTTTATTTTAGTTAAAATGAAGAATTAAGTTTACAAACGTAGAGTGCATTCAATTATCTTTCATTTGATACATCATTTGGTCTTACCAACCCAACAATAATATTTCAAATCGTTTTTTTTTTAATCCCAACCTCTCAGTTCTCATTACCCGGGTACCAATAGCCACTTCGAAACAGCAATGGGACATTGTGCGAGCCTGCAGTACCTGCCGCCTCTAAACGTTTTATCCCGTTGGTTATAAAGAAAATGCCTGCCCCCCCCCCCTCCCGAAAGAAATTAAATTAAAAAAAAACATTATCATTGGCTCATTATCTTTTCTTTATCTGAACTAAAAGACCGAACCCTTACCCCTAACTCCCCTATCCCTCACTCCCCCCCCCCCCCCCAGCTTGATATCATATGCGGAAGTCGTGGAATGTCCAAACCAAAGTTCGGTATCTCAGCTAGCTCCTGTGTGCAGGCATTGAACAATACAACAGATCATCTGGATTACTCACTGTCTGCCAAATGAATGTTTAAACCAAAAAAAAAAAACAGGTAGAGGCCAAATGAGCATTTGCAGGGAGCACACACGCCCAAGCACACACAGCTCACGTCATTAAACTAAGAACTGTCATTCGAATTCTCGTCTCGCATCAAGGGAGAACAGCGAGGAGCGCGAACAAAACGGAGACGCGATGGGAAGTTATCGTTAAGACTGGTGACAGATGAATGAAATATGAACACAAATTAGCAATGAAAACAAAATATTTAGTTTTTTTCAGAAGGCAATAAGGCTTTAAGTCCCTTTCAATTTTAAGATTAGATCGAAAAAAAATATGGCATATTTGCATGTGCACAAGGCGAAGGAAAAGGTGGATGGGTAGCGGTGCAGAGGAGTGGTCGGTACTTTTTTTTCTTTATATGGAGGTGCGGCATTGCCGGCCAACTGCAGAGTTGTTTTTTCTTTTTGAAATGTGTATGTGGCCCCCCCCCCCCCCTACAACCTATCATATTTAAAGCAGGCGAAGACCTCATATAAAATCAAGAATCACAGAGCGCACTATCATTTCTCTATCAATGTTTTTACTTCTTCGCCAAAGACGCCGTCCTTTTTCCCCTCCTACAAACATGAACCCACCCACCCCCTCACTTAAAACCTCCGATATTTCCTGTAAATCAATACACATCCTTTTAAACGTGTACCTTTCCTATCCCCCAACCCCATGACGTATCAACGAAGTAAATCCTCTCTAGCCCAAAGCGCACAGTTTATAACCTGTGAAATCATCTTATTTCACCAGCTGCCAATATGGGGGCCACGCCCAACTGTTTATCTAACATCCAAAAGAAAAAAAAACGTTACCTTTCTAGGAGTTTCCCCATCTGTCGATTCTATCAAGGTCACACAAATCGGGGGGGGGGGGGGGGGGGTAGTTGAACATATATCTTTGCATCCACGAGTCCCAACAATATACAAAATACATACAACTGATTTGTGGAAATGCATTCATCTTACACTCACTATTAGTAGGATAGTGACATCAATGGAAGTAAGTATTGATAACTTCCAATCACGCTAATGGGAAGTAAGTATTGATGACTTCGTGTCAAATTAAAGGTAAATAAGTTAAGTTCGAGGAATCCGGTCACGCTAATGGGAAGTAGGTATTGGCGACCCCCAAGTCACGCTAACGGGAAGTAAGTATTGGTGACCCCCCAGTCACGCTAATGGGAAGTAAGTATTGACGGCCTCCAGTCACGCTAATGGGAGGTGAGTATTGAAGACAGAGATTATAATCAATGATATTGGAAAGTAGGTATTGATGAAGGAGATTCCAGTAAAGTAACTTGGAAGTAAGCAGTGATTACATATAAAGATTATTGACCGAGTGGTCGGAAGAAATTATATGTAAGACTCCCGCCTGAAGATTACCTATCCATTCTTCTTCCCACAGTATTTTAAAAAAAATAAATAAAAGTTTAAACATAGACTGTCGTGTGCACTCTAGTAGTTGTTTGTTTGTCTGTATCCAGTAGTCTGACCATGTTATATCACGTTCAGACTCAATCTGTCGGCCCATCAGCAAGTCATGGACACCCGGAGGTCTGCGACTGAATGAAGTCAACACCGTAACACTACTACCGTCAACACTCGCATCTATCTTATCAGGCCTTTTGTAAAGTATCTTGTTTACAACGACTTTATAGAGCAATGTCACACTAATACAGCTATACACAACACACTTTATAGAGCAATGCCCCGCAAACACACCCATACATGCCACGCACATACACCCACACATGCCACAGACTTTATATATAGCAATGCCACACACATACACCCACACACCCTACAGCCTCAAAGTGGTGTGGAGTTAACAAAAATAGTCTCGGTGTACAGTTACACAATATGTTGTCACAGTTGTTATTCTCCTGGAATTCAACAATGTCCTAATTTGACGACCTGCCAACCATACAATAGATGCGTTACTAGTCATCGCGGTCGGTAATGCCTGGTCCAGAAAGAAACGTCATGGTTTAATGACAAAATAAAGCATATTTGACAACTGAATTCTTACATTTCAGCTGTTGCAGTTGACCTCCTGGAGCCAACACCCCTGAAACCCTAAACAACCCCTTCATCGCATATTCCGATCCAAACCTACCACACGCAACCCACCCTACCACACGCAACCCACCCCGAAGCCCACCCTACCACACGCAACCCACCCGCAGCCCACCCTACCACACGCAACCCACCCGCAGCCAACCCTACCAAATGCACCCCACTCACATCCCAGCAAACCACATGCACCCCACTCACATCCCAGCCTACCACATGCACCCCGTCCGCGACCCACTCTACCACATGCCTCCAACCGCAGCTCACCCTGTACCCCATCCAAATTAAACAAGAGTACATCAACTCAGAACCTCCCCCCCCCCCCCCCTCAAAACACTTCACTCGGCCATCCCATGTAATCCACCAACAGCGACCACTTTTACCCCCGCCAGAGCCACTCCGTGTACTTCACCCGGAACGACCCCCCATGTACCCCACAGATATCCACACCTAATCCCCTCCCCGTTCGACTAGCTCAATTTTTGCGTGTAAGAGAATCCATCAATGCTGACATGTGATGAGAAATCAGTCCTCGCATTTCATTCCTTTCTTCTATGGACCAGTGGTTCTAATCCCGTATAATAAATGGAAACTACTGTATACTCATTCCATCAGTCACTTAATGAAAATACCACCCTATTTCTGGGTGGTACGACTGCGCCTTTGTCTACAAACGGCGCCCCCTCGCCCCCAACAAAAAAAATAATTATTAGAGAGAGCATCTATTCTAATACTGTAATGGCGAACTATTTCGAAACATCCCAATCAACACGGCCCACCAAACTTTTGATTCATTAATCAACGTATTGTAAAATATATATAACGTAGTGTGTGGTAAACTTATTTTTAGGAGCTGAGATCTTATGCGCCCATGGGGATCACCGCGATAACAACCAGATAGGATGTGGAGAAAGAGTCTTACCATGTCTTTAAGAGCATTTAATCTCCCCCCCCCCCCTTTTTTTTACTTTCTGTCACAAGTCATTTGCTGCCTTTTTGGATACTACTTCTCAGCTAAGTGCTATTTTAAAAAATATTTTTTAAAATTTTATTCGTTTTTTCTGTTTGTTCGCTGACGAAGGCTTCCTGCCGACACTTCGTTGTTTTGTTGCGTTTCTTTTTTCAGGTTTAACCTTACTTTGTTTTACATGTACTAATTTCATCTTTAAGAGGAACCAGTCCGCTACTCTTTTGCAACTGCAAACACAGACTAAAATTAGATCTGATCAAGGCTAGCTGAACATGGACAAAGTATAAGAAATGTCGTCTCAAGTTTTGTGTACCTTGTTGTTTGGCAGGATGAATATGTGCCGCTGACAATTATTTCCAGCCCCTTTCTCCCATATTTCAGCACAACAATACGTGCGTGAGTAGGCTCCAGCGGTTTATCGAGTATGAAGAAAGTCGACAAGTAATTTCTGATGCCGCGGGGCTGGAGGAAGGTGGCCATAAACAAAGCTATTGTCTGAGCAACCTCAACATTTCATTGAGAAATCACTGTGATAAAATTATCTTAATTATTAGAAGAAGCTATTTAACTGAGGCTAATTGCTTCAATAGTTGACCCCCCCCCCCCTGCGATCCACAAATTGCGAGAACCGCTCCCCCCACTCCGCCTTTCCCCTTTCCTCCATTGAGCGGGTGGGTTTTTCCTCACCTTTACCAAACCCGTGGTAGAAGTCGACCTCTTCTCTTACTTCAAATACAACAAGCAGCACAAAAAATAAATAAACACAGCCATAGTGTTTACAGCGATTGTTCAGCCAGGTTTTCTCTCTCTTCTACTCGGTGTGGTACTATCTCTGCGCTCAGCACCTTGTTTCACAGAGATTTTTATCACATCTCTTCTGTGCAACTTGCGCGCTTTTGTGGATTTTGGTTGTTGTTTTTCCTTTAAAGATCGTTCATCTTTTTTAATAACTAAAAACTATTCGATAAAAAAACAGCACGAATGACAATTACATAAAATATAAATGATAGATACGCTGAATTGAATACGTTCAAGTAGATATCTATCAATCACAATTGAAGGGTTCAAGGGAAAAACCAGTGATGTCAATTTTTCGAAATTTGCCAGTTATCTCCCGTGTGGCTACATTCCATTCAATAGAATAATATGACACATAGGTCCAGCTGAAAAAGCAGTTTAGTCAATAAATAAATAGTTCGAAATTTTAATATTTTGATACTTTTATGAGGAATTTTATAACATTTTTATCATTGCTGGTTTTTCCCTTGAGCCCTTCAATTGGGTACGATGATGCTGTTGAGCAAAACTGGACAGCGCGCGTGCCAGATTGGCAAACGCTTACAAAACACGCTCTTTGAATTGTGTGAACCCATATTTCTGTCTTTGTTTTGAAGAAGGTGTTATTACTATTACCATGATATAAAATGCATGCATTACAAGCAGCATATAGTAAATCCATTTACTCCCTTCCGCCCCTCGCTACCCTCACCCCATTGCACTTGATCAAAGCTTTAAACCCAGTCACACTGATGACAGTTGAACATGTACGCAGTTGAATGTCCCATTGTGAAATGGACAAATTTTTAAGTGGCAAATAAACGGGGCACATTTTTTTTAATGCTCTTAAATAAAATTATAAAAGCGTCATTCGTATCTTTGTCCCGAGGGCCAACTGAAAGTGAACTATAAAAAAAATTGTCATTGAACACACTGGCGACTTTCAGATCAATGCACATATGCACTAAGATATTAACTCTCATTGAAATAGAAACAGGTTTTGTGTGCGGCGATTCCCTTATCGACTTTATAAACAAATTCCAAAGGCGGAGTCGCCCGTGACGTCATTGATGAGAAGAGCGCACGCACCCCCACGTGCAGAGACAAGGTGTGAGCCCACGTGTAAACATGACCAGACAAGACAGCAAGATCGGCACCTACATGAAATAAGTCGTATCCACGTCTGCTCAAACGTCACGTCGGACTGCGGAATATGTTGTTTGATTACTGTTGAAGAGCACGCCCGGCGGTTTACGGAATAGATCTATTCGGCGATGTAAGCAGGAAAGAGCACATCAAACTCTAAACAAATAGATCTATTCGGCGACGTGAGCAAGAAAGAGCACATCAAACTCTAAACAAATAGATCTACTCGGCGATGTAAGCAAGAAAGAGCACATCAAACTCTAAACAAATAGATCTATTCGGCGACGTGAGCAAGAAAGAGCACATCAAACTCTAAACAAATAGATCTATTCGGCGATGTAAGCAAGAAAGAGCACATCAAACTCTAAACAAATAGATCTACTCGGCGATGTAAGCAGGAAAGAGCACATCAAACTCTAAACAAAGAATTTAAAATTGTTAAAAAAAAATATTGGGGGAGTGGGGTGGCGGGGCGGGGGGTGGTGGTGGTGGTGTGGCGGTGGAGGGGGTGGGGTGGCGGCGGTGGGACAACAAAAACAAAACAAACCAAAAAATGCAAGTCTTAAAATAAAATCTACAAACTAAAGCTTAAGCATAAGTATATGAATACAATCTCCAAAATAATGTCTCTACACTAAAGTCCGTGGATTGGTTTGATTTCATACCAATATTAGTAGACAAAAGGGGGCATTTAAAAAAAAATATTGTTGCTATAAATCTTCATGTATAGATACAAGACAATCAACTTTAAAGTGTATCCCAATTTGTGGAGCTGCGACATTCATGAGTTTTTACACAAGAAAAGTGAATGTATTATTCATTATTTAAACTGTTCTTTTATTCTGAACATCCCCCCTCCCTCACTCCCATAGTTCCTCCCTCACTCCCAATCCCCATGCCTCACTCCCAACCCTCCTCCCTACACTCCCAACCCCCCTCGCTACACTCCCAACCCTCCTCCCTACACTCCCAACCCCTCTCCCTACACTCCCAACCCCTCTCCCTACACTCCAAGCCCCTCTCCCTACACTTCCAACTCCTCTCCCTACACTCCCAACCCCTCTCCCAACCCCCTCCCTACACTCTCAACCCCCTCCCTACACTCCCACCCCCTCCTTACAATCCCAACCCCCCTCCCTACACTCCCACACCATCCCTACACTCTCAACCCCCTCCCTACACTCTCAACCCCGTCCCTACACTCCCAACCCTTCTCACTCCTAACCCCTCTCCCTACACTTCCAACCTCCTCCCTACACTCCTAACTATAAAACTACATTTACAAGTTGAAGATCTGCTTTTATGCCATTGTTTATCACGCATCCAAGGGCGGGTAAATCCTGTCGGCTCGTACGTTTTGCTAAGGGCAACAGCTTCTTAAGTTTGTGGACGATGCAGTATTAGCCTGCCTGTATACTGTTTGTGATAGCGTTTTTTTGCCATGGAAAATCCAGTGACATTTTATCCTTACACTTAGGGACAATATTTGGGAGTGGGGATGGAAAAGGGGGGGGGGACAAAGGATCAGATAGGCAAAGTTAGATATTTAGTGATTTAATATATTGGTGGAGTTTAACGTGGAAGAGTAGGGAGTGAGGGTAGGATAACATGGAACAAACAGAGAGTCGAGTGGGAGAGGAGGAGAGAGAGAGGGGGGAGAGAGAGTTAACGATATAACATAGAGTACAAGCCTTATACAGAAAGACGGCTGAAGTCAGACATTAATTGATTGGCAGCAGCCAAAACAATATCCATTATTATATTACAAGCCCTATACAGAAAGATGGCTTAAGTCAGACAGCAAACCTACCATGATATAACAAGCCCTATACAGAAAGATGGCTGAAGTCAGACAGCAGACCTATCATTATATTTACAAGCCCTATACAGAAAGATGGCTGAAGTCAGACAGCAGCCCTACCATTATATTTACAAGCCTTATACAGAAAGATGGCTGAAGTCAGACAGCAAACCTACCATGATATAACAAGCCCTATACAAAAAGATGGCTGAAGTCAGACAGCAAACCTACCATGATGCAACAAGCTCTATACAGAAAGATGGCTGAAGTCAGACAGCAGCCCTACCATTATATTTACAAGCTCTATACAGCAAGATGGCTGAAATCGGACAGCAGACCTGCCATGATACAACAAGCCCTATACAGAAAGATGGCTGAAGACAGACAGCAAACCTACCATGATATAACAAGCCCTATACAGAAAGATGGCTGAGGTCAGACAGCAAACCTACCATGATATAACAAGCCCTACTATACAGAAAGATGGCTGAAGTCGGACAGCAGACCTGCCATGATACAACAAGCCCTACTATACAGAAAGATGAGCCCCTGAAAGACGAAAGGAGCGAGAGGAAGAGAGAAGGTCATCGCTGGAATGTTTGGGCGTGGTTGAGAATGGCTTAACATAAGTCTAAGAGTGTGTGCGTCTTAACGGCTGAACAGCAGTTCCATTTACAATGTACTTACAAATATGTGTACATACGGTTCGCAGCGTCAAGTGTCGCATATGGATTCGCCTATTACATCTATTTAATATAAACACCGGCTCGAGATATGGAGGCATTCAATAAGCAAAATGGCTACGGTCTTCTAAAAATAGCATTGATAATCCCCGACTAAACATGTCCTGAACATTTGATTTTAACAAGATCGAATGAAAATGTTTGATTTTCACTGATAAACACAAGATAGAATGAAAATGTTTGATTTTAAACGATAAACACAAAATCGAATGAAAATGTTTGATTTTAACTGATACACACAAGATTGAATGAAAATGATTGATTTTAACAGATATATATACAAGATCGAAAGAAAATGTTGGGTTATATTATAACTGTTATATACAAAATTGTATGAAACTGTTTGATTTTAACTTATCTATACACGAGTATACGAATTTTTAAACATTTCAACTGATATATTCAAGAGCGAATAAAAAAATATTTGATTTCAACTGATGAATACTGTTTGCGCGCGGTATGATAAAAGATTAGATGTGTCTACAGTTTCACGGGTGATAAAATAAAAATCATATTCCATAACACCCCCACGCCCCCCTTCCCCACTGCCAACGGGGACGCCTCTTGCTGCAAATATTATTGTTCTGCTATTCAAACGAAATTTTTAAAAATTATTCGCGTGGGTTCAGTACATATTCCCTGGCGTATATCTGAGATACGAAAACATGACTTAAAGAAGTAAGCCCTTGACCTTATTCCCTACAAGTCAACGAGTGTGTGTGCGTGTGAGAGTACGAGACAAAAGAGTGTGACGTTGATGGTACAACCGGGATTAAGACACTGCACGGTTTAGAAAGTGTGTGTGTGTGTGTGTGTGTGAGTGTCTGTGAGTGAGTGTGAGTGTGTGTGTGTGAGTGAGTGTGAGCGTGTGCGTGTGAGAGTACGAGACAAAAGAGTGTGACGTTGATGGTACAACCGGGATTAAGACACCGCACGGTTTAGAAAGTGTGTGTGGGTGGGTGGGGGGGGGGGGATCTCTTTCATTGAACGGACAGTTTTGGTAGGTGGAGAATGGCAGTTGCGTATCCGAAGTGAAGCGTGGTTTTGTGTAGAGGGGAAGTGGCTTATCCAAAGAGAGGCCTGTGTAGGTGGAAAAGGACAATGGCTTATCCAAAAGGATGTCTGTGTAGGTGGATAAGGGTCTGGTGAGAACCCTCCTCGATGATCGAAACACTGATTTTAATAATTTAACACTTTGACCCCCTGTAATTATTTTGGTTGTGTTTTGTTTAAGTAACCATCAAGTGTTCTTGGAGTCCCCTTGTGTCTAAATTAAAACCACCTCGGGAAGTTGCTCCGTGCAATTTATTAAGAACTGTGTTGCAGATATATAGAACTTATTAACTGTTAATAAAAATACATTGCACTTCAATCCAACAAGTCAAAAGATGTTCCAGTGAAATTTTAAGAGGCCAGTCTGAAACTTTCTGATAAAACATCACCGAGTATCAAATATATTTAAAAAAAATAATATATATATATTTTTAAAAAGCTGATTTATTATTTTGTCTTCTTGTTTAAAAAAGCATTCTTTGGAGCAGTGTCGGTGGTAGTGTAGAAAGTAATAAAGCAGCGACTGCAGCTTGAATCCAGGAGTTTCTCATTCGTTTCACATATTTGAGGCTAAATATAGCGTTGACAAGGGTGTTGTAATAATACCAACACACCGCCAAGGTAAGGTAACGGTTAATCTACTGAAGATGCACTGACGTCATAAGGTGCAAGGATTTTTTTTCCTTCTCGCTTCAAACTTTCCTTTCCGCCTGTTGTTGTGCCCAATGCCGAGGTTTGAGCAATGCTTAAGGCATTTGAACAATCTGTATCACAATAAGTCGCTTAATGTGGGTCTTTGAACGCCAGTGGTCGGTCATATTTTCTTTGTGGCAGGGACCGGGGAAGGACTGTATCCCGAGAAGAGCTTCAGGGTCACCCCGCTAAACACGGCACGAATTAAAACTAAAAATGATCTCCACCACGGCACATGATATACCCCCGTCCACCACATGATATTTCACGGTGTCCATCCCATGATATTTCCCCCGTGTCCACCACATGATATTTCCCCCGTGTCCACCACATGATATTTCTCCCGTGTCCACCACATGATATTTCCCCCGTGTCCACCCAATGATATTTCCCACGTGTCCACATAATGATATTTCCCCCGTGTCCAGTCCATGATATTTCCCCCCGTGTCCACCACATGATATTTCCCCCGTGTCCACCACATGATATTTTCCCCGTGTCCACAACATGATATTTCCCCGTCAGTTTTCAAGTTTTTATTTAAATTTTATTTGGCCATTTCCAATTTTAAAAAAAAATCTGAATTCCTGATAGTTGAAGCTTAAGGTAACACGGGGATATATGTTAAGAACCATTCACCATAGGTCATAGGGGAACCATGTACACAGGTGTACTCTAGATCAGTGCTACTCAAAGTGGTGGTCCGCGGACCGGTGCCGGTCCGTGGGCCATCATCCGCCGGTCCGCAGAAGTTTTCAAGAAAAATAGTGCACCGGTCCCTGGTGCAATGGAAAAAAGTTCCTGCCGGTCCGCCATATTAAAAAGTTTGAGAAGCACTGCTCTAGATGACCATAAGCTGCTGACGTAATAATCGTCATAAAAAAATACAATATCTATAAGAACAGAGCAAGTTTTGCTTATAAGCACCCAAACAACTGATAAAGCCTGCAATACCCCCCCCCCCCCCCCCCCCCCCCCAAACCAAAGTTAGAACTTTGTAATTTTAAAAAAATGCAATAACAATATGAAGCGACATAATATAGAGATTGGGCTGTAACATATGTGCGAAATGAGGGCGAACTAAGGGCAGAAGGGTACTCACAACATGCACTCCATGTAGTCACGTGCGCGCGTGTGAAACTACCGGGCATGTCTTCTGGCAGTAGGAGAGTCGTGTTTCACCGGGCATGTCTTCTGGCAGTAGGAGATTCGTGTTTCACCGGGCATGTCTTCTGGCAGTAAGAGAGTCGTGTTTCACCGGGCATATCTTCTGGCAGTAGGAGAGTCGTGTTTCACCGGGCATGTCTTCTGGCAGTAGGAGAGTCGTGTTTCACCGGGCATATCTTCTGGCAGTAGGAGAGTTGTAGAAACACAAGAATCCTCTAGCGGGAGATCGGGTATGGCATGGCTGAATATACAGTGAGTACTTCCCGAGCCAGAGATTGTATCAGGTCACTTCATGGAGTGAGCCATTCCTGAGCCAAAGATTGGATCAGCTTATTTAGTAAAGAGGGCCCATTTCGGGGCCAGAGATTACATTAAAGAAGTCTTCATTTTTTATTTATTTATTTTGTCATGACGCAGCCCTGGTTTCAATTTAAAACAAACATGGTGAGAGCTTGCAGAAACACTGTCTTTTAATAAAATACTGACTAATGCAGGATAACCATAATGAATAATGACAATGCAATCGTTAGAATTAATTGTGCTATAAAACGACACCAAGCGCGAGCACTTTCCCGTTTTATCAGAAGGAGTCCCATTTATATTTTCCCACTCTCCTGGCGTTCAGGGGTTAGGGTTCATTGAATTTTCACCCAGGAATAGGGTGCCTTCAAATGTGCAGTGAGAACCCTCGCCGGAGCACATGTGTACACGGGGAGATAATCCTGACACCCCCAGAACACACCTGTTTTGTGTAACCTGTCCTTGTTATACAGTAGAAATTCATCGCGGCGAGCACCCCCAAGGAAATGTCGCGGGAGTATATCTACAAACGTCTGTGGTCCGAGGCCGGGTCTAGTGGGGCGGTCACGATTTCCGACTGATTTATAGATTTTAACTGGTGCGCACACGTGGGCTACTACTGACTGCTGCACGTCGCACGCGGCTACTGTTATGGTCCCAAGGCTGGGCTGCACTCCTAATGAGGGTACCAATGAAACCAGGCAGGCGCAACTCTTGAGTTTCAATTATACTTGGAATGTTCGTTTCTGATGCGATTAGCAATCGAAATACTTCGAGAAATGCGCCATGTATTCTCTTACATTATATCAAGTATTTTCTGTGACGTTTACAGTATGACATGAATATGATTGAGTAGAACAGCCCCAAAGAGTGCAGAAATCTTCAATGCAATGAGCGGTGTAAAGATTGCACTGGTGACGAAATGAGAAATATTCATTGAAACTACCGTTTAGATAAGAGGCATGAAGGCATGTGCAACGTTTTCAACCGATGTGTTCGCAGTTTTCTTTCTTTTCATTTATGTTTTCCCTCTTCCTTTCTTTACTGCAATATCATTACCAATATTCCTAAGGCTGGATTTGCCACTGAGTAGTATAGCCTCGTTGAAAACAGTTTTTTTAAGTATACCACGGTGATGGTATGCTCTCTACAGTTGTCAGGTATTCACAAACTAAATCTTCCATATACAGAAATAAAAACATAATAAAATTCAGTGCTGCACTGTTTGCATGCGTAAAATATACACAGATAGATAAAAAAAAAGGAAGTTACTTTTTAACCATAAAAAAATTACTTAACGAGAAATTGAATGATCGCAGAAGCGTTTCATGTTTAAAACTCTTAAGGCGGTGGGTGATCTCTTCTCCAGCAAGTTTGCGCCGGCGCGCGAGTGGGGAAAAAAACAAACTATTACGCTTTGGAGCCAAAAGATTAAATGGCCGCATAAAAACTAGGATAATATTTCCCGTGCAAGAAACAGGAACAACAACTCAGGGTACGTAGGAATGACGGGCATGAATGAAAGCAAACCACGAGAAAATAGTTCACTTTTGCTACGTCATGGGAATATCCCCGTTGGCAGATTTTCAGATTTTCCAAGACATAAATTTAGCTAAATCGTTGTTTGTTGGAGCAATCAAGAACCTTCTTTTGAATTTAGAGGGGAGGAGGGATAGTTCGGTTACTACTAGCAATATGACCCGGTATGAGGCAGAAATATTTGCTCATGCTGTCCTCGTGTCTTGACCTTTCAAAAACTCCCAAAAATAAAAATAAATAAAATTTTCACAGCGCGTAAATGTACCACAACAGAATGGCAGAATACAACAACGGAATGGCAGAATACAACAACAGAATGGCAGAATACAACAACGGAATGGCAGAATACAACAACGGAATGGCAGAATACAACAACGGAATAGATCAATAAATGTTTTTGGATTGGGAAGATAGAACAATTGAATGTTAGATCGGAGACAAGACGAGGTATTACAAAGGAAAACAGCATGTTGAGTCAAGTGACAAGGCCGGTATGGTGAATCTAACTCGCCCCCCCCCCCTCCCAGCTTTAAACGACGAAGAAACATCAGAGAGCACTCAGTAGAGATGGGCGCTGACAAACAATGGCAAGTGTTGAGTTAATTTTATGGGCGTTAACCAAATGTTTATTGGTTATTGCTATGGTTAATATATTTATTGAGGGAAAATGTGTGTGTGTGTGGTGTGTGGGGGGGTGTGTGTTCCCAGTGTGTGTTAAATGTGCTATTTGCAGAAAACGCGATCTCAAACTCAATAATGTAATTCTATAATTAGCTCCAATCATCTGAACATCAAAATGGCGTATGCTTATAGGTATTTTTAATAGTTTATACAGCTATCAATTATGAAGGATTAAGAAAAATGTAAGAGAAAACAGGCCCGGGGGGGGGGGAGTAATAATGATACCTCGTTCTCTGGGGGTGGGGGAGTAATAATGATACCTCGTTCTCTGGGGGGGGGGAGTAATAATGATACCTCGTTCTCTGGGGGGGGGGAGTAATAATGATACCTTGTTCTCTCGGGGTCATCCAGCGGCGCGGAGAGAGGCAATTTGTTGTCGGGTACCAGATTCCTAGAAGAATAATCCCAGGCCTTGTGGATTTCGTCCTAAAGAGCAACAACTACATTTATTAACTATGATTGTTATTTTGGTTCTTAAAAACAGATTTTCAGCACTGTTTAAAAACTTTATAGTCCCCCCACCCCAAAAAAAAAAAAAAGCAACTTTAAGCCCAAATATCTTTCACAGCCCGAAAAGTTCATTACAAATAGGCGATAGCTAGCTCCAATTGAATATTTTACGAACTCGAGTTAACCTAACGCCCCGGAAGTAAACGGGATGGTGAGTAACATGGCTACAGTTACAAAAACCCAGATAATTATAGCAACCGTTTACTCGCCCGCCGAAGGGTTTGCCTTGTGGACTGCTGGAAAAAAAAAACGTCATAAGCTCTGCTGAAACGAGGCGGGGGATCTTGCACTTGAATACAACCTTACTACACGATAATCCATTTCATTGACCATGCAATGTCTGTACGCTGCCTATGTCCCTGCTGTGGGCGCCATAATACATATTTGTTCACCCTGACACCTTGACCGCGTCGTCATCTTGCGTGTAGCTGTTTGTGGCTTTGTCGACTCCTTGTCATTGTTTGGGGAAATTTTCAATCAATTTTATTGGATACCTCCACGTGCTGGACTTATTCAACGATCTGTTTTACTTTTACAAAAACTTTAACAATAGGATTTAAACAATTAATGCTCAAGCTAATTAAGTCCCCCCCCCCCCCAATAATAATAAAAAGAGCAGAAAGCTGGGGGCAGATGGCTCACCGGTCGTCGAAAACTGAGATGGATCGACGTTGTAGAGAAGGACCTACACGAGATGGGGGTTCGCGCATGGAGGCGGAAAGCCATGGGTCGATCCGAAAGGAAGGGTGCGGTGGAACAGGCCAGGCCCCTACATGGGCTGTAGCCCCACTGATAATGGTGACTGCGAATGACCACGCCCTTGCCAAAGGAATGTCATTTAATATCCAGCGACCAACGGTTTCACTTTCATAACTTTTCCCCCCGGGTCGAAGCATCGTCCTATAATACTTAATTAACGTGGATTTTGGGAATGTTACACTCTCGCGGCGACCAATGTGAACGTCATCTCTAATAGTCCCCCCCCCCCCTAACTGTACCACAAATATAATGATCGGTCCTTGAATATATGCATATACATTTACAGCTAATAGCCGCACCTTGTGCACCTCCTCCAATACTCAGCCACAGAACGCGTGCGTCATTTAGTGCTCTACTACCATTGCCATTATCCCAAATAATCGAAATCCGGATAAAACACTGGCAAACCTTTTCAGCACAAGTTAGACTCGTGACACTGTTCCAAGCCCGCTCCACGTCGTTAGAGAGTATAACCTGCACGTGACCTTAAACGATTAGATTTTTAAAAAATACATTTTTAAAAATTCGTCAGATATGTGTAATTTCAAAGTTATAGTAAAGAGCACCCCTTTGTCCTCTTCGTTTCGCAAATCTCAGACCACGCAAATGTCGTATAAATGTCATGGCGACCTACTATCAAGGTCATCTAGCCATACCGTTTGAACACGGGAGCCTTAAACAGTTTAGCAAACCATCGCATAGTTGCCGGCGTAATTATCTTATTTTACCCTACCCACACGGCTACGCCTCTGTCTTGAGTGTACATCATTAATAGCTAGTAACTGTACACAAAAAAATCAAGAACTGGACTACGCCCATTTTAGTATTTACCCGATTTGGCTATCTTGCCAAAATGCAAGAACTTCAGGGTAGCACTTTCGTGTAAGTTTGTGTGGAAGGTTGGTTTGTAGATGGTTGATTTCTTGGTTGTGTGAAGGGTTTGTTTGTAGATGGTTGATTTCTGGGTTGTGTGACGGGTTGGTTTGTAGAAGGAGGTTTATTTATGGGTTGTGTGGAGGGTTGGTTTATTTATGGGTTGTGGAGGGTTTGTTTGTAGATGGTTGATTTCTGGGTTATGTGGAAGGTTGGTATCTGTGTTGTGCGGATTTCTGGAATGTGAAAATATGTTTAATGAATACAACTGTCGTGTGTGAATCAATAAAGTGTGTGTTTATCAAAATGCTGAAAATAGTGTGTGAAGAGATGATGTGTGCGCGCGGTTGTTGTTTGCGCACACAGAGATGTGTGGTTGTATGTTTGTGTACGAAAGGGGTGTGTGTGAGGGTTTACCTGAAGGTGGAGACGTGGGTTTTGCACGGTGATGTGCTCTATATGTGTGGTTGCTGTGTAGTGTTGAGTGTTGCAAGGTTCATTTGATGTGGTGTAGTTTGTGTGAGAAGGATGGGTGTGGTTCCTGTGAACAGTAGGGCGTGATTCGTATAAGGTGACAGGTTTGGTTTATGATGGGAGAAAAGTGAAAATTTGTGGTGCGTGAGAGAAAAGGCCTGGTTCATATGATAGAAGGGCGTCGTAGAACGCTTTAGAAGAAGGGTGTGGTTTAAGTGAAAGCGTGTGGTTTGAGTGAAAGGGTGTGGTTTGAGTGAAAGGGTGTGGTTTGCGTGAAAGGATGTGGTTTGAGTGAAAGGGTGTGGTTTGAATGAAAGGGTGTGGTTTGAGTGAAAGTGTGTGGCTTGTGAAGAGAAAGGCGTGGTTCATGTGAGGAGAAGGGCGTGGTTAAAGTGAGAAGAAGGACGTGGTTCATCAGAGGAGAATGATGAATTTTTGTGTGAGGAGAAGGGCGTGGTTTGCTTGAGCAGACGGGTGTGGTTTGTGTGAGGAGAAGGACGTGGTTCATTTTAGGAGAAGGGCGCGATTCGTGCGAGGAAAGGGGCGTGGTTTGTGTAAGAAGGGCGAATTTCATGTCAGGAGAAAGACGTGGTTCATGTTATGAAAGAGGACTGGTTCGTTGGAAAGGGCGTGGTTTGTTGGAAGGGCGTGGTTTGTTGGAAGGGCGTGGTTTGTATGAGAATGGCGAGGTCTGTGTAAGAATACGTATGTTTTTTTGTGCGTATAAGGTATGCTTTCGGTTTATTCTACTTCATTTGTGTGTGTGCAGTAGCAGTAGAGGATGACTTACTTGTATTCAATTTTTTTTAAAATAGTTGACATTTAAAACAACAGTAACATGTTGTAAATATATCTTAGATGGTAAGCACAACTGAGTTGAAGTGGCTATAATGTGATGACTTGTGTGCTGGATTTTCAAGTGGCAGAAGTCAATGCCATAAGAATCTCATCAATCAACCCCGAGCCCACCCCCTTTTCCCGAAACACTTTCATAAAATGTTCACAAGTAGAGTAAAAATGTCTAGAACAGCAATAAGACAGCAACATCACTTGCTCCTCTCGTGGATAACAACACCTTCTGACATCACGGGGCTCCAGTTCTGGAAGCGGGGCTGGGTCACAAGGTTTCGAACGATGGTTATTTGAAAAATACTTTTTTTAAAAAAAAAAAACATTGGAATCCTCTTCCTCTGAGTTTGGTCTCATCATTTAAGACATTGATAAAAACCTCCCTACAAAACATTGATGAGTTCAGAATATTGCGCCATTTTTTGTACCCCATCCTCAAGCACTTGACACAGACACACCCCAACGAACATGTTACAGACAATCATAACAACACATATTTTTTGTTAATTTCATACTATAGCTTATATTATAAGACTGTGGCTGAAAGGTAAATACTGTATGTAATTCTCATGTTTTGTTTTTTAATTTTCTCCCGCTGCCTTTAGTATAAAAAATACAATATTGATACTGGTTTCCTCCGACTTGCCTAAAGGACATGGGTTCTCAACCAGGGTTGTCTACGGGTCCCGCAATGGGTGTAATCTGTTCAAATAGCTGCGGGTAGGACAATGCTCTGTTCTCATCTGGGTGATGAGACTCTGGTGGTGGCGTTTAAGACTCCACCACTGATTGCGGTTGTTTTTGGGCATGTTCCGTAAAGTTTGCGGGCCGTGTTCCCCCAGTTGGGTCATTGGCCGGTTAGGTTGAGGCTGGGAAGAGCCTTGCCTCGCAAGACAGTCGGCTCTGTCTTGTGGTGGAATCCCCGCATGTCCCGGGATCCATTGAAGGGTCATTTGGCCTCGGTGAGAATGTATGTCTCGCACGAGCTCCATAATTGCATTCACTATTTTCGTGTTCAAAGAGCTCCTCTTCACAATTTCCAGAGCACATTGTGAATCGGTGAACACTACGATGGGTGGAAGTGGTTTGCGTCTAGCTAGACTGCGGCGCACTTGTTTCAAGCTCATTAATATAGCCTCGATCTCTGCATCAGTTGCAGTGCTATTTGTGCCACTTGGGCCTGAAACCTCCTCAGTTGGAGGTATCCCCTTAGGATACTGAATGAGTGCACCGTAACCCGCCCGCTTCTCGCTGGCGAGATAGGAGCCGTCTGTGAAGACTTGTACCACGTTATCTTTATAGGCCTCAATTGTCTCTAGTGCGGCTCCCTTTGTATGTGGGGCGTTACGTACCACACCCACGGCTGCTGTGGAAATTATCTTAGACATAGAACCACTATACATCATGAGGGACAAGGCTGTCCTAACGACCGTTGAGCGCTACCGTCAAATGGAAAAGACGGAACCCTGTTTTCAACTCCAAGACCGCTGGGTAAAGAGGACAAGGCTTAAAAGACCCTCCTTCATGGACGCGGTCTATTCACTAGAGAACAAGCACCCTTTACCAGGACACAGGGAGAAAATACGCCTGATCCAGGAGAGATCACCCCAGGATAGCTGCGAACCACCTGATGTTCGTCTGACCCTGTCAAAGCCAGCAGTTACTAAGTCGAGCCCCCAAAATGAGCAAAAGGGAGCCGCACTAGAGTGCGTTTACTCTAACATTTAATATGTATGCTGGAATGCCAACTATACTTATTGATAAGATACGGGGTTTCTTTTGCCCACAAGTGTGACACAGAAATATAAATACAGTATAGTATACTAGAATACTAGTATACTATATCGGGGGTTAGGTTTCTGGCAAGGGCCGGCTAATGTCGATGATGTCCTTATGGATCTTCGCAAGGGCGTTCCTGGCGTGCTCGTTCGTAACACTTACTGGCTTAAGCGCTGCACTGGAAAAAAGGGGGGGGGGGGAAATAGCTCACGTACTGCTGGCACTCTACAAACGTCTCACACGGGGGATTCTCAAATATGTCATCACTGGAGCCGTTAAGTTGTACGCTATTCGCACTACAAATCGGGCTTTTGCAAATATTCCGCCCATCTTAGCAGGACGCTTTGCTTAACAATAAGGCTCTGCCATTTTGAAGTTTCGACACCTAAAATCCAAAAGTTTTTACAACAAACAAGAACTCAGCTTACAGTTTAAAGAACCCCTGGGATAGAAGATCGTGATTTATCCGAAGCACTTGCCGTATTCCTCTATTACGTCCAATCCAATACGACCTGCTATTTACCCACGAGTCGTCTGTGAGGCAAGTGTATAAGGAACGGTTAGGTGTTAAAAGTCAGCCCACTCCGGCTTAAAGACTCGAGGAAGAGACACACAGAAGTGACGCGTGGAAGAGACACATTGAAAAGACACAGTTGAGCGACACGAGGAAGAGACACTCACGCGCAATATCATATGTTCCTTTAAACGTTGTGCTCGTCACATAACCATTAAGAATCAACTAAAATTGAGTCCATGCATAGCAGTTCATTTTATAGCAGTACCTGCATGATAGTATATCACTTGGAAGAATTGAAAATTTATTTTCGGAGAGAAAAGAGCAAATGGATTGGCTCAACCACAAATGATATGAAAGTGTAAATCATCTATCATTTGTAGTTGTCATGACTTGGTTAAGAAACATGGATTGGATGACGATATACCGTGAATTGAGAGGAAGTAATTTTTTTCAGAGTAAAAGTATACATTTTATTTTAAAAACTACATCATTTGGGTCTGTTTTAGTTAGTTAGCCCTATACTCAACTTACTGAAAAATCGAGTTTAAAAACAACAAACATGATTTTGGAACCAACCCAAATTGGAAAAAAAATTAGGCGGCCACCACGGGTAAGCACTCCATTTACAAAAACTTGGACGTACCCCACTGAAGTCAGTTTTGCTTTAATTTAGTCCTTCCAGAAAAGTTGTTATTTTGAGTTAAGTGAATTCAGCGACTCCCAGAATCACACACAATCGCCCAAGAGGGTCGCAAAATCTAGCATGAACTAAACCAGGGTTCGGCGAACTGGGTTAAATTACCCCAAATGTTGTAGATAGTAGAATTGAAAATCTCGGCGTGTTATGGGGGGCTAAAAAAACATTTAAAAAAATTTAAAGTAAAAGCGAAAACATTATCTTCTGTCAACAATGCATCTGACAATGAGTTTAATGGTGAAACTCACAATGACATCATTAGGGTTGGTGTAACAAAGTGCGGTAAACTTAGGTTGTCACATCCACCAGGCTTCCTCCAGTGTCAACCTGTTCTAGTGGCAACCTGCCCTGGTGGTACGCTACACCAGACGCAACCTGCGTCATTATGTCCCCTTTTATGACAGAACCCCGATCTGTGGGTATCTTGCTCTTGTATTTAACTTAGGTCTGTTATGAAACAGACATCGTCGGTTTATTTAAAATTTACTTTTTCAATTTGGTGTCACCCCCCCCCAACCATTTTTTAAGGTGACACCCGTAGACACCCGTTGCGATCCCCGCCCCCCGCACAACCCTATCGACGCTACGTCATATCCCCAAAACACCAATGGCTGCGTTAAGGCTTACAAAATTGTACACGAGGAAGCCGTCCATAGCTGCTGCCTTTTGAAACGACCTGTCTTTAGGTTCATAGTTTTTCCACACTAAGGAACTTGAAACAAAGCATATAAATCAATTACTGAGCCCCGAAAACAATATCCTGTTTGATCTATCAATTTCAATTTTATTGTATTATATTAATTTATTTTACCACATTTATTTTATACCTTTAGATATTTATAAGTGTTTTCTTTGCACAAATAGATTCAATCAGCCATTATTGAATTTTAAATAGTTTATGATTTCCTTCCTTCCGAATTGGGGGGTAACGGCGCCTTAAACAAGTAGCATTTATTTTGCTGTAATGGATTTATAAACAAGTTCTTGGACCCCCTGAACTAAACGGAAGGTCTTCTCAGTCTTAGAAATGTTTAGCCCTTCAGCAAGACCAATCTAGTCTCAGTCATGTCAGACCCCCTGGTGGCGGCAATGCATTCATCAAACAAACAGATATAGTTAGATTCAAATTTCTGAACTGAAACGAAAAATCACCAACTTAAATTCGAGACTAGTGATAGGGCCAACAAACGGATGGTTCCTGTTTCGGTAATAATAACACATGTGTTGTAATTTTACCACCTGAATGTGTTGAATTGGTGGAAATCCCACAAGGACGTACGACCTGACACGCTCTGTCGATTTAGGGCATAAAATTCCGTTATGAAAACAATATAATTGTGTAAAATCAACGAACCATGTCGGTCATGCTGAGTGTGAAAAGGTGACCTAAGGCAATGTACTGACTGTATACATGATATGTAGGATAAACTTGGTTTATATTTAAAAAGTAAGAACAACGAATTATTCAGAGATATCAGTAAGGTTATAACTATAGATCTAGATGATCGTTACATCTTCGGACTCGGTATCCATCCTTCTCCTGTCTGTCTCCTGGCCTTGGCTTCATCTCATGCCTGTCTCTTGGCCTTGTCTTCATCACCTGTCTGTTTCCCGGCCCTGTCTTCATCTCCTTTCTGTTTCCTGGCCTTGTCTTCATCTCCTTTCTGTTTCCGACCTAGTCTTCATCTCAGCCCTAACGTCCCCCAACTCCCACCGACTTGCCAGCTACCCTCAAACGTTAAAATTTGGTTTGTTTCAAAATTTCATGACAGCTAACACGTATAGTTAGTATTCTGACACAGTGTCTACTCTTTACCATCAACTCGCATCAGAAAATGAAGACAAACATGACCGACATATACCAGAGTAAGAGTTTTTATTTTGGACGCGGGATATTTTCTAGAGCTCTCCTGGGGGGGGGGGGGCGGCGGGAATCAGAAGCTATTTTAGTTACAACGGAAGGGACATAGTGTCTACACAACGCGGATGCCTCTTAGCAGAGGTCCAACATAACGGCCACTTGTGCTATAGAACTAAGGCGGTGCACCATGAATGAGAGGGACATTTCGTATGCAGGTATGCATGCTAAGCAGCCGGGCTCTGCTTTACCCAGGGCGGTGCCTGCACCGACTCCACCAACAGCTTTGCTCCTACTTAGCATCTTGACTGGAGCATAATTCCCGCAAATGTTGACATTTATGTGCGGCTAATTTGTTTTTCCTGCATAAGGCAACGTTGTCACGAGCACTCCCCAGGCGGCGCTGTGGGACACTACGGCACGTCGGGCTCGCTTCATTCAATATGCTGCTACGACAAAACCCGATGTGTCTTTAATGGAATGCTGTGTGTATTTGCGCATGAATAATTCAATAGAAGCGCGACCGTGAACAATCGCTTAACATCTGGGGGGTGATCGTTAATGCTAATAAAATCTCGTGAATGGAGAGCAGGTTGCTAATTGTTCAAACCGTTAGTAGATGTCTTAAGGCGTTGATCCCTTCTCGGGAAGTCGACTCAATGACGAGCGGTGCAGGTCGGGCCGCAACAGCTCACTCACTTTATTTTAATGCATATAAATAACAGCAAAAAAATAGTACAATATAAGAGGGACATAGTATAAGCCGTGAAAAGTAAATAAATCGTGGGACAAGATGTGTTTGGGCTTGAAAAAACAGATAGGGCAAGTACAAGGAGTTTTCGGCTGGAAACTGAACACACTAGCTTCCCTCCCCTTACCACCAAAGAGATCCAGGAAACTGAAAACATTAGCTTCCCTCCCTTACCACCAAAGAGATCTTCACGTGTATTAGTCGAAAAGTGATCTTTGAGATTGTTCGCCTAAGATGAAAACAAATTAATTCGGATCTTCCTCCCCGACTGCCTCTATTGCGTATACGCCTCAAAGAGATGACTACAATGACAGCGCAAAAAGGACGAGGAACAAATGTAAGAGACATTGCACCAGGTTTAAATGTTTGTTACACTTGAGCACATATAAAAGAAAGCAAAAATGGTAATCTCTTCCATGTCAAATGAGTACATCCGTGTTTACATCTAGCAGATTGCACTAAACAGGAGCGAAATTGATCAAACCCACAAAAATATAACCTGAAATCGTATATTATTTAATAGAAAAAAAATGAACTAAATAAACCATGTTTAATTTGAACCGATTCTCTTATCAGGTTGTAAATTACACGGCGACCGTGTCGGCTCTTTGTGATAACCTATTGGATTACGTCACAGTATTCGTAGATTTCGAATGTTCGATAATCTCCTGTTTAACAGGTAAATGTGTACTCCGCCGTGTGGTGGCACTGCCGGCGTTTACTTATTCGACCTGGTGAAAGTCCAGACATTCGTCATTGCTCAAAGTAATCACTTTTAAGACTCTTCGGGACGGACGATGTAGCAACGGGTTTACGTCAGCCGAGGGTCCCGCGCACGGAGGCGAAAAGCCATAGATTGGTCTGAATCGAGGGGATGACGGGGAGAGGACCAGAGCTCTACATGAGTTGTGATGGCACATGAGTTATGCTGATGAAGGTATTAAACTTCAATAGTTGCTTATTTCTTTTTATCAAATGGCAAATATGCTATTGTCGAGACTAGCATATTTCTCGTCCACAGCTGGATACTTATGAAATTTGAAAACGATTCTGGTAAGACCATCGAAACCAACGTCCGGGGAAAAAAATATTATGACGCTGCTCGTCATTTGTTATATTTTCCACCACTGCGTGATGTCATTAGAGATCGGAGTCCATATAACTTGCTGATGTCACAGCTCCCGCGGTGCCAGGCAAACAGTTATCATTAACAGATAGATAGCGGATGACGCTAGCGCATTCGCAGACCTGTTTACGCTCAAACTCTTAAAATCATTACAATATCATCACAAAATCACTCTATACATTATCTTAATAGTAAAAAATAAACATACAGTATATATAATGTATACACCTCAAAATCGTACATTGTACGCCAAAATCGTAAGAGTAAACAGTTCTGCATTCGAAGGACACTCTAAACAATAATTGCTATCAATGTCACGTGGGCAAGCAAAACAAAACAAACAAGTTGACACATCAAGTAATTCTAGGGCGAACCTATGCAAATTTGCGCCACTCGCAACCTACGACCTGAGAAGTTTTTAGTTGAATGGGAAGTATGTGTGCACAAGGCGAGGTCGGGGGATTAAGAGTTTGGAGAGAAAGAAAAGACAGATAGAAAAGGTGATCAAAGAAAGTTGCACAACCAAAAAAAAAAAAAGGTGGGAGGGGGGGGGGGTGGGAAGTGTCATTTTCTATTTGTAAGAATTGAATAATGTATTTGTTAGTCTCGAGACATAATAATTCTGAAATAGCGTCCTTGCCGTGGTGGAACACCACGTGACTGAGACGTGACATCTTCATGCTAGACAATTTGAGCAATCTCTTTAGTCACCCCCCAATCTCTTATTGTTGACTAACTGTTTAAAGGCCATTGGCGGTTGGTGGAAAAAAAAGTGGACTTGGATTTTATTTCTGTAGATTTTCAGTAACATCGGAATTTTTTTATAAAATATTTTCCCCCTTAAATGTGTCACAAGATTATCTTCCACTCTCCCTCATGACGGGACCTTATTGAAGGGGGCATTTTGTCGGTTGTCGGGGGGGGGGGCATTTTGTCGGGGGTCCATTAGTCGGTGGAAGTCTCAACTGTTCGGGGGCACTTCAGTCGGGGCCTTTTTGTTAGAGGGCTGATATGTCGGGGCCGTTTCGACCTGGGCCGAATTGACGTTGCAACCCTATATTTCACCAAAAAACGAGCACCTCATTAACATAACGTTTGTCCCATTGATCACGCTAATATTTCCTGTAACATCCACAAGTGGGGCATTTTTCAACCGTCACCTTCACTATCCAGCCTACCCACATATCTCTGTCGCCCCTTATATTCCACAACTACACGTGTGCTGTTAAAATGACGTACATTTTGAAACCGCCACAGAGCAGTGCACACTAAAAACAGAATACCTCTACGGTGTAGGGTTCACTTGGGGGATACATATACCGAATGGTGAGTTTTAAGAGTGCATTTAGTAGAAGGACGAGAAGCACGTGGACGAATGTATTCAACAACAAATTTTATCACGGTTCTCGCCTTTACCTTGTCCCCCCCCCCCTTTGATGCTAATGGTGTCCACCATCCAGCGTACACCTAACCAGCACGCACTGCACTGCCCCATTGTTCATTCATTCCCCGGTCCTCACAGACAACCCTATAGCCTTGAGACTTACCGTCATTAATATGAGTTGTATTATTATTTGACTCGCTCGCTCATAATTCACAGCAATTATTTATTTTCGCTGTTTTTTTAAATTTTGTTCTGTGCCCTAGCAGACGTCACTTCCGCTGCTGATTTGTTTCCGGTTTCGTTCTCCCCCCCCCCCCCCCAACCCACACATTACCCCCCAAAAAGGCGTTGGGACCGAAAATATTGCTGTGAGGATATTACCCGGGTTTTCAGCTCTGATCCTAACAGCGGTTCTCAAAAATGAAGGTCAATCAGTCTCACTAAAAAAGGTTGATTATAACAGATTTTTGCCAACCATTTTAAAGCTTATTTCTTCCCGCAAACAAAGAGCACCCATAACATTTCAGAGTTAAAAACCTCCATATCATCATTAATGTCTTGTAATACGCATTACAGTTTTGGCAGTGTATAGCTCAGATCTGTGGCTTTTGGTGTTAGAGAAGTGGGACTGGTGACAGAGGAGAGGGATTTTTGACAGAGGCTTAGGGTCAGTGACAGAGGAGTGGGGTCGGTGAAAGAGGAGTGGGGTCGGTGACAGGGGAGTGGGGTCGGTGACAGGGGAGTGGGGTCGTGGACAGAGGAGTATGGGGTCGGTGACAGAGGAGTGGGGTTGGTGACGGAAAAGCGGGGTTGCAGTCCAAGCCTTCTAGACCCTAAACAACCGTATAGTAAAAGCATAAGCATCCCGCCTTAAGAAGTCGGTTAATTAGTCGGGGCACGGTAATCATCAATTTAGAGCCACTTGAAAATCTGCTTTAAAATTGTGAACGATCATCCCCCACGGTTGCGTTATATGGTGAATCGTTGCCTATAGATATGCTTTGTCGCGACCGGAATGGGCGTGGGTTGCGCCTTCGACAGGGAGGTTCCCAAACACTGTCTGGCCCTCAAATAAATACAAGGTTTAACAATGCTGGTCGCTGTGGCGTGGTCACAAACTCCTACTGTAATTCTGAATACTGTACGGAGTTCGTGGATAATGCGCCGTTCATTGATAATATGTTGTTAGGTGCACACATATATAAATCTCTAGTACAAACATGGTTCACCACACGGGCGGTGACTGGGCGCATCTCAGGACGTATCCGGAGCACAATGGCAATAAATTTAAGATATTTTTTAGACATTTCGGTATTTCTGAGAGAGACAGGCGTCCGATTTTCCCCAGCATTCAAATTCAACGTATGACGAAAACTCCGTAATTAGTTATACACACCCCCCCCCCAAAAAAAAAAAGAACCCCAAAATTCAGCAACTGAGAAAAATATTTAAAATCTGTTGTTTTTTTTAAATGGAAATGATCAGTGCTCCCTTATCTTTCACAAAGCAAAATGTATATAACGAGAATAGAGATTTCCTTATCCCGGAATTTCCAGGGATAAAATTAATTTAACTTCTTTTGAAAAATTATACACTGCTACTTAAACTGTGAAAGAGTTGATTTTTTTAATAGTTTAATACTGTTATTGTCTATTAATTAATTTTAAAAAACAATGTTAAGGTTAGTTGAGAGGTTGGTCACTTGCTACTAGTTGATTCATTTTCCAACTAATTAATAACATGCCTCGTCGAGCAAAAGTCGGATATAACTGCCTGTAGAAAGATACCCAACACTCGCTTATATATCTATATATATCTATATATATCTATATATATATATATATAGTTAGGAAGAATAATAAATGTATCTTTATTTGCATATGTTTAAGTATGTTGTTGATTTGGGGAGAAAAACACTACATAACATACATTATTATAAAGGTAGTTTGAGACATTAAGTCTTGGGGTAATAAAGTTCCTATGTACAGGCTTTTAGCCCATGGGAGGTGACCTCAATTGTGGTTGCGAAGGGATGTCTGTGCGAGTCGCCGGCTGAAACAATAGGCTAAGAGAAGAGTAAGCAGTGATTTTTAAATAGTTTTTTATATATATATATTTTTACTCTGTGTGTTAAAGTTTGAGTTGCCATTTAATTCATGGCATTAAATATGTCGCCAATAACATTATATCTGAAAATTAAGCTTTAATATATTTTCCGTTTCGAGCCTTTTACCCATATATCGTGGTGGTGAGGGTAACTTTGATTTTATATGAATGTGGTCGTGACTTGAAAACGCTTGAGAACCTTTTTACAAAAGTTGCCGAGCTTAGTAGTTCAGCGCATTTAACTATATCTTACAGGCCCTGTCTTATGGCGACAATTTGTGACAACCGGTGACTTGATGAAATTTTATTTTTTTCTTAAATTGCGTTTTCTAAGCGTGTGGACCTGGGAAGTCTTTGATAAAAAAATTAGACAGGAAAACATCTCACGTACAAAGTCATTCGAGAGTGGGGGGGGGAAGCCCCGAGTATTTGTACTGATGCTAAGTCTAACGCTTCAAAGTCACTCTATTTATAAGCGTACGCCAAAAAATATTCAGTTGTATTTGTTTTTGTACTTATTTTTGTTGATATGTTAAGAATTTTTCCGTTCCAGGGCAATGGCCCCCGACCCAATGTGTCGTTAAGCGAGGGCGTGGAAGCCCATAAGTCTAAGTTTCACGACCTCGCTGTATGGCTTTCGTTAACGCGGTGACGCAAGGGAGATTAGCCGCAACAACAAACGTGACGGGAGATAGCCGCGTCACTCGGTATGTAAACATTGTGTGCACCCTTTAACAAGTCGTAAAAGTTAAGCTGCAATTTTTTTTAAAAATAAACGTAGGAATTAAAAGTAAAAGAATTTAAACTATCCAATTTCATTTTCAAATAGACTATAGTGTGAAAGCAGGACTGTTGGGGCATACGACTAGAGCATACGACTGGGGCATGGGATTTGGCATAAGAATTGGGCATAGGATTGGGCATAGGATTGGGCATAAGACTGGTGCATGGGATTAGAGCATTGGATATACTTAATATTATAGTCAATCTAATTCATTAAGTTGCCCCCATTTGAGAATATATTTATTCCACCTTATTTAATTAATTTGTTTTTCTTTGCCTAAGAATTTTTGCTTTTAAAATATAATTTTTGAAATCACATGAGCAAACATACAGAACTCTTGAAACCAAACAACAACATAGGCCGCCATCTTTAAACGAAATGATCTCTCAATAATGAACGAGTTTATGTTTTTAATGTCTTGACCAATGACCAATCAAAACGACGTATCACGAAAGCCCATGCTTGCAACCCCCCCCCCCCCCCACGGGACGCCAACCGGGGAGAAAACCCGTCAGACGAATTTGAAGCACTTAACAGCCCAACTAAATGCAAACTGCAATAATGAGACATAAAATGTAAATAAACCATTAATCCGGCTTATACCCCCCCCCCCCCACTCCAGGATCCGGGGGACTATACAAGATTTGTTTACACGTAAGGTGATGCCTTACAGCTTGAATGTATAGACAAGGAAACTGGAAACATCTATTCATGTGTACGGAGTGACCAAACTATTGTACGAGTACGGCTTAGACTAAGTCAACTTACGCATGACTCCAACGGAATCGGTTAACAGTCGACGGAAATCGAATCTATTATTCCACCCTATGACGCCTTACACTTACAAGTTCCATATATTGATAACAGTAATAATCACTTTGAAGGACGACTCGGTTATGAACGATTACGGATGTTAGTCCGATTACCTCGTGTATATAGTCATGCGTAGACGTGGACTACTAGATAGACATCTTTATGGTATTTCTTTTAGGGTTTCATGCAAGCTAATTTATTATTTTTTTAAATACTTTTTTTTTCTTTAAAAATTGTCCTTGGGTAATTTTTAAGAATTAGAGCTGTTTTTCTTTAAAAATTACCCAAGGACAATTTTACAGTACAAAAATAATATATATTTGTTAAAATTACTACAAACGAGTAAGGGTTATGATTCTTTCATTTGCCGCCTTTTTTTTTCGCGCAGTACTTTAAGGCAGTGGAGCGGAACATCACCCCTTATGTTGGAGGACACATCCTTCCCCCCCCCCCCCCCCCCCCAAACACACCTTCTTTTTTTCGAAGTCACCATTTCATAATAGAGACGAAGGGGTTGAAACCCCGCGACCCCCAAAATAGGGTCCCGGCCCCCAGGTTGCGCGCCGCTGCTTACACCTGAAAAGACGCCTCGCAAGTGTTCAAATCATTATCATTAAACTAACATTTCAACTGCCGGGTCGGACTGACTGGGATCCTTATTGAATCGGGTGGTTCCATGAAACACAAAAGGCTGTTTTGTTTGCAAACAGATATGCACATGACAGGTGTTGTTGTTCAATGGGGGGAAAAAATGACAAAGCGTAAAGTAAATTTACAGTTTGAAGAAGGAAGTCGTTAGATGGGAGATAGAGGACTTTTATTAACCGAACAGACATTGGTGGATGAAAGAAACTTTTCGCAGAGTGTTTCATAGAACGGCTTATAAATATAAGACAGAAAGGTGGCATATTGAAAAAAAAAATGGTATCTAATAATGTATAGGAAAAAGCTTGTTATAAATTAACGATACAACTGAAGAGTCCTTCATATTGAAATAGTAAGTTGATTAAATAGCGACGTAACGTTGGAAAGCTCAAAATGAAATGTGGTCCAATGAGTGTACAATGACTTGTGGTCAAATGATTGTACAACTATGACTTGTGGTCAAATGATTGTACAACTATGACTTGTGGTCAAATGATTGTATAACTATGACTTGTGGTCAAATGATTGTACAACTATGACTTGTGGTCAAATGATGGTAAAACTATGACTTGTGGTCAAATGATTGTACAACTATGACTTGTGGTCAAATGATTGTACAACTATGACTTGTGGTCAAATGATTGTACAACTATGACTTGTGGTCAAATGATTGTACAACTATGACTTGTGGTCAAATGATTGTACAACTATGACTTGTGGTCAAATGGTTGTACAACTATGACTTGTGGTCAAATGAGTGTACAAATTATGCTACGAACTTAGACTGTTATCTAGCAGAGAAAAAAAAACTTCCGACAAAGACGGCTATGACATTATACCTAGGAGTTCACACACAAACAAATCTCATTTTTTTCTTTAAAATGGGCTGTAATTTATTGATTGAAACGCCCGTTGATCAACTCTGCGTTTGAATTCGTCGGGAGCATAGGGTTAACACACACAAAAACACACACATTTGCACGTCTCACTCAATAATGCCCAAGTTCACATCCTGGTTTCTAGTGTACTTAAAACTGGACCAGTGCTAGGAACGCATGACACACCAATCAAGATTATGGAAGACACTCGGATTTTTATTTTAAAAGATGAACGGTAGAATGAAGTAAGAAAGAAAGAAGAAACATACGAAAATGAATTATTAAAATAAAGTTTAAAAGAAGAGATAGAATGGCTATTTTTAAAGTGATTTATTTACAGAAAACAATGTATACTGATACCTTATATTCTAGACTTTGGGATTGTATTTGTTAAGCTAATGATGGCCGTGCACAGAATCCCGATGTACTATTTGTATTTTCTTTTAAGGATGTCCATCATGGACATCGATTTTTTTACCACCGTAATCTGAAGGCTGAAAGAAAATGTACAAAAATCTTGACGAAAATAAATCTTCATTCAAAATTGTTCAGGAAACACTGGAGCTTAAACAGTCCACGAGCAAGCATTTAAGGAACATGTCCAGAATTTTTTCTTTAGATAGATTATGAGCCAACTGCGCGCTGTGAGCATGCTAAAATAGCATGGACATGGACACAAGCGCTAAAAAAGTACTCAAGCATTGTTTGGGGACAGCTTTAAACATGCTTTTTTTTCCTTTATTTAGTTAACGATTTTATTATTTTCATTTACTTATTTTTTTATTAATTTTTTTTTGTGTGCGGGGGGAAATGGGTGGAGAGAGGTCCTAACACATTCTTACTATAATTAAATTTTTGTTTTTGTCCCCAAAACTAGCCGGACGTGACGATGTGCAACAGCGCAACTTGCTGACCTATATGTCTTGTCCATACAGAACAACAACAGTAAAACCGTGTACTTGTCACATTACTAGAGACACAGCATCCAACATCCGTGGGCGTTGGTCGTCTCCTTTTGCGTTTTCCGTTTCCTCGTCCCGACAGCAAATTCATATTACTTGAAATAAATTTACTGCACTGTCATTTCTCAGGAAAGCGGTGCTTGCTAATCGGACTTGTAAAGCGATCATTAAGTAGCACTTTAAATTGAGTGGGGCAAGTGGACGACTTTTGCTTGGAGACTCAATCATAGAGTGTGGGCAGAAAAGTCAAACTAGAGCGTATGCAGAAAAGTCAAACTAGGGCGTAGGCAGCAAAGTGAAAATAGAGCGTAGGCAGCAAAGTGAAACTAGAGCGTAGGCAGCAAAGTGAAACTGGAGCGTAGGCAGCAAAGTGAAAATAGAGCGTAGGCAGCAAAGTGAAACTAGGGCGTAGGCAGCAAAGTGAAACTGGAGCGTAGGCAGCAAAGTGAAAATAGAGCGTAGGCAGCAAAGTGAAACTAGAGCGTAGGCAGCAAGGTGAAACTAGAGCGCAGACAGCAAGGTGAAACTGGAGCGCAGACAGCAAGGTGAAACTGGAGCGTAGGCAGCAAAGTGAAACTGGAGCGTAGGCAGCAAAGTGAAACTGGAGCGTAGGTAGCAAAGTGAAACTGGAGCGTAGGTAGCAAAGTGAAACTGGAGCGTAGGTAGCAAAGTGAAACTGGAGCGTAGGTAGAAAAGTGAAACTAGAGCGTAGGTAGCAAAGTGAAACTAGAGCGTAGGCAGCAAAGTGAAACTGGAGCGTAGGCAGCAAAGTGAAACTGGAGCGTAGGAAACAAAGTGAAACTAGAATTTATAGGCTGCAAAGCCACACTAGAAAGGGGCAGGAAAACAAAAATCTACGTCTCCGTGCTACTTTATCAACGAGTCTTTATTACGACATCAAACAGACCTTAGTCATAGCTGAATTAAAACACAAATAAACTATTTAGTGGAATTTTGTTCTTTGATCAATATAATTTCATTTTGATTTTAAACATGAATCTTCTATAAATAGAAGAGTCGCAACGTCACCACACAATCATACAATAATTTCTAGTGTATTGAAGAAGTGACACTTGTAATTGGGGGGAAAAAAGGGGGGGGGGGGGCTTTTAATTAAAAAGACCTTTCAAAAACGTGTTAAATGTTTTCTTCTTCGTCTTCTATATATTAAGGGCCCACGATCAATTTGTTGATCATTATGGCTCCTATGAATGTGGATGGGATTTTCAATGTTTCCGTGCCTGGTGTTGATGAGGATATTTCACTGGTTACAAGAGTAACTGCAATGAGTGAGGGTATCATGCACTGGGGGTTGGAAGGCCTGAGGCAATAGACGCAAATGACTCAAGTGTTGTCGCCTCAACTGTTCCTTTTGAAAGCGTGTTCCAGTCCATGATTGTCTATGGCAGGAATTGAGCAGGGATTTGCTTTCCAATAGGATTTGGTACTTTTTGTACTTATAAGTGACATTCAACCTTTTCTTAAACAACCTCGCACCAACTGTATCATCACAGTGGTACACATAATGAAGTCAAAAACGTTTTTCTGGGTAGCATTCACACACAAGGAAGGAGGAAGGATTTTGTGTACCGGTTGTAAATGAAAAGCGGGAAGTCATTGGCAATAAAGATAGATTAATGCAAACTGTACAACAGAGGCGAAGATAAGGAACATCACAGTCATGGCTCAAGGGGCAGCTAGAGATTAGTAAAAACTAAAAATGATTCCGGAAGACACACGCACTTTCTCAGGTGCCGTCGTAATTAATGATATTTTAAAAATTATATATTTTTTTTTGAAAACATGCTTTATAACTTGACATGAAAGTTTAGGCGCCGAGTGCTAAAAGTTTGGTGCGTGATGCACTAAACATTTGGGCGCCGTGTGCTAAAAGTTTGAGGCGCCATATACTAAAAGTTTGGGGCGGCGTGCCCTAAAAATTTGGGCGCCGTGTACTAAAAGTTTGAGGCGCCATATACTAAAAGTTTGGGGCGGCGTGTACTAAAAATTTGAGGCGCCGTGTACTAACAATTTGAGGCGCCGTGTACTAAAAGTTTGAGGCGCCTTGTACTAACAATTTGGGCGCAGTGTGCTAAAAGTTTGGGGCGTCGTGTACTAAAAGTTTTTGGCGCGGTGTACTAAAAGTTTGAGGCGCCGTGTACGAGACGTAGGGCGGCGGTGTACTAAAAGTTTGGGGCGCCATGTACTAAAAGTGTGGGCGCCGTGTACTAACAGTACACATGATATGGAGATTTGGCACCTTGTCTTTGTATTATTCATCAGGGTGCCACACACGTTCAGTTCGTTAACATCCTACTTTTGAATGTTGGAATTTGGATCTTTACTGGAATTATGCTTTTGGAATTTCGAGGATCTTTCGTATGGAGTAATTCTAGGATTGAATTTTGTAAAGACCATACGCTTCAAGTATGAGTGATCAGTTTTTGTGGATTTTATTATTTTTCTTTTAAGACATTGAAATAGATGGTGGCGAACGAGTGGTTTAACGGGAATATTTCACGTGGTAGGAAATCAACTTCACCCCAAAACTGAGGGGGGGGGGGGGGGGGGGGGGGAGGGAGGGAGGGGGGGAACGGCGCTTGTGGTATGTCCAAAAGTTTTATAGAGTAACTTTGCCCTTGGATTCCTACCATTTTCTTTTACACTTCGAAAAGTTCCTAATTACTGTTTCAAGATGAAGGAAATATGATTTCAAGAAATAAATTCCCGATAACTGCACTAAATGAGATACTTCTTTTTTTTTTCTTTTTTTTTAATTTTTTTAATTTTTAAATATAGCAAGTTCGTTTTGGTGCGTAATATTTTCTTTTGTTTTTCTAAAATTGTTTGTGAAATAAATCTGTGGTGTGAAAGCCGGAGCGTCATTAGAATATTAATATAATTCAGGGGCGTGAAAAAATGTGCGGTTGAGAGCCATGACAAGAAAAATAAAAAAAAGGGGGGGGGGGGTGGAGGGATGGCACTTTTTGGGATTCATATAAAGTGGGTTACTTGTAGTTGTGTGTATGTTTTGTCAAATTTTCAGCCCCACCCCCACATTGTTCGATATTAAATTTTATAAATGATTTATACAAAATACTTTGTTTCAAGGGGTTAATTTCTTTCTAAGCGGTCGTACCCCATTCAAAGTAAAACAGTACAGCCGGTGTGCACATTTCAATATGTATTTTTAGACTAACATAAATTTTCAAGAGATTCAAATAGGGATTCGTTCCTATTGTTGCTAATGAACAAACCCGGTGTTATATTCAGGTGTCGATTAAACTGTACGGGTATCAAGTGGTGGATGAGGTGGAGTGGTGGAATCTAGGAGAGGGGAACAACAGGTGTAAGGAGAGGGGGCTAACAGGTCCCTTTCGTATATAGGCAATCTCTGAAATAATAGTACAAAGAGTTTTCTTTAAAAATAAAATGTTGCCTCTACTCAGGAAATTATAGCATCTATTCCAGCAATGATTAGCTCTAAGCCATCAATAGTTTTTTTTTTTTTTACTCCATCAATGCTTGCCTCTACTGCATGCAGCAATGGTTTTCTCTACTTCAGCGATGACTGCCTCTACTCCAATATTGATTGCCTCTATTCAAGCAAATGCTCCAGCAATGATATGCCTATGCTCAAGCATTTGGTTGCCTCCACCCCAGGAATGCTTGCTTCTACTAAAGCGTTGGTTGCCTCTACTCAATCAATGGTTGCCTCTACTCAATCAATGGTTGCCTCTACTCAGTCAATGGTTGCCTCTACACAAGCAATGCATGCCTCTATCTAACAGGGAGTCACACTTATGGCACGGTAGCCGAGTTTGTCCACACATGTGTACTATAAGCGAATGGGGTAGCACTTGGTGACTAAATCAGTCTTTTGACTGTCTACACATTACATGAGAGATGATCGTGTCTCTGTTATACAACAGAAGCAACAGCCGACCCTTCACGGGAACTACAATGACATTCGTCAACAGAAATGAATCAGCGGTTTATAAGCCACCGAGGGCACTCACTAATCCACTTAATCCGCACGCGCTTCGTATTGGCACTTTAAACACCCAGTGTTTCTCACGTTAACTGATAAGTGCTTCGCAGCAACTTGTGGTTTTCGGACCAGTGCTTCGCAGCAACTTGTGGTTCTCGGACCAGTGCTTCGCAGCAACTTGTGGTTCTCGGACAAGTGCTTCGCAGCAACTTGTGTTTCTCGGACCAGTGCTTCGCAGCAACTTGAGGTTTTCGGACCAGTGCTTCGCAGCAACTTGTGTTTCTCGGACCAGTGCTTCGCAGCAACTTGTGGTTCTCGGACAAGTGCTTCGCAGCAACTTGTGTTTCTCTGACCAGTGCTTCGCAGCAACTTGTGGTTCTCGGACAAGTGCTTCGCAGCAACTTGTGGTTCTCGGACCAGTGCTTCGCAGCAACTTGTGGTTTTAGGACCAGTGCTTCGCAGCAACTTGTGGTTCTCGGACCAGTGCTTCGCAGCAACTTGTTGGTCTCGGACCAGTGCTTCGCAGCAACTTGTGGTTCTCGGACCGCGGGCATAATATAACTGCATGCTTGACAGCACGTGCTAACGACCTCTTTTATTAGACATGACATAACAAATTAACATATACATGGCCAGGTGACATGTAGAGACACGTGTTTGAAAGTGAGGGATACGCCGGAGCTTATAACATCAACACACCATCGAAATACCTGCATAATGTTGCTACATACACACAGATACCACCATCCAGCAGGAATCAACCATCAACGCCCAATGAAGTGAAGTGCCCACGCGTCATGGTGTATCAAACACCCCCCCCCCCCAACCACTTTTTCTATTTTCAACACGCGCTGTGACGTTAGCGCCCCGTGTGTCCTCCCTCCCATACACATACACGGGCACATACATAACAAGAAAACTCTCTCTGCTCACGACAGAGGCACGAGGCACGTGTACAGCAGACAGTGGTTTGGCCTGAGATGCCGAATGTAAACAATGCAACATGGGTGTGAGCGAGCACCGTGACTTCTAGCGTTCATGTTCGGAGTATGAGGCTGAAGGCAGAGGGGTACTAAGGTGTGTGTGTGTGTGCGTGGCTTTGGGGGTGGGGGGAATCACAGTTAGAATAATTAATCTCTCGGGCTATTAATGACGGAGAGCATTGTGATGAGCAGTGACTCGGGATATTAATGAAGTGGAGCATTGTGATGAGCAATGACTCGGGATATTAATGAAGTGGATCACTGTGATGAGCAATGACCTAAAGCGTTTTGTAATGTGAGGTGCTGACTTTTCTAAGATTTTTTTTCCTTAATTAAAGATGGTTCGTGTTATTTGATGGGGGTTTCTGGGATACAACCAAAATATCGTAGACGTAGGGAGGTTCTCTCGTCAAATGTGCACAGGATTTCTTTCCACATGGCACACGTTTATCTGTACGCTGAATTCCAGTCAGCAGTCTCAGTTGAACTAATGGTCTTGGTGGTTAATTCGCTGAATCCCAATCAGCAGTCTTACTTGAACTAATGATCTTAGTAGTTAATACGCTGAGTTCCAATCATCAGCAGTCTCACTTGAACTAATGGCCTTGGTGGTCAGTAGTGCGCTGAATTGTTTGAAAACGTGGAATTTTAACTTGAAACCAATCTAACGGAATATGCATCATAATACTCCAGGAGTCGGCAACCCTTTTTGGGTTAAGGGCCTTTTTATAAACTGTACCTGCTAATACCAAAAAAAATATTTTAGTAGCCAAATGCAGAGGAGGATTGTTTTAAAAGGCTTGGCATATATGAGTATTGAATAACTGTTTCAACATCAAAATAATCGCGTTTGGTATTTCGAGGAGCCACAAGGTGCTCCAGAGTGGCTGATGCGTCCATCGAGTCACAAGGTGCTCCAGAGCGGCTGATGCGTCCATCGAGCCACAAGGTGCTCCAGAGCGGCTGATGCGTCCATCGAGCCACAAGGTGCTCCAGAGTGGCTGATGCGTCCATCGAGCCACAAGGTGCTCCAGAGTGGCTGATGCGTCCATCGAGCCACAAGGTGCTCCAGAGCGGCTGATGCGTCCATCGAGCCACAAGGTGCTCCAGAGCTCCTGATGCGTCCGTCTGCATTAAGATCACGCAATAGAACAATTAAACCTCTTGTTAAGCGTTTAAACAAAAAGAAACATTCATAGTAAAACATCACACAAAAACAAACACACTCAACACAAGACCATAATACAAGTAATATCAAGTATTAGTACATGCATCGCCATCAAACACCAGTTATGCGACACCTTGTCAAGTGACAATGATAATAATAATAATTTTTTTTCCAACTCACTGCCCTAATCATACAATGACAGAAATAAACCTACATACAGCGCTGAATCTATGTTTCTCATGATGATACGCTCATGCAGCTTGCATACTAATAAGCAAGTAATAAGCACATTTAGCACCAGTTTCCGAGTCACGCGATACGGCGCACAAACATAATTCGCATTAAGACAAAGTCCACCTCCCCCCCCCCCCTTTCCCTCTCTTCTATTGGAATGTTGCTGCCTGCCCATTATCCGAAATGCCATTCAGGTGAAACATTCGGTCTCCGATACGTATGGGCGTGTCCGCCTTTAGTAGAAGGAGTGGAGTCAGTAGAGCAAATGTACGCCCGGCGGTGTGCAAGGGAACCAGTCTGCTACCTGAGACAGTAGGGCGGGAATGATCAAAACTGCTGATAGATCACCGGTCGGGAGGTGGAGGGAGGTCACGCTTCACCTACCAGCACGAGAGTGGTCAATGAACCCAAGCGGCCTCAAACGCCGAGGGCTTCAGTTCAAACCCTGTTTTTTATTTTTTTATTTTGGGGGGGGGGGGGATTTTTTTTAAAATCGTTTTTTTTTTTTTAAATTTCGTAAGAATTTCACCTGTGAGCATCACCGTGCGGATGCGTGCACTGTAAACTTTCTATTTATAGGAATATGCTCGGGTTCTTTGTAAACGTGAAGTGTAGTGTACGTATAAATAATGAGTAGCTATTCCTACCGCTGAGAGGTGGATATTGACACGTACAAATGACGCATATTCCTGCAAACAAATAAATGGATAAATCAATGTACACGAGCAAGTACGACTCGACGTAACTGGGAAAGCCCAGTTGTTTTATTTATTACAGCTACCAAGTAACTACACGAACAAGAAGCTATTAAGACAACCCAGGAGGCTATTCACACAACCCAAGAAGTTATTCATACCACCCAAGACTTTTTTCAAACAAATCAATCAGCTACCGTTCAACCCAATAGGCTACCCATACAACTCAATTAGCTTTTCAAACAACGTAATCCGTTATTCAAACAACTCAATAAACTATCCATACAATTCAATAATCTATTTAGACAACTCAAGCTATCCATACAACTCAATAAGCTGACTAAATGTAAACTAAAGACACCTCATGTTGGCCATTTCAAACATGATATTCGCTTGGTGGATTATGTAAGGGTTTCCCAGCGTGGAAGTGGAACACAACTTTCTGCTTACAGACGTGATAGCGTTCACACCAACAGAATAGCACTTCAGACGTGAGCAGCCCCGAGAACAGACGAGATGACGTGCTTATCTCCCCGCCATGTCCACTAATTTATTAACGAAGTGGCTGATAATAGCAACAGAGTACAAAAAATATGCCAGTAAATATGCGCACACGTCGAATGCCGCAGTGAGCCGCAGACATGCCGTCCCGCACGGTCACCACATTCCTGTCATGCTCGCAGCCTATGCCATCGAGATAGCCTACACAGCTCAAGAGCGGCGTCGTATGAGCGACACCCACCTATTTTAATCATAGGCGGATCCGGGGGAAATTTGACATGGGGCACCAGGAAGAAAGTCATTGCTTTATGAGTAAGAAATATCCGTCAACTCTATATTTTGTTTGGTGTCGCCCTCAAAACTAAAACAAAGGGGCATCACACGCAGTACACGTCTCATTAAGCCTAAGGCTAAGGCCCACCACTATACAAGCAGTAGATTTCAAGGCACTGAGATCCCTGTCCCATGCAACATCAACAATGTAGTTCTAGTTTTCTTGTATATTCAGGGATTTGAGCGCAGTCAACAAAGGAAATAATTAAGATTCGAACTCCGATCTATGAAAACAAACCCGACTCCACGTCGCCGCCAAACATTCCATGAAGCCGGTGACAAGGATGTGAACATATTTTTACAAATAAATTAGATGACATATATTTGCAGACCTGTTTACTCTTACGAGTTAGGCGTACAATGTACGATTTTGAGGTGTATACATTATATGTATCTGTATGTTTATTTTTTTTACTATTAAGATAATGTATTGAATGGTTTTGTGATAATATTGTACGATTTTAAGAGTTTGAGGGTAAACGGGTCTGTATTTGAAATCATCGTCTCGTTTACTAGGAAATATTCACAGCCATGGAGCAGTGGGTAAGAGAGAAAGCCTCGACTCTCGCTAATCTTTTAGATCTAAGTCAAAGTCATTCGGAAACAGGCGTTTGTGTTTCATAATGCATTTCTTTTTAATACTTCACGGTCTGTTGTGGATCGGGGGGTGGGAAACGGAGCACATTCAAATTCACAGGTACGGGTATAGAGAAGTATGTCTGAGAGACACCTGATGCGTGTTTATTTTTGGTGCTACGAATGGTCCTTTATTTTTCCCACCAACATTTAAAAAAAAAATAAAAAAATTCTATTTTAAACCAATAACTCTGACCTTAAACAACTGGATTGGGGAAATCACACTGGTTCCAGAAATAGTGTAACACACTGGTTCCAGAAATAGTGTGCCAATGAACAAGCCTAGACACTATGTGCACGGGTTATTTAACACGTAATTTTAAAACATAAGTAATTTATAATAGCAAACATCATCCAACTAAAACATTGGTATGTAATTTGTTATATTTAAACAACGTCCAACTAAAACATTGGTATGTAATTTGTTAAATTTAAACAACGTCCAACTAAAACACTGGTATGTAATTTGTTATATTTTAACAACGTCCAACTAAAACATTGGTATGTAATTTGTTAAATTTAAACAACGTCCAACTAAAACACTGGTATGTAATTTGTTAAATTTAAACGAGTCCAACTATAGTGAAACATTTAAAATAATATTTTTTTTACATCATGGACCCCATCTTTCTACTTCTACTAAGTTCCTTTAACTTTAACCAATCATGTACAACTGTTGGACTGCCATAAAGCTTTAAAATAGATTAATTAGACACGAAAAATGTGTGTCAATATAACATTTAAATAAGTATAAATTAAATTTACATAATATATATATAGAGAGATATATCCTGCCTAAAATATAAAAATTAGGAGTGGGCGCAAAAAACCAGACAGAAACAAAGTAAAGAAGAATGGAAAAGAAGTGATTTGAAGTCAAATGTAAAAAAAAAAAATGGAAAAAGACATGGCAGTTACGTAAAATTGTGGATTTTAGGTAGGATGTATGTATATATATATTTATATATTATGTAAATTTAATTTCATACTTATTTAAATGTTTTGTTGTTATACTGATAGAGGCATGTGCCGAACCGTCTACTTGTGTATTATGTAAAATTATTATTTAAGTTTAACATATATTGTTATATTGACACAAATTGTTCGTGTCTAATTAATCAAACTAATCATATACATTTATTTATTTTTGCCAAAAGGGTAAAAACATTTTTTTTTTTGACTGTCAGGGTACAAATCCACTTGTGTTTCAAGAACCCCTTATCTAAACTCAAATACTTAAGCCGCCTGGGATAGTTATCACGGTTCACGTAAAGGTAGAGACCCTCGCCTCGGGAAGGAAAGCGCTGCAACCACTCTCTCCAACATTACGGAGAAAACGAGAGTACAAGGTTGGGGCGGTGCCCCTGGTTAATGACAGTGCAGGCCAATGCTCGCCCTTTGACCCAAAGGTCTCCAGTGTCTGTAAATAAATATTAAGTATTAAGTTTGAAGCTGAAAACTGGTTCCAGTGTGGCCAGGTTGCCATGGATGGCCACACTCTATGGAAGTTGATGCAATTTGGATATTGCAATTGCAGACTTGGATGCTTTAAAAATCGTTTTTGTTGCGGGTTTTAAAAAGTGGAGTCGTATTTGGTGGAGTCGTATTTGGTGGAGTCGTATTTGGTGGAGTCGTATTTGGGGGAGCTGTAACTTATTTCTTTTACTTATATTGAGTAATATGCCAAGAAAATAAGAAACGTAACAATTTGTTTTCCGCAGTTGATAGTTGCGTCTTGCTCTTTTCTTACGACCGTAAGTCATAATTTTCGTTCTTTAGTTAATTGTGCCCTAGAATGGCTTAAGAAAAGAAAGGTAAGGTGCTTTCATAACTTTGGTGCGTAGATGGCAGTTGCCTAAAGTTGTATGAAATCCTCTTCCACCCCACCCCCAAACTGTATAGAATCAATATTATGGAAGCACTTTCAGAGTTTCCCATGGTCAAAGTAAGTAGTGCAACAGTCACGCCCTAGAAGAGCGGTTCTAAAACTAGACAAAAGAGGAGCATGCTTGTGAATAGAACGGACTCTTCGTCGCACTGACATGGGCAGGTGATGGATATTTTCAAACCCACATAACATTTACTGGATTCTATAAAGTTGAATGAAAACCTTTGCATGCTGGCAGTGGTACATCAGACAAGACAATGAGTTATCCCACAACTACAAGAATATAACTTAATATACGTTTTGTTTTCGCACAACAGCAATGCGATAAACTGGATGTTAAAAGAATGCCGGACAGAAGTCTGCAACTCAGCAATGAAAGAAAATTGATGTTAGAACACTACCGGAAGGATGTCATTGTTGATACGCATGACGGGAATCACTGCTTGATTGACGATCTCTGACAGCACACACTGACATCTGTGTTGCCAACTGATGAGACACAAGCCAAATTACCTATTATTTCATTATTACGAGGAGCTGAAAAGGGTCGGATTTAGATAGCTTAATACTGGGTAACAATTTAAAAAAAAATATTTTAAAGGACACTAGAACACGTTTTCGTTCCCACATTCGCCATGTCTACGCTAGCGTGATCTACATCTTAAAATAAAGGAGATGCGTTATAATGGCATTGCACCTCCGTAAGTCCTGAATCACGTCGTGTCATTTATTTGATTGTTGATTAGCGCCATCATTCAATGGAAATGGTATTACATCAATGAAACATATATATCTGTACTTAACAAACATATATATTTCAAATATTTTTTTTAGGGGGGGGGGGGGGTTTGACACCTATTCAAAGTAATAGAAATATCAATCGAACGCAATCTTTTTTAAACAACAAACACATTTTAAGGTATGCCGAATGACACATAAAAAAAGACTAGTCTTTGTTTGACACGCACCTTCACATAAAGCCGTATAGCGGCGGATTCCAGGGCACCACATTTGGACGTGAGAACATCTACTCGCGCCAGCACATGTCTTTTTAAATATATATTTATATTTTTTTAAAAATAAAGCATACATGAAGAGTGTATTTAACTACGCGTTGTTTATTTTATGTGATCCCCCCCCCCCCCTGAGTTGTCTTATCTTGACCCGTCTCTGTCAACACGTTATTCAACATTAATTAGATTACTTAAATAAATTTATAAATAAAAATGTAAAAAAAAAGGCATGGTTAAAGACACCCCCACCCCACTTTTTAAAAAGTGTCAAGGAAACTTATCCAATTTATGTTTAAATGGCCAGTCAAAACAAGAATGGGGAATGTCCGCAAACAAGGACGCCACCAAGATAAATCTAGCCAGGATATAGAACATAGCTAACTTAAACACCGCATTGGGCGTGGCCCGCTCGGCGTTCTCTGAGCAACCACAACTGGAGGCCTGGAATAATTAGGCGAGATACCAAGCCTGGATGTGGCCGGGCGGTTGTTTTTTTTTTTTTTGGGGGGGGGGTGTTAATGGACGGGGGTCGGCAGTGATGGGAACAGTACTTGTACTAATACACGTGGTTTTAATGGGTACTTCATATGCAACTTGCATGCAGATTGGAGCACTTGATCCAACATCCTCCTACCATTATATATCCACATTAGTGTTGCATCCTTCATTTTAAATGAACTTTAGACAGAACGGACTCAGTAGTTACTATGAAGTACAGTGGTTCCTAGATCTGTTACATACAGCGGTTCCTAGATCTGTTACATACAACATATTCTAGGTCTGTTAAATACAGCGGTTTCTAGGTCTGTTACATACAGCGGTTCATAGATCTGTTACATACAACATATCCTAGGTCTGTTAAATACAGCTGTTTCTAGGTCTGTTACATACAGCGGTTTCTAGATCTGTTACACACAACGGTTTCTAGATCTGTTACATACAGCGGGTCCAATTTATGTTACAACTGTCTACTGAAAAAAAAATAATCCGAAGATAATAAAAGATATTGATTTTTTCACATTTTTTTTAATTCGTGCAATTTATATATTTAAAGATTCGTAAACTGCGTTTTTTGATAAGGGTCATCATTACTAGCAGCTACAAATGTTTCAAATATCCTGATGGTTTCAATGAAATCTGTGGAGATTTCCATGATATCCTTTTTTTAAAAAAAAAAGTATCTCTCTCAGAATAAAGGCGACCGAGTAGTATTTACGAGTATCCATTTACAAATAGATGCACATTGTGACGGATAAGTAAATCAAAATAACTTAGTTCAGTCGTCGGCAACAGGCGGTTCCGGAACCCCATGGGGCTCTTTAAAGGAATAGAATAGATAGGGCTCTTTAAAAAAAATTAAAAAATTTAATTTACAAATTTATAATTCCTTCGGCTCCCAGAATATTTTCCTATCAGCTATAATTGATTAAAATGTCGCCTCACTCAACAATAGGTTGCGTCCCCTTGTTTGTATCAGTAAAGAAGTTACGTCATTAAATACATCCACTCTAACTGAAACTATTACAATTTTATTTTTTATTAATTTAATGCTAGAATTTATACAGTTATGTTGATTAAAATTTTGCAGAGAGTTTATAGGCATATAGGTGAAGTTAACTCGTAAACAATAGAAACATACAATTTTACCAAAACGACAATTATATTTCTCATTCCCGCCTTTGACCGATCATCATGCCCCTGGGTACCAAGACAATACAAGTCGAGATGCGCTGGTCTTTCAAGTCATATCTATGCGCCCCGTGGCTTCCTTGTTTTCGGCAACTGTACCAAGACCACATAGTACCGCACTTGTGGCCGGGCGTAAGAGATGTCGCTGGTAATAACAAGCTTGTGGTGGGAGATAGGTGACGGGCCCTGTGCAAATTTGGACACACCCAAGTCAGTCGTGGTGGACTTTCTAACTGTAAGACAAGCTAGGGGTCTTGGATGGACGGAAAGGAAGAAGAACATATAAAGAACGAAAGAAACGGAGTAGGTAACCTAAAAAAAGAGGATTTGATTCGAATAACTAAATTCAATCTGAAAAATAACTGCCCTCATTATTCTAAGTTATAATAGCAATTTTAGAATTAATGGTTATTTATAGTATTTTTTTTATTGTGGTGGAGTTTCACACATGGTATAGTAATTAAACCATTGATTGTGAAGAGGGGTTAACAACGGTAAAAGGAGGCCAAACGATCAGCTACCAAACATAATACTTTATTTTATTATTATATATATATATATATATATATATATATATATATATATAGAGAGAGAGAGAGAGAGAGGGGGGGGGGCATCGCTTGTTATTCCACATGTCCGCATTATACACCCACTTATATACATGTAGTTATTCTCCAAAAATATAAATAATAAAACATTTAGAAAAGCAAAAAATATATATTTTTTAACTTGAACAAAAAATACGCCATTGCCACGTATAAAACTCGTTTGCAGAAAAATAGCTCCCCCCCCCCCCCTTTTAAAAGGTACTAAGGTCCAAGTGCCACTACTCCAATACCCGGATTATCACCGCACTGAATCCAATCTAAACAGTTATTTTAAAATCCATTAAAGTCAGACTTATTAAATACCACTCGGCAGTCATAATAGTAATAATACAAATAACAGCCGTGAGCACTTTCTCCACTCTCATGACGTTATAAGCAAATACTTTTAGCGAAACATTAAATAGACTTGTGAAGAGAGGGGGGAAAAAGTACGACAATCATATTGAAAAGACGGGTAGACGGCTTATACTTTTAGAGTATATGCCAAGGGAGGGGCGACCCTTTCCATATTCATCCATTGAAATCTTCTATTTAAGTTCAAGCCATGGGTCTGAGGTAAGGCTGTGAGTGACGGTAAGGGTGACATGACCCGAACCGCTATTATCCTTGTCCGGTTCGTCATCTATTCTCATCACCACTGCAGACGAACGTATTTGTTTATAGTCAGCTGATTCATTGGACACCTTGGAATTTAACGCTTTTAATTCTAACAATGGTACTTAGGAGTAAACAAATGCATTCGTATTGTTTTAATGATGAGAACGGTGTTGAAGCTTCAGAGACATGGGGGGGGGGGGGGGGGGGGGGTGCGCGATGATGTTTAATATTAATATGAACGATTCATCGCATCATCTACTGAGCAAGCGAACATTACGGTAAATTACGATATAATGTACACGAGCTGAGATTTATAAAATAAATAACTACATTTACAATAATGTTGAACCTAGATTTAGGACAGGTTTGTGGAAAGGGTCAACTGTTATCGGCGGTCCATGCTGCGGCCCATGCATGATATGTAAAGCTCGCGATATGAACAAGAAACGCCAAAGTGTCTGCATTCGTAATAAAATAATATTTTAACATTTTAAAAAAAAGTAAAGACGTTCAAATTAAGCCGTGAGTTCAAACTTTCATTTTGAGAGTGTGGACGTTCTGTTTAGGAGGAAATGACACAACACAATTTCATATTTAAATACCGCGCTGAAAGATTTGAAATACAATACTGAAACAAATTCAAAACTAGATCTATCTCTACTCGCAGATAAAGATGGTTTTTGTGTTGTTGTTTTTTTTCAAGTGAATTTTTCAAAGATTGTTTTGCTATTTGTTTAAATGCCCCGCCATTTCCGTTCCACTCTTCCTCTCCTGTACATGAACCGTTCATCTTTGGTACGGGTAAATTCGAAACCGTCTATTTTCAAAACGGCGTTGCTCAGGGGCTGCGCTCTGACGTCAATAGCTACCTATTCGTATACATCCTCGCAATTGATGAGGGGAGAAAAAAAAAAAGGGGGGGGGGGGCTCTGTTGACGCAAGGTTATATTATGCAGCGCAACTATTTCCACAGTGGCCGGCGCTCGGTATTTGCGCTAGGTCTGTAGATATAGTGTGCTTTCGGGGATTATTTCTTTCCTAACTTTTGCGTCGATGGGGTAGTTCTTCAAAAGTAGTCACACATTTGGGGGGGGGGGGGGGTTGTTTATGGGGTAGTTATTCTAAAGTAGTCACACATTTGGGGGGTGGGGTTTATTGGGTAGTTCTTTTAAAGTAGTCACACATTTGGGGAGGGGGGTGGGTCGGGTTTGTGCGAGTGATGATGTTTTATTAATTTTTATTTTTGTTTAATTCTTTTATAATTTTTATGGGTGTGGGTAGTTTTTGGGAAAGGAAATTCATTTGCATTTCAAATGTGGTTGGGGCAATGTTAGAGAGAACACTTTTTTTAAAAAAAAGTTAACCAACTCCTATTATTGTTATAGGTCATTTATTGCAATACACACATATTATTAGATATTTCACTTTCTTCAGTTATTATTTTTCCCTACAACGTTCTGTCCCGATGTCTAAAAGTAACACACAAATTAAAGTCCGTTTTCTCGAGGGCAGCATGAAGAAATATTTTTTTTTTTAAATTACCACCTTAAAAAAAGGGGACGGATGGGGGTGGTGGGACATATAACCTTTTGAAGAGGTTCAGGTGGGGCGAGGGACAAATAAGGTTGAGGCAGAGTTCGAAAGCCTAATAGCTCAGATAAGAAACATCGGGACAAAACTTAAATAAATTTCAAGAAATTAAGCAAATCAACTCAAACAATATAAGGGGCATTAACCGCGGCGGATAAAAACAAGCAAAGGTAAATTTTACAAATTACGCCCCATTTGCTGAGATTTAGAGCGGCTGTGTGTATTTGGATAACAGGGGGAAATGTGGGGTGGACAATCTTAAGCAATTTAACACCTTTTTCTTTCAAATCTTGTTTCTACCACTTGAGGGGAGAATGTTAAGTAGAGCGTGATAGTGATAAACAGACTAAAATTACAGAGTCTTTGTTAATTTGGTTGAATTCTCGGAGTAAGACAACGAGGATACGAGAATCAAAGCTGGCCTGGCACGTCAACTACAACCACGTCAACCAATAATTTCGTATGCGGCACAGAAAACTCGAGGTCTTACTAGATATGTTACATTGGGAAATTGCGTCGGCGGGCCGTCAGGCGTGAACTCTTAATGCCCTTCCCGACGCACCTCCACACAGCCCAGACGCCGGGTCTCCCCCTGCCGGACCGCGCGGCAACAAGCCAGGGACTCCCCCCCCCCCCCCACGCGATCAGATTTTCACCCGGGGACGTCCGGTCGACCAAAAAAGGTTGCGGTTAAAGCGTCCGCAGCCGACTCTCCCAGGGAGTCGGGATGGTACATTAACGTCCTAATTTCTCACGCCCCACCCATCCGGGGGAAGCGTCGGATCCCTTTCTACAGGGGTGCTACAGTGGGTTTCCACCCCGCAACTAGTTTGCGAAGTAGCTGGGAAGAAACGGTTGCCTATGAGCAGCTTTCTCAGGGCTGCGTATTTAGAATCAACGGCTAGAGGCTTACACCTTAGCCTCTGGCCTCATATCCATTAGTGGCAACTTGTAATCATGATGCCGGCCCTGACTCTGCCTTTGCTTCCAACTGTAAAACGTCACACGTGGCAGCCCTGTAGGTGCTGTTTTTTTTTTATTGCGGCAGGTACCATGCACGTCCCTTGTCTGCCCTCACGGGACACGCAATGGAAGTCCTACTAAATGGGCAACATCTGAATACCGAACAATGACATACCATGGACATGGTTAAAATATATGTCAGATGCGAGAAAATCGGTTACTGCTCGCTAATAAAATGAGTTATTGTTTTTAAAAAAAAATTTGTATCAGTTTATTCTAATAATATGTGTATAAAAGCTACATGCGACTAATCAGAATCTCATTATCCAGCAACAGGCATTAACCGATGGTAAAGGTGGCCAGGAATGCATGTTGTGCAGAGGTAACAGCCCTGGGGGAGGGGAGGGCATGAACTAAGCGTCGATTATTCAACAAAGACAGAAGTGGGTGTGTCCTCTCTTATCTATTTTAGAAAAGGGCGATATTATTTCGAGCCAAATACCACATGAGGAGAAGGAGGGGAAAAAAAGGTGGGGGGAATATCCTGAGTCTGGTCGAAATGAAGAAAGTGGGTATTGTTAGGGAGTTTTTCAACGTTACCTTTAGGTATGGGCGGACTTATGGGTTGAGATATATTCTGTTACCTGATAAGCCATGATACCTTTCTTTTTCCCCCAACTGTTTTTTTTTTTGTTTTTTTTGCGGTGCCCTTTCTCAGCAAGATTCTTTAATAGTTTCATAATAACTTTTGACAAGCTAAATGAAATGGTCTTAGAAACTGTCAGGATGCGTTGCACAGTCGTTCTTATGTCCGGGATTACTGGTCATGTCTAGCGAAAAATTAAATTAACAACGGTGAGCGGGGGAGGGGGCTCTCCACGGGTATATTCCGAAAGGCACATACACTTCACTCCGCTCGTGGATTAGCCAATGTTACAGTTAGAGATCGTTACTTCACAGTGCAAGAATTTTTTTAATTATTTTTTTAAAATTGAAGTGAAGGCAATCTTATGTCTAAAATGTTAAAAAATGTGTAGTTAGTATTATGTATTATAAGCGTATCGTCTTTTTAGTGTATTTAATTAACAAAATGGTCGGGCAGTCACTCGCCATCCTGGAGACAACATGAACTGCCATCCCTGCTGGTTAGTGATGGTGCCCTGCAATCAGTGAAATATCCACTTCAATACCAGGCACAGAAACATTACAAATCCCTTCTAAATATATAGGAGCCAGAAAGATCAATACATTGATAGTGGGGCCATGTGCATATATAGAATATACATTATTTATTTCGCGTGTACATTATCAGCTAATAGTTGGACTAAACAATATTTGTACCGGCCACACACAACTGGGTCTCCTTCATAGTGACCAGTGCATTTAGTGCATTATTGGAGGAGGGCTTAAGGTTGTATCATGTCCCTGGTAACAACTTCTTTCTCCCTAGCAAGAGATTACATATATTTATGTGAATTATCTATATATTTTTTATATGACCGTTTAGTCCTACACAGTGGCGTACTTTGTCTAAATGTCGCATATCATTTATATAATGTTCTTTTAAACCCAAAAATGCAACTCGGGGCAGTTACCCCCTTTACACTTGTAATTACGCCACTGGACAAAAGGCAGCAACGAGATTAATCATTGTAATGACCAGATACGCAGAGAAGCATAACGATTAAATGTCTCAACTCTCTAGCGATGTTGAATAGATGACAACATGCACCATTTTAGTCACAACAAGAACGGACATTCTTAGTCTACATTTTAATGATCTTATAAGTTAAAGAATCGGAACTATAAGGTTCTCAATCTGTTAACAATAATGAATTTATTTTACAATTATTCACTGTCTTGTACTTTCAGTAGCATCCATAATTGGTTTAACAGTAATTTTTAATATATTTTTTGTATATATTTTTTTAAATAAATTAAATCTTGACTGAAGAAAACCCTTTGCCTTGATTGGGGTAAACCTTATGCCTTTATTGGAGTAAACCCTTTGCCTTGGATTGCATGCCTTGATTGGAGTAAACGCTTTGCCTTGGGTTGCGTGCATTGATTTGAGTAAGCCCTTTGCCTTGATTGGAGTAAACCCTTTTCCTTGGATTGCCTGCTTTGATTGGAGTAAACCCTTTGCCTTGATTGGTGTAAACCCTTTTCCTTGGATTGCGTGCCTTGATTGGAGTAAACCCTTTGCCTTGATTGGTGTAAACCCTTTTCCTTGGATTGCGTGCATTGATTGGAGTAAACCCTTTGCCTTGGACTGCGAGCACGACGTAAACGTGTGACCAGTTCGCTTGTACAGCCACCAAGCGGACGATTAAGCCAAAAACCATGTTTCTAAAAATACACGAATGAAATACGAAATCAAACCTTCGGAAAGGAGCTCCAAGTGCCAACTGCAAGAAACCGGTTTAAACGGAAGTTTCATTTTATAGGTTAGTATTTGATACACCCGAAAGCACCATTAATCTAAGAAAGAAGCTACCAAAGTGGTGCACCGATACTTAAGACTTTCTCATCAACCCATATATTTTTCTCTAAAGAATCACCAAGCTTTTGAATGAAAGATATATCCAACATTTTAGTTTCATTTGTTTGCCTCCGTGTCATGTATGCACCCCAAACCCCAGCTGCACCAGCAGTTCAATTGAAAGTATATTTCTTGTTGCTAATTTGTACAAGCATAACTGAATAAACACCTGTATGAAAGGGTGTGGACTCTTGCATTAAATCAATTGAACAAATCCAACTGAGTGCACCCGGCGATATCGTAACAGTGCGCATGCACTCTTAACGACTTCGTGTATACCGAAAGTATTTGATAAGGTCCTCCCAGGCATGTCAATTCATGATTATACATAAATATACATATATATACAGCCTATTTATGAAAGGTGGTATCAAATGGAGATACGACTAATTCACGGCGAACGTCAGTTTTGAAGGTTTCTAACAGGGTAACATTGATCGGTTTAAGGTGGGGGGCGTGGGGTGTCCCTGGGGTGGTATTTCAGGGCACTTGAAAACTATGACGAACACTAAGAAATAGCGTGCGATGACGAATAAGAACATGCATTAACTCAGCGGTTCACAACTTTCTTGTCCCATTGCTTGCTTATCTGCCACTTAGTATTACTATTGAAATAAAGCTTTTCTTAAATGAATGTGTGTAAGATATCATTTTTTGCCGCTCTCCGCCATTACCAATATAAAGTTTGCGAATCCCCCCCCCCCACCAAAAAAAAAAAACAACATATAAAAATTCGGCAAACACACCCCCCCCCCCCCCCCCCCACGATTAAGACGCGTAACGCAGATTGGGAACCGCTGCACTTAACCAAATAGATCATCTCTAGGTTATGGCCTATCATGACCAGCATTGTTCGGGTGTGATTAGAGACACTATAATATACGTCATGTCCAATTTCAATGCTTTTAGTCCGGTGTTGTGTATGTTTCGGTATTAAATGTTTACATATGTTTGTTAACTTTAGTGAGCGGGTATACCTTTGATACATACCTGCCCAAAACACATTGGTATAAATAAAGTTTATGATCAGTTTACTATTGGCGAGTGCACTAACCCATGCATGTAGTATGTCTAAGAAAAGTGAAACCCTTCTAAAAAAGTATCAAATCTTTCATGTAAATAACGCCTCTGCTAGTGATTCTACAACGCAACGTCCATCAGACTAAGAGGCCAAAGGGTGTGCACATAAATTCAGGAGAAAGAGCTTTAAAGGCTGCCTAGATATAGAAATCACATTCCTACTCCTACTTAGTCAAGGCGAATGGACCCTGGTTGGCCCTGAGAGAGAGAGAGAGAGAGAGAGAGAGAGAGAGAGAGAGAGAGAGAGAGAGGGGGGTGGGGGATAATGATACTAAGTTAAGACCACAGGTATTCCTTGTTTTTAAGTCTTTGCTTCAACGATTACGTTCCTAAAATCTTGCACAACCCTAATTCATGAGATATAACAGAGAAAAGTCCGAGGAACATTAGGTGTGTTCAGACTTTCTCCCCCCCCCCCCCCACCTCGTTACCTAAGTTGTGGTTGACCAGACAAAAATGGAAAAAGTCAGTTTAGTCACACCCCCCCCCCCCCCCGATTTTGCGTTAAAAACAACATACGGCATACACAATTTCAAAAAATGGAGACATTGCGTGTACTCAATTGGTCGGCAACCATTGCTTGTATGTACTCAATGTAATGGTCGGCAACCATTGCTTGTATATACTCAATGTAATGGTCGGCTGCCCCCGTCTCCAAGAATGAAAGATTTGATAGAGCTCTTTAAAAAAAAAAAATTAAAAAATTGATCTTTCAAGATATTTAAAACGATCTACCCCTTCCTGCAGCTCCCAGACATTTTTCTTTAACTGATATAGTTCACAAAAATATGACTCTTCATTTAAAACAAGATAGCCACTATCAGAATTACTCTTTATTCTTGGTAAAAAGCACAATAGTAGCGTCTCTTTGACGAAACCTTCGTTATTCAGCAGGCGGGGTTTTCTGTTCCGATGACAGTTTGTGCATACCTGGCTTTGATACAAAGCATATTTGTTAAAATGGGGGGAGGGGGGGGGGCAAATATAGGGGACCTGACGTTATTATGATGATATTTTAGTTGCAGGTGTTTGTCAATTCTTAGGTTACAGACACAAATGTCAGCCAAGCGTGACACCTAAATGTGATGCTGTAATTTAAAAGATGGCGATGTTTCAAGCATCTTCTGGGCATGGGAGTCTAGCGATGAAGTTTTTAATTGTAAAATAAATATTTAATACTTAACGTGGACCCACAATCTGCAGCAACTTCGCCCACCCATTTCACATTTTGTTAAAAAAAATCTCACGTAACATCCGTCTTTTGTTACCACTTTCCGAAATCTCTCCCTCTTGCCTTGACTTTCTCTCTCTCCCCCTCTCTACGCATCACATCAGGACACTCGGGTTAGATAGCCAGACTGATTATGTTACACCAAACTATGCTTAGAGCCCCACACAATAAGAATAAAAGTGCTGCCCTCACGTTTCTTAGAGAACAGGTTGGATAAGAAAATGCAGACAGATGATAACTCATTGGGGGGGGGGGGGGGGGAGGAGAGTTCACGCCACAGATACACAGCCAGAGTTGTAGGGATACAATTAACTCTAGTGTCTTGCAATTTAACTCTTATGGGGAGGGGTGTTGGTAAAAGAAGGAAGGGTGTTGGTAATAGGAGGGGTGGGGTGTTATTAATGGAATACTCGAAAGAAAAATAAATTGGGTCGAAATTTAGCAAGAGTGTAACTTTAAATATAGTACACTGGAAAACAGGTTTGGGGGGGGGGGAGTGGGGGGACAGCCCCCTCAATGTCTCTATATCTGGAAATGTTGACGAAACTGTAAAAACAAATTAACTTTGAATTTAGCTTTTATGTTACAAAAAAACATAGTCAGAACTGAGGAATGTCAAAGAACTGCATGCCTGTGATAATGCTCTCAATGGGTTGGTTGTCCTTAACATACTTCTTTTAGATTATAATACATAGTATGGAACGTTTAATAACTTTTCTCTTATAACTAAGAAAGGGGACTCACTGTATTTTGTGTATACAAGATGGATTTATTAGTAATAATTCATCGGAATCTAGCCTAGTCACAGCTTTAGTCTATCTTATCTGCTACACAAGAACTTGGATAAGAAAACTGAACCGGAGCCAATTGTATTACTTACCTATTCTAATACATGAAGTATCGTTTAGGAAAGAAATTACATAATTCTAATTAACAAACTGCATGCAATCTGGAGACAAATTTATTGATTTCAAATAAGATTCCAAACGAAAATGTAATACTGAATACATAAAAAGAACAATTTTAGCTTAAGTGACTGGCAGATTTCTGTTTTTAAACAATAAAAGGAGAAGATAATTTTTTTAAAGAAAATTATCTTGGGATGATTAGTTAATTTTTTTTCTAGGAGTCTTTGTTGTTATTTGTCAGGGGGAATAGGAAAGAGAGTAAAAACAAACTGGACTTACATAAATCTTGTTATGTGGTTTGCCGAAGAATGGAAATTTTGCGGTCAGGTTGATCTTTCCAGAACCTCCGTCGTCTGTACGCTCCGTCATGCTGTCACCTTCGCTGAGACCAAATGGGAAAAATTCGGACACAGGGACACACAGTGCCGGACCTGGGTTCTGGACCAGTAATGTGCACACACTCAACAAGAGCACATGGGTTAACACAAAGATGGGCGCAAGGCTGGACCTGGCTGGACTGACTGAATGGGTAGAGCCTGCACATGCACACATTATATTCAGCGGGCATCAAGGGGGAAGGGGGTGTATAGTGCTCGAAGCAATCGGACTGCAGTGTGGACAATGATGACAACTGAAGATGATTGAAGCTGCAGGGGTCTGGAATACAAGTTGGGGGACTCATGTCGGATGCTTCGTGGTCAAAGGACCGAGTAGTGTTGAGTTGCTGCACACCGTCAATTTTGATGCTGTTGTTGATAGAGGAGGTGTCGGCTTGGGGTTTGAAGAATGGACTGAACAAGATTCTATGTTTGATAATGCCCCGCCTTGAGATGCAGAGGTATGGCATAAATGCATGTCCCAGAACACATTCACAAAATACACAACGAACTTGAAAGTTTGATTATTTTATTCCAAAACTTAAATCCGAATTGTAAGAAATGAACGCACATGAGTGAAATAAAAATATTAATCCTCATTTAAGAAATATTAAAAGTATACATTTTACATGTTTCCAGTATGTTGAAGATAACCATTAGTTTTAGGTTATTTCAAAATGTGTATAAATCACATTGAAATTTCCTGGTGATTATCATGGTTGCTCAAGGCTTTTTTTTAAGAAGAAGAGATTAACTTTGAGCTCAATTCTGTCATCCTCGAGGCCTGTAAATTTTTCAACTCCACTCTGGTGCAATCCTTACTAATCATTACTTATTAAATTGGCTGATAATTTACTGAGCTAGTTCAGCCCCAAAACATTTCAAGGTTTTTTTAAGCTGAAAATAAAATAGTTAAGTCACAAATTATATATTTAAAATGAGAAATTTATTTTAAAGCTTGGAGACTCTTATTCTAAATTCAAACTGAAAAATGGGCAAGCTAAAAATTAATAACACTAACATAATAATATAAATAATAAGTAGGCTGATGTAATGTTATATATTATTTTTATTTTTTTAATGAAAACTAAATTAATTAATTTAACACAACACTATTCATTCCATCAAAAGAACTGGTAGTAACAAGGCAAATTTTCTATAATTATAATATGGCTTTTAATTAAATAAACTTTAAAGGATAGTCATAAGTCTACACGTACTTAAAATCATTAGTTATAAGCATGACAATGTTACTTTAAATTTAATTAAATTGTATAATATGATATATTGTATACCTAAACAAATTATTCAAATTACTGATTCAAAACAAAAAATTCCGGTAGGGCAGGACTATATTGTATAATTAATTATAATTTACTTGAATATAGCCTAGGCCATATTAAATTTCCTATGTATTATTTGCTTAGGCTTATTTTAAGACTTATTAATATGTTAATTACTATCTTTTTCTGTAGACAAGTTGATACTAAATAAATTAATAGGACTTTTTAAGTTTAAAGTTAGGCCTATTCTCAATTCAATGGAGTAAATCAAATGTCACAAATGTAGCCTATACTATAAATAATTTATGAATGAGGCATTTCTATAACTTTTAGAAATTTAGTCTAAGTTTATTTAGTTAGGACTAGGACTGGCTTATTTCAATTATTAGTCATAATAAAGATTACATACATATGTATGTTACATAGTAATATTAATATTATATATAGACGATAGTTGAAGTTACATAGGACATGACATTTGATATATGATATAATATAGGAATCACTAATAATAATATTAATAGCAACAACAATTCATAAAATATTTAAAGTTAAAGTTATAAAACACACTTCTACCAGTCAGATAATAATAGGTTAAAAAAGATCAGATAAGGTTTCCATTGTGTTGAATTTTGTCTTTCCCTCTTGTTTAAATCCCGTTGCTTGCACTTCTAACAGGCAACACACTACACTACATCTAATTCTTAGATAACTCACTGAATATTTAACACTGGTAACCCAAATATAGGTCACTCCACTCCGAGTAGGTGTGGTCAGATTATTTCAAATTATACACAAAGAATTTACTCCTTTCTTGACTGAGAGCGAAGTGTATCCCTTTCTGCACCTTGGGTTAATAATTTTACACCAGGTTACGGTTCAGGGACTCGAAGCCGTTCGTTTGTTCCAGCCTCTATGTTGACTTGCAAATCAAAAAGAATCCCCCATGTGTCGGCCTGTGTTTAAGGTCGCTTGGTTATGACGTCACCGCGAAGTGGACCAAAAGTCAAAGTTATTTTTGGCCTTGACCGATCAAAGGGACGCTACTCCTGTTAAAGTTAAAAATCGCTGACTTCAAAAGATTACTTTGTTTTAGACCTTGGAATATAACATAAAAATGTACGTTGTTTAATGTAAGGGAGAAAAACGAATAATTTATAGAAAAATTACTTCATTTAATTTTGAAACAAGGAACTGTTCCCACTTCAAGGGAGCAACTATGATACAAGGAAAATTTGGCATGGCATTTTAGCATTCACTGCCGCGTCCATGCAGTATATTTGACTGGAAAAAAAAAGCATAATTTTTACTTTGTTAGATTTCATGTGTCTGAGAAATACAACATAGACCCCCACCCGCCAACCCCATTTATGATAGCAGCATGGTGATCAACTATTAACTTTTATTTTCTCGCACTGCGCCCATTAAGAAAACAACTGCTTTCCATTTCTCAAAGTCAATCGCCTTCTAGGATTTTGCCCTCGATATCCTATCAAAATTTGGGATTTTCTCTCAGAATCTTCGATGCAGTTTCTCTGTGGCAATGGGCGAGTAGACCCAGATAATCTGGTTTATTTGCGTTTAATTAGCATTTTTTATCGTGGGGTTGCGGGAAATATGTTTTGAAATGAAGAGGGGTTCCGGGGTTGCAAAAAGTCTATCCACTGAGTGGCGTTTAGTACTGCAGTGTTAGCAACGCAGTGCTTAAACGACGATGATATATTTTTAAAAATTTCTGATGTGTCATATTTTACATTTGCCTGTAAGTTGTGATGCCAATAAAGGTGCCGATAAGAAGGAAAATATATATTATAAGTTAACACCAATTAAGCCATGCAGCAAAATTGAATACTACGATTTATTTTACAGTTAAACATTAAACTGTACAGTTAAATCTTTCCTTTCCTAGTCTTCGAGGCTGCAAACTTGTTAACATTTATTTTGAAGAAAAAAATAAACAACATTCGTCACCATAATGCTTTCAATAGATAAAATTGCATGTTCAGAAAACCTCAGTGGCTTAGTGAAAGTGAAGAGGTGGCGGGGCAGATGTCCAGAGTAGTTAGGGGCGCTAACATGGGCGTTTTTTGTATTATTTTTTAAAATAATTGGTTTCAGACTTGAAGGGAGGCTTTAAAATGAATCTTGTCCCCATGCTACAAAAAACAACAACAAACAAACAAATAATAACTATATTTACGGTCGTTGGATGTGTCTTTAAATTTGTGGCGTAAGACGGTATTTAGCTGTCCCAAACAGGGGAAATAATGCCTATTTATTTATTTACAACTTCCAAAATCCAACACAACGATAAAACCATTCTGATATGGCAGAGTCTACTTCAATACGTCTTGACGAAGAGACAGGCAGTCAAACAGTTTTGTTGGACAAAGAAGAAACAAGTGTTGGAGAGGTTATTTCTGGTCTTTAACTTAGAATGAAGCAAAATTAACTTTTAAGAGTTAAGCCATTTTAGCTATTAAATTACTATAAAATATAAAAGTACAACTATACCTCGCTATACGGCCGCTCTTTAGACGGCATTTCGCCAATACGGCCTTTTTAAATTATGGCACTTTTTCGGTTTACGGCCCACGATGTTTCATTATACGGCCAATAGATAACATCTCTTTAGTTTCAGCTTCTCTCCTTAGGCGGCTACGCTTTAGTAGTCTGCCTTATTTCCTGTGCTATCCCACATTATTCATATCCTGTGACTCAATAAGTTGACGTGTTTGTTCCTTTTCTGGTTGGGTTTTGTTTCTGTTTTGTTTCAAAATGATCCTGAGGAAGAATGCAGCACTAAAGTGTCTAGAGGAGTAAATTCAGCAATGTCCTGTTACAAAACTCTTTTAAAAGAAACAGAAAGCAAGGCGAAGCAGACAACTTTGCACCAATATTTTCAACTGGGTCAATCCACACCAGCAGAAAGTGAGGATGGCAGATGATTTTTCGTGTTAATTTTCATCAGCTTATAAAGTTTCTAAACATTTTATTTTATGTATATATATGTGCATATGATTTCTTTTGTTTTTTAATTTATATGTTTATTTTTTAAATTTCTGTTTACTATTACAATGTTTTGTATTTTTATTTTTATAGGAAATGAAAAGAATACAATGATTTATGAACTAACGTCTATATTTTTGTATACAAAAATTGGAACAGATCCAATTAAATTTGTATGGGTTTATAACAAAATTATTGATTCATTATACGGCTTTTTGCTTTACGGCCAACTTTTCCGGAACGTATCAAGGCCGTAAAGCGAGGTATGGGTGTATAAGAAAATAAAATGCTGAATTCAAGACAGGTCTAGGCCTAGTCTTAGTTATTACTTTAATTAGGGCTAAGGGGGCTTAAAATTAAGTCCAAGTCGCACAGGGACTTTCTTTAGTTAAACACACAGTTAGGTCCAACAGTTAACACTTTACTTTTCTGATTTTATACTTTATACTACTTTATTATTATACATCGTAACATACTTAGTGTGGTGTATTGTGTTACACTTACACTGGCCCTAGACCTATATTTATACGTTAATTTAATATTTCTTTGTTACTGTTTTATTATGTGTGGCAGTTTAGGTTGATATAAATATTTATAGCCTTAGTGTAATGACAATGAAATCATATAATATGATTTTTTTTTAAATTTCAGAGCCCCCCAGTTCTTCAGTTGCGTTTGCAACAACCCAAAACTGAACCCAAAGTTAAGTGGACAACAGACACTATTGACAATGAATTTATGGGCAAGAAAAAGTCCAAATGTAAGATTGTTTGGTTTACAATTAATATATTTTAAATTTGTTTCAATTATATCAAGTTTAAGTGTATTTATTTATTTTATAATTGTATGCAGGTTGAATATATTTATTTAGTCGTTAACAAATAAATTATTCCATGTAAATAATTCAATTTCTGTTAAAATTTTTAGGCTGCTGTATATATGAAAAGCCAAAAGTATTTGGTGAATCTGAAACTTCATCTTCAGATGAAGAAGATGAAGGATGTACGCCTCATTGCCGAGGCCATAAGAAAAAATGTTACAGACACCGCCCCCATGGACAGGAACCTGATAAAAATCCCAATGACCATGACTGTGATGGTCAGTAAATTACTGAAAGAGAAGTTAGAAAATATCTGTCCTAGACAGCTAATTACTGGTCCTTAACTAGGGCATTTGGATTTGCAAAATATTTTAATATGAATGTTCAAAATAAACTCATCTGTTTCTGCATAAGCATTTTACATAATTACCCAACACTTACAAAAAAATTACATTGCAATATTAAAGTTATGGATTCTTTATATTCATCAAATGTTTGTAAAAATATTTTCCAGGGCCCAGTAGGAATCCAGAAAATGATAGCACAGATGTTTCTTTAGATCAAGTATGATCAAGAATGAAGATGAGATTAGAACTGATGTTGTCTTGTGAATTTAGAGAACAAAATGATTGAAAATGAGCTTTTGTTATTGTCTAGTACCGGGTATTTGATTTTATACTATGTATTTATTTATCCCACATACTTTTATAAGTTTTCTTAAATATTGCCGTAACAGTTTAATTAAAAAAAAGATTGGAAAAAAAAATAATGGATTAATTTGGTTCTCTTTAGCTAAATGATTTGAAGAAATCACGATTTCTTTTTAGAATAAATTGTTACGGAAATAAAGATAAAATAAATTCTGAATCAGTCCATGTCATCATACTATTTGTATTAGAGTTCCAAATTTACTTACTGGTTTAATTTAGTTTAAATTCAATGCTGATGATTTTAACAATTTAAAATTAAATTTTAAATTAATGACTATTCCACATTATGCTGAGATGAAACTTAATTTTGTGACTCTTGGCCGGTTTGTATTGATTTACTTATGGACAGTGTTATATTTATAAATGTATATAAATGTATTATACCTTTTTGAATTTCGCAAACCAAGATTTTTATGTTTAAATGTGCTCTATGGTTTAGGGTCGATGTGAAGTTACTTTACTGTCTTTTACTACTTGTAAAATCTCAACATGATTGGGGCTTCTTTGTCGCTATTTTATGGAAATGACAATTTCCCTTTATTGAATGACATGTCTAAAGATGTTTAATTCGTCCACCTGTATCAACTTAAGACAAATATGTTTTGAGAATAGGGAATTTGTGTGTAGCTAATGTACATTTAGAAATAAACCTTAATGAGTTACTGTCAAATTGTGGGCTAAACAGCTGAATTCCTTTACTTTTTCATCCGGACTATAACTATAAACATTTTCTATTTTTTGTTCAGGATAACAAGATTTATGATTATGTTTATCATAAATTACAGCTAGAATGTCAATAATAACTGTGTATAAATTCACTTAGGAAAGCCCTAAAAAATACATAGTTCATTCCAGACAAACCCAAAAGGAACTATTTCTGGAATGAATTCTATATAGTACTATATTAAAAATTAAAGGAAGATCATTTTTTAAAAGCAAATAATAGAAATAACAACTTCTAACACAACCCCCCCCCCCTTTTTTTTTAAAATTTGATCTTGATCATCTTAGCAGAGTTACAATAAGTTACATGCCATCATTGAATGATTTTTTAGCTACTTGAAAATCACTAATTTGTCATCATCCTCAAGATTTTCTTAAGTGTAAAGAATAATAAAATCCAGAGTTTTGGAGGCCCCCCCCCACACCTACTTTTTCCCCATCGCAGCTTTGGGCCCATCTACTTTTTTGAGAGGCCGCAGGGCCCATGCAAACAGATCTGATCAAGATGAAATCTTGATCAAGTTTGGTAGGAGTAGGAGGTAATCCCAGCAAAAAGAAAATTTTACCAGGACATTTTCATTTATTCTTATCCTCAATTCATTAGATAATGTTTGTTTTAAAAATGTTAATTCTATTGTATATTTAACATTACTATGGTATATTTCAGAAGAATTTCAAAGTCATTCACGGTACTTCATTATTTTGTGAGAACTCAATTTTAACAATGCATTTTGCCCAGAATTTGAGCATGCATATCTCATGAATTTGATGTGGTAATATGATAATTGTCTTGTTTGTTACAATAATTTTAGTAATAAAATAGTCTGTCAAAGTTATTAATAACATTTTGTAAATATTTGCCTCTAGTTTTTCTTTGAGTTTTAGTATAGTAAAATATTTCTCATGTGTTATCAATACCAATAGGTGAACTTGAATTTATCATTGCGTGGATTTTTTGTTAGAGAGTAAATTTTTTTTCTTTCTAATGCTTCAACATTTCAGAAGATCAATATCATTAAAGTGCAGAATTTAAAAATAAATATGCAACAATTTAAGTTGAAGGGTATTCAGCATTTGAATGTTTATATGGGAAAGTTGAGGTAGTAAGCCACAATATTGATATTCTGTCATATAAAATGACTAATGCTGGTACCCCATTCAAGCAGTTGTTTGAGGCACCTTTTCTTAATTCTTCCTCCATGGAGGTGAGGAAAGTGGGTCTAAAAGTGGGCTGCTCAGACAGTAGGTATTGGACTTGACATGCGCTTAATTTTTATTTAAGTGAGGGAGAGTTGTGTGGTGATACTACTAGTTCTACTAGAATATAAACATTTTCTATTTGTTGTTCAGGATAACCAGATTTATGTGTGTCATAAATTTCAACCAGAATGCCAATAATAATGGTGAACAAATGCACTTAGGAAAGCCCTTAAACATACATTGTTCATTCGAGACAAACCCAAAGGAACTATTTCTGGAAGGAAATCATTTAAAGGACATTTAGTATATTAAGGAAAGATAATTTTTAAAAGCTAATAATAGCGGATCTCCCAACACCCCCCCCCCCTATTTCTTCTCAGCAGAGTTACATAATATTATTAAACTATTTTAACTAAAATGTTTATAAATTAGTTTCACTTATCCAGATTTCTTTTATTTTGGCTAGGTTTTTTTGCGTTAGTTACAAATATTTTTCTATTTAGTTCCCCAAATTTTTCCGTTTGCTAATTTGCTATTTTACCTGTCTGCCATTTTGTTGCTAACCATTCAAGCAGTATAACGATATAAAAAAAAACCCAACTAAATAACATTCACCCAAACAAACAAAAGATGAGAATATTTTTTAGTAGTCTTTAAAATACATCAACACTGCAATATGCAAGAATATTGCAAAAAAAAAAAAAAAATGATTTACCAAAATGAGAGTGGGGAAAAACACATTATATGACGATGAGACAATAGATTTGATGAGGGATAGAGAGTATGAGATAAGCTTATGAAATAAAGGGATCAGAAACTTACAAGCAACAGGATGGTGAAAATGAGTTTCTTTTAAAATTTGAGAAATTGTATGGATTTTTTAAAAAAAGCGCATGAACTAATTATTAATGAGCCATTAGCAATAAGTAACTAATGATTTTTAAATTAAGGCTTGATAATATTAATAATGTCATCTCAATAAAAAAAATGTAAGTGCTTCATTTAAACAATCTTAACATTTCATAATACATAAGGTTATTAAAAGGAAGCTACATGCCATGTGGTAGATAATTTCACAAGATTATGATCAATTAACATTGATTAACATATATGTACTATAAGTTTATCCTGAATATTTGTATCCCTCTAAAATGTTTGTATTTATATTAAAATATATATATGTGTATATATAAACTTGTGCATAATGAATTGATACACACAATAAATCAGCTTTTAATAGCTTATCAATAAAAAACCTACTTTAGTGCCGAAGTAAAAGTGTAATGATAGCTATGCTAATCCTATTTAAAAGTTAGTCATTCCATGACTATTAAATTATTAAAGTAAAAAAATATCTTGAAAAGGAACATGGAACATTTCAGTCAAAAAATGTATTTAAAAATTGCTACATTGCTAAATTTGAGAATAGATCAACATAAGAAAACATATTTTTCAAATGGGAGAATTATAAAAAAAAGAGTGCATTATTTATTTTAAAACTATGGATGAAGCTTTTGATTGCTTTTAATTGCTGCAAGAAAGAATGGTATGTACTCTTTTGAAAATAACTAAAATGCTTCATTACCAGTGTCAATTATCTTGGACCTAAAAATGCACGACAACCAATTATATACTAGTGAAATCACAATTACAAATTTTGAAACCTCATGACCATGACATGACCCATCAACACCTTCATTGTTATTTACAAAAAAACAGGCGTTGCCCCTAAGGCACAAATATGAACTTAACATGAGCACCAAATTATTTTTCCTTTGTAACAAAAACATTTTAGGACACTTCAAAAGTTGTATACAAAATGTTGACAAATAAATCAACATATCACATAAATGTACAAGTCGTTGAGTTGGTCAGTTAAATTATATACAAGTACAAGTCATTTACAACAGTATTGGTTTCTGTCACATCAGTCTCTAAGGCACATTAGTTATTGTTTGATATAATATAATTATATGATTTGTTTACAACTCAAGTTTTTGGTCCAACCTGTAAGACATTCATGACAAAATTCACCGCTGACAATGGATCCTCAAAATCTTTGATATTATCCCTTTTTAGAACCCATTGTGGATTTATCTTTCTGTGCTTTGATTTAGATGGAGTGGCAATGGGCATAGTATAATTAAATGACTTCGTTAAGGCCAGTTTGGCCTGGGTAACCTCCCTAGTTTTGTTAAGTCTCTGTTTGCGAAGAGTAAGGGCGTAGATGCTTTGAAGACTCTCTACAATCTGTGGATGTTGCAATATGATCTGTGGAAAAAAGAACACAGAACTTATGTGCCCATGGTCTCATTGAAGTCGTATAAATCTATTAGTTTTGGTACACCAGAACCATGGGGAACGTACATGCTTTTAATTCGATTCCAGTAAGTTGAGTAGGGCTAAATAAAGCAGATCCAATAACATTTTTTTCTTCTTCAAATGTTATACTTTCAATCCGAATTATTTCTTTCCTTTCAATTCATAATATTGTCATTCAATCCAACTAACATAGCTCAGATGACAGTTGCAACCATTGAAAGAGGAACCATCCTACTCTCTTTTCTCCACATAAATAAAAGGTTTTTCCTAACGTGACCCAATGTAACTTATCTTCTATACTGTAACAAGATGAAGTATATTTTTTACTTTAACAATGACAAACACATAAAAATTAACACAAAAATATATAAAAATCATACCTTTCTTCTCTCCTCTTTAAGACCTAGTATTCCTAACAGCATGCAACTGTTGAAAAATATGGCTCCTTTCTCTCGGTATATACACAGCAATTCTAAAATTGTTGCAATACTTTCATCTGCATTCATCACGGCATCCACTGTTTTTTCATACTAAAACATATGGAGGTGAATATTTGCTATTGAAGAGTGTTTTTGGCAATATTTTGATATTTTTAAAAAGAGAATACAACAACAAAGTAAAGCTCATTTCACAAATAAAAAAAATATATAATAAAAAAAAAGTAACATTAATTTTGGCTGTTTTGACAGTAGTGTATGTTTATCATTGTCATCATCATCATGTCCCTTAGTCCTTGGACTGTTGGGGTGCCACAGATGACATGAAAACTATCCTTCTCCATTCCTCTCGGTCTTCTGCACTACACATAGCATCATCTAGTTTTAATCCCGCCCACTCTTTGATGTTATCTTCCCATCTTTTTCTCTGTCTTCCTCTTCTTCTTCCTCCTATAGTTGTGTGCTGTCTTAAAACATTTAACTTACAAGACTTGAAGAGCCTTACCTTAGCCAAGTTCAAGAGTATTGTGACAGCATATTTAATCAGCTCCATGTGAGGCACGCTGCGATTGCAACTGTTGATAAGTCGATACAGAATCCTCACAGCATTGCCTTTGACCATCATCTCACAACACACTGGGGAAAGTCTTGTTGAAACCTCTGATAGAATACAAAAACATAACTTTCAGTTAATTGGGATCTCTGTAAAATTAAGCCTAACTGTAGAAAGGTAAGGGATATTTTTCAAAGTAACAGGATATGTTCACGTTTAAACATTACTGAATGCTAAGTATAACATTTTAAGTTCTTTACAAAACAAATAAATAGCACATACACACCTAAATGTGAAAGTGCTTCTAAAATGTAAGCCAGGTCCCTTTCATGCAGAAGCTGATCAAGTGCAAAGGTTGTTCTAAAGCCGAGGGTGTTCTTTGATGAAGAAGATTGATTAGCCACCTGTAATCGTTTCCGTGCCTGGGCAAGTTTCCTGTTTTTTGAGTCTCTACGAGTTACAAAGCCTCTCCACAAGGACTAGATCAATGAAAAATGTTTTTTTTTTATTTTCCTTGCAAAACAATCCACATGATTATTTATGAATTAGAAACACACAACAGTGTCTTCATGGTCATAGATTTTTCAAACACAATTTTGTATCATTAAAAATGTATTGACTATCGCCTTGGTCTAGAAATTGGGGTGCACATATAATTTGTATTCAAATGAGGATAATTCAAATTGTCAATAAAAAGCTAAGTAACAAAGTACATCATCCAGACAATTGACATTGTTATAGAAAGGTCTGTGAGTGATATATTTCAAAGCATTTAAGTACTTTTACCATTAGCTCCAGCTACCCCATTTATATTTCCTTTCCTTTTACCAGCAATAGATTACCTAAACCAGACATTTATAATAGAAAGATTATCTAAACTAGACATTCAAAATCTTAGTATTATCTTAACTGGACATTCATAATCAAAATTTTTCTGATAAGCAAATACGTCAGTACTTGGGCCCATGATTCAGTACTGCACTTCTTGTTATTTTCTTTGCTCACTGTATAATTGTAATTTTAAAACACTTTGTACAGCTCTTGAACTTTATTTCAGTTTGAGGATCGTATAACGTACGTAAAAGGTCTTGAAAGGGTTAATTAGAAGGGGTGCAATTTATGACAACTTATCTATTGCCTATAGACCCCAAACCAAAATCACTTTGACATGATGGGGTCATGAAATCTGTTTACCTGTATTTTAGTGGATGCTTGAATTCTCCTTTTCTTTTCTTGCATAATGTTTAGCCTTTCATTTATTAGAGGCTGAAATGGGTGAAAACAAAATAAATTAATAAATATTTTTTCTTTCTATCTCTCTCTATCTAGACATTACATTTTACAATCTAAGAAGATAAGTCAGAATTTTTTTTTTTTAAAAAGCAACCTTAATATTACATTTTGAGAGAAACAACTAAATGTTTTTCTTCTCTCAGTTTTTCCAATTTTCTGCCTTGAAGTCATTCAAATGATCTACTTCTTGTCTAAGATTAGTTATGTATTTCGATTTTCATTTAACCTATTACAAAACATAAAATATCTTAAACCTTGCCCTACTATTATATAATTATTTACAATTTCTTTAGACTGTCATAGAGTTTGCCATTTTCATTTCAACAAAAAGCATGCACACACACACAAAAAACATGAAACATTTTCCTATGAAAATTACTGGTACATATATAAAAAAAAAAAAAAAAGCAGAAAAGTTTGACTTGCCCTGACTTTCTTTCTTGTAAGGTAGCCTCTTGCAGCAGCTTGAAGAGAAATGACATTCTTCCGCTTTTTCCTCCGTTCATTTGCTACCTTTCTGGCTAGCCAACTCCTCACTGCAGATTGTATCAGTATGACTGATTGTTTCAAAGCCATGTGATGTCTCCGGGCCTTGAATGTCTTGAATGCTGTGTATATCACCAATGCGGCTCTTAGCTTCTTTAACCTTATCCTCAAGATAAATAGACGGAAGGCCCTCTGGATAACACAAGCAGCGCGGTGTCTAGTTTCAGCCTGTCTCGTTAAGTAGCCATGGAATGCTTCTTGTATGATGCAAGCGGCAGCCTCTTGGGTTCGTCTCTCCACTTGCTGTTGCTTCAGGGCTATGAATGCTGTCAACACTTGCACCGCACAGTTGGTCTGAACAAATGCAGATCGTTCCTGGAGCATCCTCAGATGCGCTTGGATTTTAATGACTGATTGCTCTCTGAACATTTTCCTATAAGACAACCACACACGTAGCACTGTCTGAATTTTTACAGCACTTTCCCGCATTGTTAAGTATTGATGCCTGTCTCTTTTCATCTGTTGTGTGCATCTTATTGTTCTCTGCATCCATATAACTCTGTCTCTGTCATCAAGATATTTCTTTCTCTGTATTAATGCTCTGACACAAGCCTGCAATCGGATAATTTTTCTCAAATCACAAAGATATCTTTCGCGCTGACACTTCATTCTATACATGGTTTGAATTTTAACTGTCACATCTCGTCTGGTCAGGTACCCTTTACGGCAAAGCCTACCATCTAATATTTCTCTCCATCGTCGTTGAATGATGGTTGAAGCAAGCAACATTCGTTCATATCTCCTACGATACACAAAACCTTTGATCCTGCACTGAAGCAATAGAACAGATTGTAAACATCTCTTATATTTCAGTCTTGCACTGTAAGACCGCACATATTTCTGAATCACCACCGCTGCTGCTACTTTTCTCTCCCAATCTCTCACTTTCAAATAAGCTCTAACACACCTTTGCAAAACTCCTGCAGCTCTCTCTCTTCTCATTTCTTCCGCTTTTTTCTCAACTTCCAGCCTTTCCCTCTCTTCTTTCCTTTCAGCCTCTACTCTTTCCTCCTCTTGTCTTCTCTCCAGCTCTCTTTCCTTCTCTACTCTCAAGTTTTTCAAAGTTCTTTTAGCTTCTCTGATGGAGCTGTAACTTCTCCATGCTATCTCAATTAGCCTCACCAACCTTTTCATCGTTTCCACTTCTCTTCTCACAGCTTTGCCAGCTAGTAGCGCTCTAAATCTTCGCTGGCAACAAACGGTGGCCGCACGGAGAAACAAAAAGTCTTGTCTGTTGCTCCAGCCACGATACAAAGCTTGAACTTTAGTGGCAGCCCATTCCTGGATACACAGCTGTCTTTGCGTTTCTCTACGTACAAGGACGGACCTGTAAAATGACTGTATAGTTGCAGCCGAGCTTTTCACCAACAAGAACTGCTCTCTCAAAACTCTGCCCAACATTGTAGCTCTGTACTTCCGCTGGATGATGATGGCAGCATTTCTCTGGTGTAAATAAAGCTTTCTGGTTTGGTGACCTCGGATGAAGGCTTGAATTTTGACAATCAAACAACACACATGTTTGTACTCTTTTCTCAGCTTGTAAGCTCTGAAAGCATATTGGATAGTATGAACTGCTTGCTTTTTCTCCAAGAAGGCCTGCCTTACATTTTTTGTTTTTTTATACTCCCTATAATGATTTTGTATCACCAAAACGGCACTTTTTGTAGCAACAAATTTTTTTAACGCAATTATTCTTCTGAAAGCTTTTTGTATCAAAACAGCAGCAGCAACACGTTTTTCTTGCCTGTCTGCTAAAAGTCTGCGCCACGTTCTTTGAACAGTGACTGTAGCCTGCATGTAAGACAAGTACTGTTGTCTGATTTTCCTACCAAAACGATAATTCCTATACCCTCGCTGCACTATAATGGTAGCCAGCTTGAGAGCCAAGTATTTTATTCGGCGGCGGTAAGATCTAAAAGCTGACTGTAACACCACAGCTGCTTGCACCGTCTTGCAGTACCGCCGCCTCTGCGACTTACATCTCCACCATTTCTGAATCATAATTGCCGCCTGTCTTTTTTGCAAGAACTCTGATCTTTGTTTAGCAGCCAAGAGATTAGCTCTATACCAGTCTTGTATGATTAATGTAGCTTGTTGTGTGCGGTTGTACCGCTGCTTGGCCTCAACCATTCTAAAAAAAGCCTGCAACACAACAGTGGCTCTTTTCTTCTCCACAAAGGCCTCTCTGGCCATAAATCCTTTCCATGATTTCTGTATGAGTATAGCAGACTTACACTGTTTTTCTGCCTTTAGCTTCTCTAGTTGTCTATGTTCTTGAACCAACTTCCAGGTTCTTTGCAAAGTGATAGCAGCTGATCTCATTACTAAATAGTATTTTCTGCATTTCCATCCCCGATAAACTCTTTGTATGTGTATAGTGGCCGTTACTTGCTCTGCATGTCTCAGTTTTTTTGAAGTTCTCACAGCTGTCAACATCCTCCAATATTTCTGTACAGCGATGGCGGCCCACCTCATCATGAGATAGCTTTTCTTTGACCGATGTCCTCTGCAATATCTTTGAATGGTGACCGCTGCCTGCGCCTGGCGTAATCCTCTCAGTCTTTTCAACTCTCTCTTCGCCAGCTGCATTCTCCATGTCTTTTGAATAACCTTAGCAGCTGATCTCAGTTTCTGAAATTCTTTCCCCTGCAAATACGATCTAAATACACTTTGAATGACAGTAGCACATTCTGTATGTCTTAGTGTTACGAGTCTTACAAGCTCTCTCTTTGCCAGGCATACCCGCCATGCCCCTTGTAACACAACAGCAGATCTTTTCAATGATATAAACTCTTTCTTAACCCTCCACCCTCTCCAGAATTTTTGAACGACGACTGCAGCCCTGGTGTCTCTCAGGGTTTTCAGGTTAGCAGCTTCTCTCTGGGCAAGGGTTCTTCTCCAGTTCTTCTGCAGCTTGAGCGCAGAATCCCTTTTCCTTACAAATAGTTTGCGTTGAGCAAATGCTCTCAGGGCACACTGAACCAGAGTGGCTGCCCTGTCCAACCTTTCAGCTTTAAGCCCTGAAAGTTTCTTCTGGGCCAAAACTCTTCTCTGGTGTTTCTGTAAGACGGTGGCAGCATGTTTCTTCCTCAAAAACATTTTACGACATGAAATGCTTTTAATAACGCTCTGCACTGTAGTAGCTGCTTTAGCAATTCTGTTCTGTCTGTTATTTGACAGTGCTCTCCTGGCAAGGATTCCTCTCCAATTCTTTTGTAAGATAACGGTGGCCCTTTTCTTTCTCAGGAATGCTTGGCGGTGAATCACACTCTTTAGGAAACTTTGCACAATTGTACAAGATTTATTATTTCTTTCAAGTTTAAGGCTATCAAGTTCTTTCTTGGCCATGGCACGTCTCCAGTGTGTTTGCAAAACAATGGCGGCACGTCTCTTCTTTAAAAACAGCTTTTGAGCAGCCACCCTTTTCACAACACTTTGAATCAAGATGGCAGCGCTGATAATTTTTTCATTTCTTAGTCTTGCTAATTCTCTCTTGGCTTGCTTGACTCGCCAACATGTTTGCAGCACCAGGGTGGAATCCCTCATTTTCTTAAACTGCCTCTCCAGGATTCTGCCCCTAATGACCTTCTGAATGAGGATGGCAGCTTTGTTTTGTTTATCTACTCTCAGATGATAAAGTGTCTTCTTGGCTTCCAGCATCCTCCAGTTTTTCTGAATTACTAGTGCTGCTGCCCGCATTGAAAACAACCTCTTCATACAAAGATATCTTTTCATCCACTTCTGGATAGTTAAGGCAGACTTTCGGTGAAGCTCCAGCCTGAGTTTTTGAAGCCTTTTCTCAGCAATAAGCTTCCTCCACACAGCCTGAATGGTCAGTACAGCAAACCTTTTTCTTTCAAATTCTCTGCGAGTTCTACAACCTTTAACAAACTTCTGCAATACAACGGCAGCTTTCACTCTGTCCTCCAGGTCGACCCTCTCTTTATTCTCCACTTTAAGCTTGGTGAGCTGACGCCTGGCACAGCGTGACCGCCAAAGACACTGAAGTTTGACAGTTGCTTGTTCCCTCTGCAGTCTCAATTTGGCAATTTGTTCATGCACCTTGAGTCTGCTTGCCTCTCTGCATGCCATGTTTCTGCGCCACCATGCCTGCAGGCAAACTGCAGATTTCTCTCGTCTTTTGGAAGACACCTTGGCTAAATGAAGCCTGATCCACCTTTGTATGGTTATAGCTGCTTTTGTCCTTAGCTGTAAATAAATTGATAAAAGCATTGGCTGCTGTAAATTTAGTAAATTCATTTAGGTACAAAACTAATAGGATCTTTATGATGATCATTAGATGTTACATTTGCTTTTACTTAACTTATAAAATGGCCAAGGGAAGGTTATTTTGTTAATTAAATGACTCAAACTATAACTTGTGATAAAATTACTTGTATGACTTATAACTTTGGCACAAAAAACATTATTTGTAATGGGGGCCCAATATTGTTACCTCTCTTTTCTTGACTGCATGCTTCAACTGTCGTCTTCTCCAGAACATTTGGATAATCCTTGCGGCCTTGACCTCCTCTCTGATGTCAAGTAGTCGAGCACACATGTAGGAAACATAGGTCGATACAACCTTTTCATCAGGGATTGTGTTGGACATATCAGCACACCTAAGCATTAAAGGAACACCCCCCAGCTCAGACACCTGAAATTATCAAGTAGTTAAATAAAAATCATGACACTATAGCTGTAGATCAGCACAACAAACGGCCCGCCAGACCCACTTTGCGGCCTGCAAAGTGACAAAATATTTTTTATTATGATTATTTTCTTAATTGCTCTCCACGCCCTATTTTCTTTCGGTCCGCACAAGTTTTTCATAAAGTAGTATGGCCCGCCTTTCTTTTTGAGTTGTGCAGGCCTGCTGTAGATAATAAGTGAAACAATGACATAAAAATTTTGTCACCAATAAATGGAAATAGCAGGAATCTCATAGACAATTGGTGTGTATATTAAACACGCAATAGGAAATTAAGAAATGTCTGAAATCTCAGAGAGATATTTTTCTTACCTTTTCATATAAGGTTTTAAAGTTGGCTTTTTCATTCGCTAGAAGTTCCTCAAACATTTCTGGGTTGTTTTCTAATTAAGACACACACACACACAAAATATTTAAAAAACCAATCTTGTATATAAAATACAATGCTTTACATAAACTACTTAAAATGTAAACGTTTCCTTAGAGACAGACAAAATGCACACTCAAGGAAAACAAGATATAACTAATTCAAGGATTATGCACACAAAAAAACAACCAAATAATGCTATTCAATTTATCCCCCCCCCCCCCACCCCGATTTGGAACGTGTGAGCAAAATTAATTGACAAATTTATTTTCAAATTACCATTTGCCATCAAGCCACCTCCATGACCCCAGTCCATGCTTGAATCTGGGTCAGTAACCACCTGACACTGATCTTCTGCCGCCTGCTGGAAACTGACTGTGGTATGGAAATTTATCTCAGACAAAGGAAGCAAAGCCGGGTGATAGTGGTGGATAAGGCAGCACAGGGCTCGGCCATCAGAGAAAGACACTGTGAAGTTTTCAACCTGAAATTATGATCCACACAAATTCAAACATTTCTTCATCAGGTGCACTCCTCATATTGTATTAATATTTCCCTTAAGTTTTGTTTATATGACAAAACACTATTCTTTCAAAAATAATATTTTTAAAAAACTTCATTATTTTAAAATGTGTCAGTTTTTAAAGACAGGTAACATTGTCATCTTATAAGGGAATTATGTTTTTTATATATTCTGTTTGAGAATTATTTTCCAAAATAATGTATTGTTTATAATATGTTTACAGCATAGAAAAATGCCAGTGAACTATTTATTATTATAAAAAGTTTTTTTATATCGTAGTACCCCAACCTAGGGCTGGGCTCACCATGCTGTACATACAATTTAACAAACATAATCATGAACTTAAAAATTAACATACATTAATTAAATAAAACAAAACAAATGTGTATTCGCCCAACCATTCCATAACTTTTTAAATATCAAGCCATGGACGGCCTCCGGCAGTATCGTCTTATCGGTCAGAGGGGGGAATCAGTCGGGACAGTAGAGTTTAAAAAAGATGTGTTTTGAGTGCAGTTTTGAAGGCTGTGATGGTTGGTATATTGCAGATGTGTAGTTGAAGAGAATTACATTGTTTCAGGGCACAGAAAGATCTTTCACCAAATGTTTTTGTGCGAGTCTTGGGGACAGAAAGAATATGTGCGTTTGCGGAGGAGCAAAGCTGTCGAAGGGGTGAATAGACAGAGAGAAGTTTGGTTAGATAGGAAGGGCAGGAATTCAATAAAAAGTTATGGCAGAGAAATAGAGCGTTTGTAATAAATCCGTGCTTGTACAGGGAGCCAATGAAGTGAATGAAGTAGTGTTGTGATGTGGTCATGTTTTTTTGCCTTTAAAACTAGCCTAGCAGCTTTGAACCTTTGTAGTTTTTCTAAGAAGTGTTTTGGTGAACCTGACAAAAGAGAGTTGATGAGAGAGAACAAGAGCACAGACTAGGGTTTTTGTTGCACTAATTGTGAGGTAGTGGCAGATGGAGCTGATCTGACGGATAGCGGTGTATGCAGAGCGACAAATGTGAGAGATATGATTATAGAGAGACATGTTGTTAGACAGAATATAACCAAGATTCCTAGCGGAGGATGTAAACTGCATGTTGGACTAATGAAAATTTTGTATAGTCTAAACAGCTTGAAAGAAATTCACTCATGAACAACATAATGTTACTTACAGTGACTCCATAATGTAAGCACACAAGGCGACACCACTGGAAAATCAACTGTAGTCTCTCATTTTCCATCAAAAGTTGAGTCCCTCCAGAATCTCTTCGTGCTGTTGAAGGTAAGACATATTGTACTTATCAGTCAAATGATACAAAAGCAGTTTTTAAAAGAGTATATTTTGTGGGGGTCTTTTAGACACTGACCTCAAGTTTCAAAATAGTTATATTTCAATGAAATTTGACATGAAAAGGTTATAAAGATTAAATTTTTAGTTTATTTTTTTTTAACAGACCAAAATAATAATTTTTGTATACAGGAAAGTCATTTTTGTTATAGTGATAAGAAAACTGCTGGACATAGTGAAAACAATCAAAAAGTCAAACCCTACCTTGACAGCATTCTTTGGATAGTACTCCAACCTTCTGCATGGCAAGTTTGAGCTGGAGTGATTTGATCAGCATGTCAATCTCTTCTTTCAGGTGATCCATATTGACTTTAATGGAACACTGTAGGTGAGACAATATTTGTCATAAAAAATGTCAGAACTGACTTGATGTGTCTTGAATAATAATAATAATCCTATTTATGCAGATAAATAATTAAAACTCAGAAAGAAAAAAAGATGAACTCTAAGCATTTAAATTTGTCAATGTCAGCTTTTAAAATATTGTCTTAACAATTCGACACCATGACATGAGTTACTAGGTACACAAATATTTTTATAACCAAATGTAAGTTAAATAAAGTTAAATAAAAGAACTTAATAATTTTTTGGGTTTCATAGTGTAAAAAGTTAATTTTTTTAGCATGAATAAATCATATCTACCTTATTCCAAATGAATAACATTTTAATTTGATGAATGTCCAATGTATAAATAAAAATGTATCCTTTGAAGATTTTATTTTAGCACCTCAGAATTACACAAAATTTGATGGTAACAACAAAATCTGTTATACAATGCTTTCTCTGCTTCATCCGCCTTAAGATAACTTAAGATTGGGACAGTGCTGAAATCTTAATAAACAGTAAGCCGACGTACCTGGAAATGAATGATTAGATGCCATAGTAGCAGCAGTGTTTTCTCCCTGTGTCCATCAACAATATCTTTTGGGGTAACTGGCGTTCACAAGACAGATACATAATTATAGGAATTATGGTTGGAATTGAGTAAAATTTATTTGGTTGTCTATTTATGCTAGCCAATATTTGAAAAAGTAAAAGTTCAGTGCAAAAGAAATACTTAAATGTCTACATGTTCCAATGAAATCTAGAAATGTAATGTTTTTTGGACAACCATTAAGAACAGTGAAGACTTTAAAAAAAAAAAAACATGAACAAAGAATGAATACCTTGGGATTTGCTTAAATCCATCTTCCTTTCAGACATTGCCTCAAAAAATAGCTTTACATTGTGTTGTTTTTGCAGCAGGCTAATAGCAGGAGTCCGTAGTTTAGACATGATAGTTTTATTTCCTGCAAGTAACTCGATGATGCGACTGTAAATAAGTAGGGTTTTAAGTATAATATATAAGCTTTTATATCATGAATATGTAATACAATGTCAATCCTAACATACTTTTGATCAAACTGTTGTCATTGCATATATTTGTTAACCTAAGCTTTCATATAGTAACCAAACCAAAAGGCTTTCACTTAGTAAAAATTTTTTAAAATAGTGTGTGTATGCACACACTTCATTAAGATGTATACCTTAGCCTAAGTCCATCCCTCAGATCTGCGCTCAGAGTTTTAACTGCAAAATCAAATTCATCGATGGACCTTTGAGACTGAGTTACAATGTACCCGAGGTAGGCCAAGTGACGAGTAAGATCTCCCTCTCCACTTAAAACCTCTCTTGAAAACTCTATCAGAATTTCTTTGCTGGACTGCCAATTTGATTTAAAATTAGTTAAAATAAAGACTTGTTTTAGAATAGAGCAAGTTATCTAATACATTGCAATTTTCTAAACTAAAAAGAAATGAGGTATATGACATTGAAGTTCCTTCTACAAAATAAATAAGAACTGCCTTTGCGTGATAGTTTTAAATTGTGGATGAATGATAACAAAATTGTTTTCCAATATTTTGTTGGGTAATAATAGCCTTTGAGATTTGATGAACTTTGATCTCCTATATAAGACTAAACATTGACATATGACACTAAATCCTACTTATATACCTTGATGTCAGCATCCTTACAGAATAAACATGGGTCATGGTCAATAAGATGTGAAGATTTGGCTTGATCCAGGAAGTAAACTAGCAGTAAAAACTTTTTAATTGTGTGTCTTGACAGAGCAGCTGCATAACCTGGAAATTGAAAGAATATAGAAAAAGGTAGGACCTATATGAAAAGGTATTTTAAAAAAAAAACAACAACCACATATTTAATCAATTTAACCTTTGGCTCCTGACCATAAAATACCCATGCTCCTGGGCTCCTATAGGAAAATTTCCACAAACAGAAAAGCAACACACAAAAAATCCATGATTATAAAATTATATTATTTCAATCTTAATTGTTCCATTACTATTATGCAAAGGCATCACAGGGAGAAGATTGTCTGAGAATCGGTTTAGAATAGTACTGTAGGTCAATTTCCTGCCCCTGATTTTCATAAAAACCAGGGGTAGGACAATGGTTATAGTTAAACTTTGTTTCATTGTTTCCAAAGCACAAATTCCATCAGTTGCACTAGTCAATCGTTGGACGTATCATTGTCTATCTGCTTTATTATAAGCCTTTTTCAAAACATCATGATAATCATTTATTTGAATCATTTACATAATAACCAACCCGCTCTGGTTTCTGTCTGTTAGAATAGTAATTTTTGCATTTTTTGTGATTTCTATGTCAGAAAACATGACTAAAACATAACAAAAGAATTGCATCCATGGGCTCAGCCAATACTGCGACCTTTCGCATGTCACGTGGTAAACCATGTATCAGTTTTAGGTATAGACTGTCCATCTACGGCAAGGTATGGGATATCAAAATATGGATTTTTCACAGACAGATAAAGCGGGATTGCAGGTTTAAAGGGTTAAAAAAACAAACTGGTAATTGATAACGTAGATCTGAAAAGCCAATCAGTTTCTATGAGCATTGTCAAAATGAAATGTACCTTCTTTGTATAAGTGGGGCACAGTGGGATGGGCAAACTGAGCTGCAATATCTGGAGATGCCAGCAGTCTTGTGACAATAAACCTGGAGAGTCCTACAACATCAGTGTTGGACTGTAGCATAACCACCTCACCAAATATTGTCTTTAATACAAAATAATTTAAAAAAATTAAACATTGATTTATTTTTGTTATTAGTTATAATTATAGATAAGTTTTTACAAATTTCTTCATGACCCCATACAAAATCTACAACCTTTTATGATAGGTAAAAAAAGGCAATGGCTACCTCATTATCTGTTAATACTTAAGTTTTAAAAAGATTGAAATTATGCATGATAAAAGATTCTTTCAAAAGTATTATTTTCATTTTATACACTAATTAACCATTCAGCAATTTCCCCCCAAAAACAACTGCTCATCACACTAGTTACGATGCCACCTTTCCCAAGAACCTTATGATCCCACCTTTCCCAAGAACCATATGCAGCGATTTGTCTAAGAGCATGTACAAATCAATTTGCACAGCCACCTTTCTAATGATGATCTATTGCTCAAAGCATATCAGTTTACACTAAAAAATGTTTCTGGCAAGTCAATATTACATACGTTAACAAAATTTATTACAGTAAATGTCATTTAACACTGTTTGTCATTCTAGTCCAATGGCTACCTCCCTAATCTTCTTTCCTTCCACTTCTCCCTTCCTGGGTGCACTACTATACAGTTTGTGAACAAATGAGGAAAAAAATGTACACTACAGTTTTAAAATTGTACAATTGTTTAGACTAAAGAACTATTCAGAAAGTAAATCCAATTCTTCCATCTCATGTTTGATATTTGAGTGAAGAGAAAAGCACAAACCTCCAAGCCAATTCGCAGCCATAAAGAGCTGTACTGGAGCAATAAGTCCAAGAGACGTTGCTTGACTCCTGAAATTTAATATATTTTTTTTAATGAAAAAAAAAATGTTATAAATTTTAAAAGATCAGCCAAGCAGAGAAAATATTGAAAAAAAAAATAAGTTGATGTAAAAAAAATATTTTAAAGCTACAGAGAGGACATATATTTCGACAGCTTAAAACAATGTTGAAACTCAAATCATTTAAGTTTTTTCATCACAATGAAAACTCCATAGTCAATTGCGGTCTATGCTTTTTTATTTACAACAAAAAAAAAATTATAAACACATTGATAGATTATTTTTCTTTGATAAAGTATGTTGTAGCAACCTTTCCCATTCAATATATTGGTCTTCTTCAATATTTCCTTGTCAAATGAAATGCTTTTATGTCAGTGTGTGTGTCTTACCCAAATCAGCGTGAACCATTTTGTCTTTGCGAACTGCCAGTCTCCTACTCTCAACCTCCACCTCAATCTTGCAAATTATATTCACAATGGGCTCAGATTGGTACAGTTCACAAGCTGCCCTACGCAATCGGTTCAGTCTTCTTCTTGCTGCATATGCTCTAAAAGACAGGATCTCTTTGGTGGGAGCAAGCCTTGGTGCTACCTGGCGATTGTCCAGAGCTAAAGAGTGGGCATCCACTGAGGAAAAATATAAAAATAAGTCTTAGCAATGTGAAGAATTTTAAGTTAATTTTCAGCTTTAGACCAGTAAATATAACTACCATTTATTGAAACACCAGATATTGAAACACCATTTATTAAAACACCATTTATTGAAACACCAGATATTGAAACACCAGATCATGGGAATGGTGTCTTTGATTTGAAACCTACAAAATCTGAAGCACTTTCTTTTTAACATACTAACGTAGCAATTAGTTTTTAACAATCAAAATTTGCAGCTAAAGGTCTAGCTTAAAATTTAGTCCAAGTGCTCCAAGTGATTATCAAGTTAAAACTTTATACTAGCCTAGGCTAAAAGATAATTTTAAAAAGTAATTTAGTTTTTCTAAAATATCAACACAAATATCAGTGACTATCACCTTTTGCTTTGGTTGTGACAGCCACATATTCATCAGGTGGAGTAAGGACAAAGTTTAACCACTGGACAAATCCTCGTTCCTGTTTTTCCACCCACCTCTCATCATAATACATATTTCTGGCAGCAAATGGCATAGGATGTCTTGGTGCCCCTACATTAGCACAAATCATTACACTTCAAGAACTTAAAAATATTCAAGATTTAAAAACAATTTTAAAAATTTAACGAAGAAAAACAACCAATGCAATCTTTAAAAATACTCCATTAGTTCAATCATGAGATAAAATACACCCAATAAAAATAAAAATCATAGCTAGAGCCTCTATCCTCATCCTAAAGATTTGATTTGCCTCACAGTTAATTACACAATTATATTTTATTCCTACAAAAGGACACATTTGCTAGGAATGAGAAAATATATTGAATCCCATTAATTATTAAATATTTCTTAGTCTCTAAGAATTTGAATCAACATCATTCAGATCCAGTGGGTATGTGCTCTTGAACCATGGTGAAGAATTCACACTCTCTGCAGCTGTTCATTGTATGTAGGGTAATAGTAGTTATACTGTAGTCTAGTGTTTGGTAGTTATTTAAGGCTTATGTTCTGAACTGCCGGTCAGTGGAAGAGCTTATGTGTTACTGTCTTATTTTAATGTCTGCAGGGGGGGGAGCACATTGGTGTTTTATCTGGTTTTATGAGGTTTAGGTGGGAATTTAGTTGTATGTCTCCTGTCTGCAGGCAAAATATAATGAGCTTTTTGTGTCTTTGGAGGATATTTATTGGATCTTTTAGGTCCAGACTGGGCATGTGTGTGAAAACACATCTTCCTGTTAAGCCCATAGCACATCCATTTAACCACTCTTTTTTGCTTTGTTAGCTCAGATCATCTGCTCTACAGTATTGAGTGATGTAGGTATGTTTGGCTGTTCATTGGATGCTCCTTGTTAGGCTCTTTCACTTCCAGGTATATTGTGGTGTCCTGGTATCCCGTGTAAGGTTAGCTTGACTGCAGCGTATTTGAGGAAAGTGTTTACATTCATAAGTAGTGATTTTATTAAATTTTACAGTCATGAGGTCTTGATGCTCAGCTGCCTTGAAGTATTGGTTTGCAGTCAGAGAAGTAAATGTTTGCTGGGATGAATTGAGAAGATTGCAGATAAGGGGTGTAACATCTGCTTCATAATTACTGCAGATGGCCCTGGATACTATATTCATAGTGTACCCTCACATCGAGACTCCTCTGCACTTACACACTACACACGCACGATGTAAAAACAAAACTAATCACAACGCCATTATTCGTTACAAATGAACAGTACATAGTCCGTCGGTCGGCTCTCTTTGAACTTGAGACATGTGGTGTGAGGGGTTCAAACATTATATAAATTATTGCTAAGTCTTGCTTTAACTACCACATGGAAACTGAGAAAAACTATAAATATTTTTTTTAAATGAAATCCCGGTTTTCATAAATCCAAAGCCGGTATTTTCGAGATTCGGGATCCCGAACTGCAACCCCTAATGCTATGTTTTTGTTTTTTCTGCAGCTACCATTTTAGATAATGGGTCTGTACTTTTCGATCTTTTTGATTAAGATTTTTTGATAGAAGTATAAGCTGTTTGTAAATCTTGGTTTGGGGATAGGTCTTTAGGTATACTTTGCAAGTCTGTCTGTAGGTGGTTTCTCTTCAGAGGCCACATCTAGTGTTGATTTCTGTTGAACTCTAAGATTTGGTCTCCATTTTTCAACCATTTGTCTCTTCAGATGTTGTTTTATCCAGCCTTCTGTACCTTTAAAACACCTTGATAACTGCTGCCTCTATTCTAAAAAATGTACTTGCTCAATATTAGTATGTATTTTGCATGCTGCTGTTGGGGTAGATCTTAGACGTCCCGAGATAAAATGGATTGAAGCAAGAATTTGAATAAAACATTGTATAAAAATGACACATTTTTTTTTTTTACTTAATGTGATCCATTGTTCTATTAGTATTTATCATAGAAAAAACATCCTATGTGATGTCATGTGTGCCAGTCAGACAGTCAAACACATCCTATGTGATGTCATGTGTGCCAGTCAGACAGTCAAACACATCCTATGTGATGTCATGTGTGCCAGTCAGACAGTCAAACACATCCTATGTGATGTCATGTGTGCCAGTCAGACAGTCAAACACATCCTATGTGATGTCATGTGTGCCAGTCAGACAGTCAAACGCCAACTGAGAACTGATAAATCACTAATGGCAATCTACCTGTTTTTGGTTTCTTTACCAAGATCAGTCTGCTCTGTGCAACACCTCTGGTGGGCGCTCTCTGCTTGATGTTGCCCTTATTTACTTGAGTAGCTGATGACATTAAATTGATGAGAATCAAAATAAGAATCCTGCATGTAAAGTTGACTGTATACTTAACAATGGTGAGTTATGTTTATAATGGCAATATATAATGGAAACAAGGTACCAGATTAGAAAACATGAGAATATATTATACGAAATTCTTTGATAATAAAATGTTGAGTTATGTTTATCATGGCAATATATAATGGAAACAAGGTACCAGATTAGAAAACATGAGAATATATTATATGAAATTCTTTGATAATAAAATGTTGAGACCATTTTTAACTGTGACACTTGTTAATATATTTAAAAAAAAAAAAAGACAAACAAACAAACTAGGAACAAGTTACAAACAAACAAACTAGCAACAAGTTTATGAGGAAGTCAAGAAAAACTTTCAGAGATATTTGTTGGTTGTCCTACCTGATTTTACAGGAGCCTTGGCCAAAGTTGATTCCGGAGTTGCCTTCTGGGGAGACTTTGTTTTGTCGACCTTTCTGGCTAAATTGGTCATGCTCTGGCTACGCTGGCTGATAGTGGTTGTTGGACGTGGAGGTTGTCCCTTAGAAGCCTTAGCCTGGCTGCTTTTTACGGTCACCATCTTTGGTTTGGCAAATGCATCAAACTTGGAATAGTCCCCCAACTTCCCACCACTGGTTGCTGGCTTTTTTGGTATGTCAGGGATCATTGTCTGCAACAGCCCATCAACAGAAACAGATCTGCGCAACTTTCTTTTATCTTCCAAAGCCTCTGGCATTTTCCCCATAGCTATTGCCTCAGCCTCAACCAATTTGGCCTCAAATACATCTTTTTCAGTAACAATGAAATGCTCCTGGTGGTCAATTGAATATTCCTCCCTGATCTGTCTTTGATTTTCCAAACTAGCAGATGATGATCTAGAACAGATATTTGATTCTTGCTGTTCCCTGTCTTTGTTCATCTTTAATTGACTTTCTAAATTTTCCCTATAGGTTTCAGAATCTTGCTTTTTGTCAAACATTATGTGATCCACATTGCAGGATTCCTCCCAATTGTTTCCCTGCAATGTGAGCTCTTGTATTTCTTCATCAATATCAGTTCCCAATGTGTCACTCATGGCATCATAGTACCTCTCACTTAGAGTGTCATAATAGTTCTCCTCCTCACTTTCTTCATGTGTTACTGGGACAGCATTGTGAAGAAGTTCTCTTGTTCTAGTAGTGTAAACTTCACATGTAGTACCTGCAGCTGAATGAGTCCTAGCTACTGATGAAATCTTCTCAGCAATTGGTGTTGGGTCAGGTTTAATAGACTGTCTACTATATGAGACTGGGACTAAACAAGATTCACTTGTGGTAGGTTCAGGGGCACGGTTATATTCATTTATGCTTGGCACAGGTTCACTAGAACAGTTACTTGAAATTGGGACAGGAGGTGGGGTGGAATACTCACTCCCTTCCCCATTTGAATCCTTCAGATCATCACCTTTTGCATCACTTCCATCTGCATTACTTGCCACAGCGGAACTTTGGTTCAGAGACTCAGGGGTCTGGCTCGTCTCTAGAGAATCCTTTGTGATGTCCCCAGAGCTACAGCCATCTGAACCAACATCGTAGTCAACAAGTTTGGGTGTGATCAAGCCAGTCTCTAGAGAATCCTTTGTGATGTCCCCAGAGCTACAGCCATCTGAACCAACATCGTAATCAACAATTTTAGGTGTGATCAAGCCAACTGAAGTGATGGGCGACTTGTCTCCCTCTATGTCCTCCCAAACGTACCTCTTCACTCTTGTGCAATCTTCAAGATTTAACTTTGATGTGCTGCTGTTGTCGACGTTGTAATGCTTTGCATCACCTTTCCTGTTTGTACTGTCATCCATTTCAGTGTCATCACAAAGCCTGTCTTTGATGAAATCTTCTTGGAAATCAAGACGCCTGTGATCCATCTCAAGCACATTGAGAACCTTTGGGCTGTGGACAACATGGGTTGACCTCCGAGTCATTTGGGGATCAGGACTGCTGGGAAGCCTAGGTGGGGTCTGAAAGTGCCGAGGACTTACAACCAGTTGCTCTATGTATGTTTCTGTGGTTGACTTGACAACATCTGTGGTTTCCTTGACAACCAGAAACATTTCACCATTGATTTCCTCATAATGCTCCTCAACTCTAACCTGGATTTTCTCCTGGGTCTCTGTGTCATCTTCATTGATGCAGAATGCAGGTGTTCTGTGAGGCGACTCTGCAAATAACCTCTTTCTATTGTTCATGGCTGCAAGCAGGGCATCAGAAGGCCGAGATTTAACAACTGTCACGGTACCACACCTGGAGTGCTCCAATTCAGCCCCCGGGCTTGTCGGCAGGTCACTCGGAGAAAGGGGACAAAACCTCTGAGGGGACATTGATCTCTCTATTGCACTGACAACACGCTTCAATCTGCTGCTTCTGGCATCAGTAGGCTTCTCCGAAAGTTTCTTTGACCCACTTGAAATTTCAGATGTTTCCTGCAGACAACTTTCTTCTTCACCGACAATAACATCACTTACATTTGACACCTCAATATCGGGGAACAATTTTCCTCTTCTTGTCAGTGATGAATTTCTGTTGGCACTACTTTCTGGATCTACCTGAAGATCATCAAAGTATTTAATACTTTCCTCAAGGCATTCACCAGGTTTGACTTTGACGACAGTACCTGAGTGTACAACAGTACCTGAGTGCGCAACAGTACCTGAGTGTGCAACAGTACCTGAGTGTGCAACAGTACCTGAGTGTACAACAGTACCTGAGTGTGCAGATAGAACTAACTGCTTTGGAACATCCATACTCTGTTCTTTGATTGGTGTTGTCTCCTCAGTTAAGATGCTGCTGTTATAGGCACTTATCTTCTCAGACTCGCAGCATGAGAAATCCGGCCCTTTAAGATTTACTCCAGATTTTGAATTACTACTGTCTTGTGTATGATGATTTTCACTTGTACATTTACTCTTCACTCGCTTCATAGTAGGCTCCTGTTTGACTCTTTTTGGTGACCTTCTTGACAAAAAGGGCTTTGCGATGGGTGACCTTTTATTCAGTCTTTTTCCAGTTGGGGACCTTTTGGAAGATTCCAGTTTTCTTGCTTCTGCTGCTTTTGTTTTTTTGACAAACAATGCCTGTCTTGGACTTGGAGCTTTACAAACTTTATTTTTTCCCTCAATTTGATCTTTTCTTAGTAAATATTTCACTTGCCCACTATTTGCCAAACCATGACCATGTTTGTCCATGGCTGCGGCCACCATTGCCAATTTCTTAATTTCCTCCTTCTTAAACTGTGATGTGATGGACCTACGCTTAGGGCATCGCTTTAATGCAGCTTGCTTCACGGGTGTGCTACTACCGCTGGATCCACCAGCGCGGGGGGAATTCAGGGATGACCTGATTTTATTGAGGTGGCTGACCATCACACTGTGAGGTATGGAGTTGTTCAACACTAAGAGAGGGCTTGGAATAAGTGGGGTGCTTGTATTCACAGATCCACCACTTCCACCAGATCTGTCATGCCTCATGCTCCTCATGTCTTCTACGAAGGAGTTGGGGCTGACAATGCCTTGGCCCAGAGATATAAGACTGCAATTGATGCTTTGGTTCGGATCTGTAGGTGACCCATCACTGGGTTTAGGGAGTTTCATCTGTGAAATTAAATTCAGGGACTGATTGAGAATAGTACCAGGGGATGCCGGGCTTGTGACCATGTCACATACTCCCAAAGTCCTCTTATGATTATTTGGTGAGGACCTGTCATCTCTTCTGTTAGCCTCCATGAAATTAGACCTAGACCTCATGACAGCATCAATGCCAGTTTTAGATTGCTCTGCGCCGGCTATTGGTGGTGAGCAAGTCACATCATCGTGCCTGATAACACGAGTCTCATCAACTATTGCCTTCCTTTGCACCAGCTCCACATCGGATATGTGTACACTCTCCCCACATATTTCTGATGTTATGTCTTCACTGCTTTCCAGCTCCCTGCTCTTTATTTTAGTGTATTCAGACCTGGCTCTTGGGAAGGGAACAACAAAAGTTTTCTTCAATGCGTCACTTGATTCTTCAGAGTGCGATTCTTTAGCAGCCTTGCCGACATGCTCATTTTCTTTCCCTATTCTGGATAACCTTTCAGGCCTGGTGTCATTCGGCTGAAAATATGAGTCCACAGTTATTCCATATTCATTGTCGTCTGTGTGTGGGATGGGGCTCATCGTGTTCAGGGTTGGAGATGTGATGTCAGAGATGTTCCTCCACTGTCTCCTATTTTTCAGGCTCAGCTGCCCCTTATCATGAACTCCTGTTAATGCTGTGGACTCCAATGGTGTGGGTGTCTTAAAACATTCCTCTTCAGCTCTGAAGATCTTTGAGGCTCTCACTTCTGCTCCAAACTCAACTTTCATAGAAGAACCTGTAGTGGTTTTCGGGCAGTGCTCCTGCACGATCATTTTTGTGTCGCTATTGTTGTCCTGGCCCACTAGCTCGCGACTGTTCTCCTTGTTGTTGATGTGATTCAAGTCTTCCAACATTTCCCTAACTTCCTCACTACGTCTAGGGCTGTAGCTGGATTTAATGCTTGAAAGAGCTGGAGTTTGTAGAACTGAAGGCGGTTCCCTTAACCGAGCTCCCATAGGAAATTTTCTCTGTAATAAAAAAAAATGTCTCTTCCTTTTATAAAATCCTGATATGTGAACACAAAATTATATTTTTACCAAACGTTGTATGTATTTTTTCTGAGCTTTCTGTTGTATTTTGACATGAAAAAGTCAGTTTTTTGTTGTTTTTTTAAAAATGCACAATAATTACATTAGTAAATTATGAAATAATACAATGAATTATTATTCAAAATTTTTCCTTTTCTCCCTTGAAGTTCATTCCTGTTTAGTATTTTATATGGAGAAAGAAACACTTTCTCACCACTTTACGAGGGGGTTTGGGTTTCTCAACCACTCCAATAATGAAAGCCTGAAGCCTGTAAAAGTCATTGATGTGAAACTGGATCATTTCACGAAAACCTCCAGCTTCTTCAGGTGAAAAGGTGATTTCAAGAGAGACCAGATCTTCAGCTGGAACAACGAATCTGAAACAAATTAAGCAATGAGACTGCACAACAAGGAACAGGATAAAAACTACTCACATAATTTACAAAGATTATAAGTACAACATCTCTATTAATTGACAACATGTTTAAATATGAGTCACTTATTTTTTTGTGTAAGTCTATGTATTTAGTTTTTTTTTTAAAGTTAAAGCTTATACAACCAAATTTGTATTTAAATGAAAACATTATTTAATAGCTATTGGTACATACAACAAAGACAATAAAGAAAATAGATAAATGGCATACCTTGTGCGTTCAACCATAAATTTTTTCTTGAACGGAAACCTTTCAATAATTACCTCTTGCTCAAAATCATGTGGGTTCCTTAGTATTAATGTTCTGAGCTTCTTTTTCCCTACCATAATTTTTCCAAAGTTTATTTTTGGTGGGTTTGTGAAGTGAGTTAAAATTAGTGTCTCCACAGTATCAAGGCTTGGCCTTTTTGGGGCCACTATTGCAGTTTCTGGCTTTTCACCCATGGGTGGATCTAAAGATGTCAGTGGAGGTGCATCAAACCAAGATCTTCTGGATTTTTTTGTTGGAGTACCAGGTGCTTCTGCACCTTGGCTGGATGCCATGGTAAAGTTTTTATTTAAGATTATGGTTTATGCCATGTCTACTATGTATTTGAACACTTTCCTGCAGATTAAAATAAAAAACAATTTTACAATGAAATAAGCTAAGACACAGGGGCCAAATTAAATTGAAAGTGAGGATTTTTAAAAAAATCATACTTATTTATTTTTAAAAATATAACTGGAAGATCATTAAGAATGTCTAAGAGGTAAATCATTATCACCATAAAATTTATATTACTTTTTTTTAGGAATGTGTCTGTATATAATAGCACAAGGGTTATTTGCTGGTGAACCTGTATTACTGTGTCACAAAATGATATATTGTATGTCGGCCCGCACAAGTTTTTCATTAAGTATTACGGCCCGCCTTACATTTTGAGTTGTGCAGGCCTGCTCTAGACCATTCATGTTAAAATATGTCATTCTTCTTTTGCTGATTTTTACCCCCCCCCCCCTTTTCCAATATAACTTCACAAACTTTCTATAACCCAACCAAAAAAAATTATTTCAAAATTATTAATTAATGTTAAAAATCGCTTATATTCTTATCACTGTAGTATGTATTTAATGTTGTTCTGGAATCTGATAGCTCAGTCCAATTTTAATCTTTGCTTCTCCTAATCTTCTAATCAACTAAAATTAATTATTGGCATGTATTAAATAAATATTTTTTTTTAACTCATTAACAAATAAATGTGAAGTTTTAAGATAAGGATTTTAATTGTACTTTGGTTCCTATCTACTTTCATAGGCCGATGTAGTTCTGTAGAGAAAATCACTCTGTCCACTCCTGTCTATGCTGCAACCTGTCTGTTTCATCATCATCATCAGTGGCGCTACGGCCCATGTAGGGCCCTGGCCTGCTCCACCACATCCTTCCATTTGGAGTAATCCATGGCTTTCCGCCTCCATTCGGGAACCCCCAACTGGTGTAAATCCTTCTCTACATCGTCCATCCAGCTCAGCCTTAGGCGACATGTGAGTCATCTGCCCCTAGGTTTCTGCCTGTATATCACTTTTGCCACTCCACTTTTCGGCATCCTTTCAATATGTCCTGCCCAGCGCAGTCTGCCTTTTTTTTATATTGTTGCGACTATGGGTGGGTCTTTGTACAATTGGTATAGCTCCAGAAACATTTTCCATCACTGTGCCATATATTTTTCTTAGGATCTTCCTCTCCCATGTGTTGAGCAGGTTCTCTGCTTTTCTGGTAAGGGTCCAAGTATCACTAGCTTAAGTTACTACTGGTCTTATGAGAGTGGTGTATATTGTCTTCTTTGTTCCCCTTGAGAGGTTTTTGCTTCCCAGTAACTTTTGTAGGCTGAAGTAGGAACAGTTGCCTGCTGTTATCCTTTCTTTCACCACCGACATTATTTCATTGTGCTCATTTATAGTTGCCCCTAGATATTTGAATGTAGCCACTCTCTCAAATCTGTGGTTGTTTATATTAATGTTGCCATCAGCGTGGGAGTTTTGTGATATTATCACATATTTTGTCTTTGGTCCATTTACATCAAGACCAGCATTGACTTAGGCATTTTCAAGTTCCCTGAATGCTTTAATTATGTCATTACTGTTTCTACCCAGTAGCGCTATATCAGGTACTGCAATGGCTGACTATATAAGGTTCCTGATGTTTGTTGTTCTGTAATACCTCTCAGGAAGTAGCTTGTTATCGTTTCACTGGTGCTCACGTGTATGCTTTTAATAAAATTTTCTAGCGTTATGTTAAACAGGATACATGATAGTGAGTCTCCGTGTCTGAGGCCCAGATTAACCGGAAACTCCCTTGAGTATTCTCCCTGCACCTTGATACTACTTTTGGAGTTAGCCATTGTCATATGTATGAGCCGAGTAAGCTTGTTAGGGACTCCAAGTTCTAGTAGAGGGTTGTATGAGTAATTCCTGTGTGGTCTAAGCTATCGAATGCTGTTTTGTAGTGATGGGACGATTAATCGGAATCGTATCGGAATAATCGGAATATCGGGGTTTTTCCAAAGCATCGGGAATCGGTATCGGAGCTGAATAATTCAGACCCGATTCCGATACCAAAACTATTCTTAACTGAATGAAGTTTTTCTCATTAAAATGGAATTATTTATATTATTTTGAACTCAATACTACATCTTTGCATTATTAAAATGGAATTATTGATAGATGTGTTTATATAAAACCTTTCCAATACATTGTTATCTAGCATATTGTAAAGCTTCAATAGCAAGTTAATAAACTTTTCTAATCAATTCTCAACTTTTATATTAATAAAATATGTTAATATCTGGGCACAGTAATACATATATGTAATAATGGCCAGGAATCAGAATCGGAATCGTATCGGGAATCGGGATAATTGGGTAGAATCGGAATCGTATCGGAATCGTTAAAAATTTTGGTATCGTCCCATCACTACTGTTTTGTAATCCACGTATAGTTTGTGTATGTTGATGTTATATTCGTAACATTTCTCCAGGAGACATCTTATAGTAAAAAATATGATCTGTGGTTGACCTATTCAGCCGGAATCCACATCGGCAGTCCCCTTGGATTTGTTCTATAGACTTTTCCAGTTTTATTGCTATAAGTTTTGTGAGGATTTTGTAATTACATTAAGGAGGGAGATTCTTCTGTAGTTTGAGCAGACCAACTTAGATCTTTTTTTGTGAATTGGGATTAATAGAGCAAACCTGTCTGTTTACAAACTCTAAAACTAAAAGATTCCTATCCCATGTCCATGGGTATTGAATTACTGCCCCTCCCTGTGTCAGACACTTTTGCTCAGAGGTATAAGATAAGACTCTTATTTCCATTTATTTGTATCAATAAGTTGTTTTTTTAGGCCTATATTGTGCATTTCATTTTCAGCACACAGAGAAATAATGTCACGAAGAAAAACATTTCTAAACTAGAACAATTTAAGCACAAGGCTAAGACGTCTAAAGTAATTCTTAAGCGCAAAAATTAGACATCACTTGCCATGGAACTTCAGTCCCCTTAGTGACAATATTGTTTTTAATAAGAGTGTCCATTAATCTTATTTAGAATTTTTAACAGCTGTGGAGCCTGCTAGTAAATGAATGTATCTCAGTCAATGTTCTACTTAGTGTGTTAGTCAGGTGATATGATGAACACAAATAACAGCTGATCAGCCTTTCATTTTTAAGAAAATGTTCGAGCTGATCAGTGCCATCAAATAGTTTATAGAAAATGTGCATTTCAAAATATTCTTTAGTACATCTGTTTTTTTATATGTAGACTACATTGTAGATCATAAATTGGAAACAATTATACTTCAGTGATGATAAAAAGGCAGACAATTTTTTAAAGTAAAATTTGTCAGTTACATTTAATGGGTACACTGGGCATGTGATGAAAAAGCATTTTGGAAAATAGGTTTAATTTATTATTTTATTGTATAGATTTTCTGACAACTTTTCAGACTATTCTTTTGGATTTTCTTTTTGGTCGAAGCTGAAATAAAGTAATAGTGTGTAAAAGTGTATTCTATAAATTATGAATATGAAACTTTAAGCTGGATTTACATTATTTCACACACATGTTTTGGTAGAGGGAAATGAGCTGGCACCAGCTGAAATTATGTTCACCACGAAATATATGTACCAACAGAAATTTTTATATTAAATTTTATTATTTTTGTCTTTTTTTCGTTTCTCTCTGTAAATAGTTAAACCAGCAGTTTCTCTCCCTTTCACCTCTCATTTTAGCAGACGTGAGATTTTTTTACAGGGCCACCACCTTGGTTGCCATGACATGAACAGTGTCACGGCAATCAAGGTAGCAGCCGTGGTAAATGCCATGGCGCGGATAACGTAAATTTACTGAAAGTTATTTATTTTATTTAAAAATTCAGAGCTCAGACATTGAATGATTGATTATAATTTATAATACGAAGTGGATGCGTACACCGCGGCGGTGTACCTAGCAAAACCATGGACCTAGGCCTGCGTACACCATGGCAAAAATATACCATTGACCTGGTTTTAAGATACGGACGATGGATATGAACTTGTGTGGTCTTGTGGTAGAGAAGACGCTAAGGTATCTTATATTATGTGATTAACTAGATGGGGATCCAATTTTACCTTTTTTTTTTCTTCTTCATTTTAAATATTTTAATTAAAAGAATATTTTATATTTAATTTATTAGAATTTTAAAAATATTTTGTAGCAACTGAAATATTTTAAGTATATGTTGAATTTGAAAGTAATAAGAAATGAGAAAACAAATAGAAAGTATGATATATAGGCTATAGGCATTATAAGTCCATCCATTTACGCACTATGGAAGAAGGAGGACGTTGTTGATTTTTGATATTTTGCATACTTCTGCGTATAGCGGTTGTCGGAGGGGAGATGCGTATTTTTCCTTTCGTATGATGATAAATTGAAGCTAACCAGCTCCTTCTGACATTATACCCAGTTCACTTGACACTTGGCTCCTCTACCTAATGTGCCGCAGATCCAATGTCTTGTTGCGTGCTATAACAGTGATGAGTGTTCAAGTGCGCCTAGCAGGCAGCAGTGAAATCTCTCGCACATTTTTTAAATGTTTTCTTCAAATTATGTTCCTGGATAGTTGGATATTTTTGGATCTGAAAGTTTCTTGGACTGTTTAGAAGCTGAACTTTTTCACTCAAAACAAACTCAGTTGTTTAACAGTGTGTAATTTCTTGACAGGATATTTTAGGACATCGGAGCGCCGTGAGCATGTTAACATATAGCATGGAAATGAGCGCTATATAAGGACTCAAATAAATCAATCAAAGAACACACATTTAATAATTATCTGGAATTTCTGACACTCAAATACATCTATCAAAGCCAACTTTAACCTAAAAATCTGTGCAATCAATAATAATTGTGGGGTGTACGCCACAGGTTAGGAAAATTTGTTTCACTTACGAAGAAGCCAGATACGACCAATAAAATACTAAGAAATGCTTGCTCTTTACAAAAGTGTGGAACTTACCCAAATATCTTCCTCCCAACCTCCAAAATAAAAAAAATAAAAAATGTATATTACCCATTTTTAAAAAAAAATTACAGTTACACTAGTTACAGTTTTACACAGGGCCGGTTTAACCTCTAAGCAAACAAGGCACGTGCCTTGGGCACCAAGCGTTTGGGGGCACCACAAATCCTCAAGAAATTATTTTTTTTTAAAACAAATTTAAGTCCAGAAACAGCTGAAAATTGACAAGTGCTATGAAAATGAAGAAATACATTATAATAAAAATTCACATTCAAGTTTGCTACAATCTTGAATGCTTATAAAATTAAGCGCATAAAAATTTAAAAAAACTCATGGGAAATGGTTATGAGTAAAATGCGGACCATGCGGACTCACTCGACTTGTAAATAGATAATGCGGTCGTATTCGAATTTTAAAAAATTTTGGGAAGTTTTATAAAAAATTTTAAACCATTTTGATATTTTCAATAAATGATATTAAAATAATAACATTATTTAATTAATTCGACCGGGAACCCCTTAGTAATAGACACAGAAACTGATAAAAATGGGTTCAGTGACTGGAAAAATAACATTTATGTTGATAATCACGAACAAAGCGCTACTCATAAAGACTGCATGTGAATATACCTGAGTCGTCGACAAGGCTCCGATCTACTACAAAAGCCAGAAGAGCAAATAAATGAAGAGTATAGTTACTGGGAACATGTTTTGAGGCGAGCAGTAGCGGTTATTTGCACTATAGCTGAGCGCGGTCTGGCTTTTAGATGGGAAAATGAAAAATTTGGATCTGTACAAATTGGAAATTATTCAGGGTTGCTGGAGTTGGTCAGTCAGTTTGATCCCTTTTTAGCATCACACATTGCGAAATATGGAAATTCTGGAGGGAAATCCTTCTTATTTATCCAAAACTATATGTGAAGAGCTGATTGAAATTATTTCCAAAAAAGTCAGTGAAGTAATTGTAGATGAAGTAAAGGCTTCCGGTTATTTCAGCTCGTCAGTAGACTCAACACCCGATATTTCACATATAGATCAGTTAAACGTTGTTCTTCGATATGTGGCAGATGGAGAGCCCATTGAACGCTTTTTGACTTTCTTGGAGCTGCAAAATCACACCGGTGAAGATATGGCTAAGCAAGTGCTGCAGTACTTACGTGAAGTTTGCAAAATTGATTTTTCGAAATGCAGAGGCCAATCCTACGATAATGCAGCTAATATGTCCGGGTGCTACAAGGCACAAGGGCATGCAAAAATAAATTCTAGAGGAAATTGAGTTTGCTATATACATACCCTGTGCTGCCCATTCACTAAATCTTGTAGGCAGAAGTGTCGTTGACTCCTGTTTAGAGGCAGTAAACTTATTCCATAAAGTGCAACTGATCTATACTTTTTTCTCAGCTTTAACCAACAGATGGAAGATTCTGAAAAGATGCCTTGTGAATGAAACGCTGGTAAAGTCTCTTTCTGATACCAGATGGGAAGCACATGCTGTTGCAACTGAAGCTATCCTAAAGTCTCATCCTCAGATTTTAAAAGCATTAGAATGTATAAAAGAAGATCAGTCACAGAAAGGAGACACCAGAAGACAAGCAGAAAACATTGCAAAGAAGATGCAAGAATTAGAATTTGCTTTCATGCTTTTTTGGGAAGAGGTATTACAGCATTTTCACAGGGTTAGACAAGCTCTACAAAATGAGCATGTGCACTTGAAAACGTGTGCTGATTTGTATTCTTCACAAGCAGATCACTTGCATAAATCTAGGAATGAATTTGAAAGATTTGAAGAAGCTGCAAAAATAATAACACCAGGTGTAGATTATAAGTCAACTTTGACTCGTAATCGTAAACGAACGACAGTGGTCATTGATGGTGATGCCCCTGAGGTATCTCTGAATGCCATAGACAAATTTCGTATATCTACATTCTACACCATTGTTGACAAACTTGAGACAGAAATGAGTAGACGAGGACAAGTATATAATGATGTAGCAGTTCGATTTTCTTGTTTGGTCGATGTTTCACTATCACAAACGTCTCAGTGTTGTGACGAACTAATAAATGCTTATCCTAAAGATCTGAACAATAATTTATATACTGAACTACAAGAGTTTCATTCATATATTCGCCACAAGTTTCCTGCATCAAAATCGGAAAACAACACGTTCAATCATGGAGAATTATACAAAGTAATAGTTAGAGACAACATCAAGTGTGCCTTTCCAAATATTGAAATCGCCTTGCGCATATTTTTAACATTAATGGTTACTAACTGTTTAACTGAGCGCTCTTTTTCTCAGTTGAAACGTACAAAAAATCCAAATAGATCAACAATGAAACAAGAAAGGCTCGATTCCTTATCTCTGCTTATGATCGAGGCAGATGTGTTGCGCAAAATTAACTTTGACGATACTCTCATAGACTTTGCTAGATGTAAATCTAGAAAAAAAACTTTAAAATGTAAATGACAATTTCTTTTTGATTTTTTCATCCAATAAAAAAAAAAGGATATTTGTCTATTATTATTTCAAAATTTATTAACAATTAATTTAATTTTAATACAGAAATACTTAATAGTGATAGTGGTACAAACTACAAAAATTTGTTAACAACTGTTTTCTTTGCATAATATTGAACATACCAGCGGTCACGGTCAGTGAAAGATCCGGGCAGAAGGGGGCACCCATGTGGGTTTGTGCCTTGGGCACTAAAAAAGGCTTAATCCGGCCCTGGTTTTACAGGAACGTTGTCGTTGTTCCCTTGCGTTCATGCAGGGCTCAAGTCCATGCCATGCACACAATAAAAATATCAGTTCTACGTTTGTTTAATCTTGCAGGTATTAAATCATTTTTAAATAAATTGTTTTTAAGGGTTTAACATTAATTTTACAAGAACCGCATGCATATAGTGATATAGTTAAAGACTGGCAAAGATCAAGGTTTTGCTGCTTTTACCGCCGCTGTGTACGCAGGCCAAAGTCCATGGTTTTGCTAGGTACACCGGCCGCGGTGTACGTAGTGCCGGCCTTTATAATAATTATATTATTTATATAAATCCAAGGTATACTAAACGTGAAGAGATGTCACCGTGTTTTTTTTACCATTTTGCAGCGACCCGAGAACGTATGTCATCTAAATTTATCCCTAACCTAAACCAAACCTAACCTGAATGGATGTATCCCTAGCCCTAACGAAGTCACGGTGATATCTCTCAACATTACTCATTAGCCCACGCAAATCATGGTGATATCTCTTCGCATTAGCCAAATACAGATAGGGGAACTATAGTCTTTTGCATCTGACTCTGCACTTACTAAGTTACTTTATAAGTGTCTTCAGTCTTAGTCTTAGCTTTGCTGCACTTATTTGGCAAATTATTTAAGTTTGCCATGATCGAGCTTATCTTACTTAAAGTATCTACGATGAAACAAAAAATTGTTAACCAATAATTCGTATGCAAACTTACAAATTAAAACTTGCCAAAATGATATATACATTTGATTTAGAAATAAATCCAGAACTGTGAAACGACAACAATGTCACTAAAGACTCGGGAAGAGTTTGTGTTTATGTTTTCAAAATTTGAATGGGTAACTGTTAACTCAAGTTGACCAATCAAATTAGAGCTTGAAGACAAACTAAAAAAAGAATAGACTCATAAGTCGTAAATAGTGTCGCAAAATTTCATTTACAACACATTCATTTTAAATAAATCTGATGTTTTGATATTTGTTAGTGAATTGTGTAAATTTGTCAAAATTTAATAGTAATAACATAATAAGATTCACAAAAATAGTTAAGGATTTTGCATTTTCTACTTTCGTTTTCGAATTCATTTTTTAAGTAATAATAGATTATGATTAGATGACTGATGGCTATTTCATCAGTTTCGACGTATGCTGATATTCTCAAGTCTCACTCTCACAAGACAATAACAATGTTACATTTACATTGAATGTATTTTTCATTAGGAGCTCACTGTTGACACAGCTACATGAATAAGATGATGCTTGTCCCAAAGCAAAGGCAAAGGGCACTAAGGCCTGGCCTAAGGCCAAGTAACTAAGTCTAAGTAAAAGTACTAAGACTAACTAAGTTTTAAGTAGTATAATTATAGTATAAATGTACAAGTATAAGTTTAACAGTTTAAGTTTAAGCAAGTGTGAGTGTAACTTATTAGTGTAACTTAGTCTGTAACTTAGACTTAGTGTAAGTTAGTTAGAAGTAGATAAAAATATAAATTATAAAAATAACTTTTTTAATACGTTAAGTACAGGTAATCTCTCACTTTGTTATTGTTAGTTTTTGTAAATATCTAAATAATAAATATCTATCATGTAGAGTGTAGTAGTAGTAGTAGTAGTCAGAGGTGTAAAAGGGTTTTTGACGTCCTTGGCTAATTTATTTTTAGCGCCCTTGATATTCAAATAAAAATTTAAAAATTAGCGATTTAGCTGCGCCCTTTTGAACTGGCGCAGGCCGGCGCCCATGGCAACTGCCCCAATGCCAAGCCGTTGTTACGCCACTGGTAGTAGTAGGCCTATAACTTATAACAATAGACTATCATAATAATAATATGACATTGGTCCCGATTTCTTGTTCCTCAAATCACGCTGGAAGTTTGAAGAATCATATTCATAAATATAATAATAATAACTTATTAAATAAATAATAAGATCAATTATCTTTCTTTCTTTTTTGTGTGTGGCTTATCATTAATTAATTCAATTGAGTTATAATAAATATTAACTCTCAATCCTGATACTGATAAAATATAATAATTTAAAGTTAGTAATATTAATATTATAAAATCAATTATCAATTCATGATGATGTCCATTGATGTATTGATCATTGATGTGATGTCATTGTCATTAAAAGTAACAACAAAAAACACTAAACTAAAACTGCTCTGTCAATAATAAATTATAGTCAATGGGCTAATCAATTTATAATAGTAATAAGCCTATTGACAGCATTTGATGGTCAGTAAGTTCATTTAGTTTTAGTCATCAATAATTAATATCAATCCATAGGTTCAGAGATATTACTACAATATAGATACATGTTTATGTTATACATTTATTTTCATTAAATTGAAATGGAATAGAACAGTTGGCTGAGTTGGTTCTGGTTCTGGTTCGGTACGTTGCTGCATCCATATACTGGCATATGTGCAACGGTTGGGGAAGCGATGTTGCCAATCTAACGGTCCCTAGCAGATGCCAGGGCGGCCTTGAAGCTTTCGATCGTTGTCGAGTTCACGGCGGTATTGTCCAGGTTGTTCCAAGCAATTATGGTGCGTGGAAAGAATGACTGCTTATGTTGCACTGTGTTACTCCGAGGCACAGTGAAGCATTTGTTATTGTTTCGGGTGTAATTTCTCATGGGGTTGTCAGATGTTAAGTCAGTGTTAAGTGACTGTTTGGCTCTAATTAATCGGCCTGGCTTCTGTGGGGTAAGATAATTGTTTGCTGGGATGGCCGGAATTAGCCCCATGGCCATTTTATATAAGAATGTTAGGCGGATCTTTTCTCGTCTGTCCTTGAGAGTGGGGATGTCAAATCTGTTTAAAAGGCCAGTGACGTAGCCAGGCGTGGTGGTTTTATAGTCACGTGCTATGAAGCGCATTGCGTTACGTTGGATTCGCTCCAATTTATCCACGTCTTGCTTGAGGTATGGGTCCCAGATGATTGCACCATATTCTAGTATCGGACGAACGAGTGCAAGATAGGCATTTCGTTTGCAGGATGTTGGGCAGTGGCGCAGATTTCTTCTAATAAAACCTAGTGTGGAGTTGGCTTTTTTTGAAATTTTGTTTATATGGGGTGACCATTTTAGGTTATTTGAGAAGAGAATTCCAAGGTATGGATTATTTGTTACTTGTTGAAGGATTGTCCTATTTAGAGTGTACATATAGCTTGATGGGTTGTTTTTTTGAGATGCTCATTATGTAGCATTTGGTTTCATTAAATTTCATGCCCCATTTGTCTGCCCAATTCATAAGGCACTCCAAATCTGCTTGAAGTTGGTTGTGGTCATCGTAGTCGATTATCTCTCTGTAGACAAGACAGTCATCTGCAAACAGCCTCACTTGAGATTTTACAGTATCAGGGAGGTCGTTTATGTGACAGAGAAAGAGAAGGGGGCCCAGTACTGTGCCTTGAGGAACTCCTGAGTCTACGGTGGCTTTGCCTGATCGGACGCCATCTACCACTACTTGCATGGTCCGTTTTGTTAGAAATGTTGAGAGCCAGGAGTGAAGGTTGCCGGTAATGCCGTAGTGGTGGAGTTTGTGTAGAAGAAGGCTGTGTGGAACCGTGTCGAAGGCCTTGGAGAAGTCGAGAATTGCCATGTCGACCTGGTTACCTTTGTCATAGGAGGCAAGGAGGTCATTGGTGGTGATGATTAATTGAGTTTCTGTGGAGTATCCAGAGCGGAAACCGTGGTTTAGAGTGGTCAAAATGTTGTAGTGTTCAAGGTGGTTCATGATGTGACGACAGATGATGTGTTCCAGAATTTTGCATGGAACGGAGGTCAGGGAGATTGGGCGGTAGTTTGCTGGGTTATGACCGTCACCTTTCTTGTAGGCACTAGTGATATTTGCATCAAACCAGTCTAGTGGGAGTTTGCCGGAGTCAAGCGACTTTTGGAAAATGCGGGTGATGGTTGGGGCGATGTTGTCAGCCAGGGTCTTTAGGACAATGTTTGGGATACAGTCAGGTCCGGGTGCTTTATTGGGCTTGAGGTTTTTGAGAAGTTTGGCTACTCCTTGTTCAGTTATGTTGAGGGGGTCAATTGTACCAGGTGAAGGTTTTAGGGATGGTAGTACTGTTGTGGTAATTTTGGTGAAGACAGATTGAAACTGCCTTAGGAGAATTTCAGCTTTGTATTGGCTATCGCTTACAAGTTGCCCGTATTCTTGTAGAGGGGCTACGCCAATGTTGTCTTGCTTCTTGGATTTTATGTAGCGCCAGAATGGTTTTGTGTTGTTGTTTTCAAGGCCTTCTTGAATGACTCCATTTATGTGCTGCCACTCGCCTCTTCTTAGTTCCCTACGATCAAATTTTATTTAAGAATTTATTTCTGAAATTTAACTCATATCCATTAAAATTACTTGAATTTTCTATAACTGTAATGAAGGAAATAGTAGTATAATTATGCACAAATTTACATTTAAATGTTTACAAATCCCTGTTCACTACTTCACAGGAAGAGGTGATTTGAACTGTTGATAATGGAACCTATGGATTTGGATAGTGATGGTGATTCAAGTTTTAGATGGTCACAACAGAGATTCTCTACTGGCCTTCAGTCTCCCCTTCCAGCCAACAATACTCGCTCTGGCTCTGATGTTTCTGATATGGATATCGATGCACATTCTCCAATGCAAAAGCCAAATGCTCTTAAGTCTGAAGCCTCCTGGGATTGTATTAGTAATGTACTAAGTTCAGTTTTATCCATTAAACAAGGTTGTGATAGTGATACAAATAACTTTGCAGAACAACCTCAAGAAACAAAACCCTCAACTTTTGGTAATATCAAGCTGCCTGCATTACATATTTCAAATATGACCAATGAACATACTAATCCAAGGGAACCAACTCTTACAAATGTGCAAGGTGCCGCTGCTTTTAAAAATGGAATTAAAAAGCCAGGCTATGGTCTCCCGGAAGAAGATCCTTTGTTTGCTCATTTCCCTCAATCCCAAAGTAATACCAGTGATGAAAATGTCTCTTTGCGACGGAGACAGCTACTGCGATCACCAGATAAAAAGCCTGTGCTTATAAATAATATAAGTATAAGGCCCCTTGTCAAGAAAATCTCAGCCACAAAGTCTCAGGAGCTATCAGAAAGTGGTTCTAGAAGTTTTTGCAGCTGCAAACATTTTTTCCTTTTATTTTTTGTGTGCATAATTTTTGGCCTTGTTGCTTATGGGATTTATTTACAAAAGCAAATTTGCAAATTGGACGGCTTCTTTAACAAAAAGGTCTTAGAAATAGATTTAGAAGCAAATGTTTTTGGTCAGCATATTGCCACTAAAATTATACCTGACAAAATTGATGAATACCTACATAGATTCTATGTGAATCATGATCTTTCACTGTCTACCTTTGAGAATGAACTACAAAAAGTTCCTCTTTGCAAACCTTTGGTTCTTTCATTTCATGGGTGGACAGGGGTTGGCAAAAATTACATAAGCAAGATTATTTCTGACTCATTTAAGCACTCCAAAGTTTCTCACTTCATCATGCCATTCCATTTCCCTCACAGAACATATGAAAGTTTGTACAGGGACCAAATAAAGCAATGGATAGTGGGCAACACCACATCATGTGCAGTCAACGTGGTTGTGGTTGATGAAATGGATAAAGCTTTCCCCAATGTTGTTGAAGGGATTGCCAATGCCATCACTTCCTTAACCCAACCCTGCTCACTTTCCACCCCAACTTTGATTCTTTTGCTATCAAATTCACATGCAGTTGATATTAACAGAGCCTTTCTAAATTTTCTTAGCACCTCCACTGACAAAAAAAGAGAACAGTTTTCTTTAGAAGATCTTGGCTCAATTTTTTATGATAATTCTGAGTGGTGGTACTCTTATCTCTTGGACAAGAAGCTTCTGGATGCGTTTGTTCCTTTCTTACCGTTGGAGAAGACACACATCGTCCAGTGCATCAGAAGAGACCTGGTGGCTAAAAGATTCTCCACAGACTCTCAGAGCATTGATAAAATTCTCAAAGAACTCAGCATTTCAACATTTGGAAACCTGGAGCTTTCTAGCACAGGGTGCAAGAGAGTAGCAGACAAAGTGGATTATATCATGCTCGATAAGCCTTGATGTGTTGGTGAACTCTAACCATTGAATTGTTATTTACTTGTATTTAAAATTTTGATTGCTTTTTGCTTATTTCATCCATTATTGGATTAGAATGAATTGGAATGCTAATATTTAATAAGCGTTTTGATTGTTTGATACAAACTATTGGTGTTGTACAGTGGTGTTATTGATATTGCCTACATTCAGCTTGAAAACTTTACTGAGCAAAATTAAATTAATTTCCTTGTAACTTAAAATTAAAATAATTTTGCATACCACAGAAAACTTGAGGGGGTCATCCATTAATTATGCATGCCCGCAGAGGGGGTGTTGGTCAGATTAGCATTGTGAGTGGGGTGGGTGGAGGGGCTAAACAAGCTCAAATACTTTATTTGTGACTGTCAGTCAATATAATCTAAACCAAATGATGTCACTGACATAACTGACTAACATCAAGATGTACTTCTTTGGAAGTGTTGCCTGAAGTCTTGTGGGAATGCTTATTGTTAAGAATTGCTTTAATACTCAAGTGTCTGCAAAGATCCCAAATTACTATGTATTACTGGTAATATTATATTTATTATGTTTACTTGACTTTTGCTTTATTTCATCCTAAATTTTTTATATAATTTGTTTTCGTTAATTTATTAAATTTATCCTATTCATGTCACAAGTTAGTCTATATTTAAAAAGGTTTTACATAGTCTAGATCAGCGGTTCTCAACCTTCCTAATGCCGCGACCCTTTAATACAGTTCATCATGTTGTGGCGACTCCAACCACAAAATTATTTTCGTTGCTACTTCATAACTGTAGAGTAATATGTGTTTTCCGATGGTCTTAGGCGACCCCTGGAAAAGGGTCATTCGATCCCCAAAGGGGTCGCGACCCACAGGTTGAGAACCGCTGGTCTAGGTATATTGTAGTCTTTTTTAAAGACGCAAATAACATCTGTTTATCCTGGTACGGTTGACCTACTTTCTCATCAATGGTCGTGGCAAATAAAAGAATGCTTACAGTCAAAGTGTCTTGCTTTTAATTTTAATTACCCCATTGCTTCATAGTACAAATACAAACTGATTATTAATAAGCTGTCCAATAGCGGTTGGTTGATTTAAACAGTTTATTAAGGAAAGGGCTACCGGTATATCATAATTACAGTAACAGTAGTGTGAAAGAAAAAAAATATTGAGTTCTTTCCCCTTCCTTAAAGGAATGTGTCACACAGTCCACATTTTAAATAATTTAAATTTACCAATCAGTGCTCACCCCAAACGGACCTCTTGCAAATTGTTTGCTTCAATGACTTTCCACCAATCAATGGCGTCACTAGGAGGTTGCGGGTCGAATTGGGTGACACTTTTACAGGGGGGGGGGTGACACCTTCACAAAGAGATGACACCCTCACAGGGGGGTGACCCCCCCCCCCCCCCAGGGCAGCCAACTCTATAAAATAAAACTCGCGGACAAGTATTTATTTCTAAATCTCCTCAATTTTACGGACCGGCAAACTTTTTTTAAGAACACATTTTTAGTAATGTTGCTGAAACAATGAAACTGAACAAATCACGTGGTGTTCATATCGGTACAAAAATATTTCTATGACCCCCGTGTACTATGTCAAATATCTTTGTCATTTGACCATGACCTGGGTACTGACCTGGTCTGTCATTTGACCATGACCTGGGTACTGACCTGGTATGTCATTTGACCATGACCTGGGTACTGACCTGGTCTATCATTTGACCATGACCTGGGTACTGACCTGGTCTGTCATTTGACCATGACCTGGGTACTGACCTGGTCTGTCATTTGACCATGACCTGGGTACTGACCTGGTCTGTCATTTGACCATGACCTGGGTACTGACCTGGTCTGTCATTTGACCATGACCTGGGTACTGACCTGGTCTGTCATTTGACCATGACCTGGGTACTGACCCGGTCACCCGGAAATGCCAAGTATCATCATATCCTTTTGAAGACACCCAGACCCAGAAAAACGTAACCGAGTCTGGGTGTTAAAATGAGTTATCTTTCATTTTCTATGTGTTCCACATAATTTTTAAAAAAATCTATGATTCATTCGGTAGAGTAAACAGCTACTTTATTACACATTATTTCATATACTTTAATGTACATTATGCCCCACCCCCCCCCCAACCCTTTCCAACCCCTGATCAAAATTACAGTGACCAAAACATTTTATCTACAAAAAATATCTGCCCTCCCCCACTCATAACACCATTTTTTCAATGTCAAGGTGTATTTCTGTTTGTGTGTCGCAAAGACCTGGCAAATGTTATGTAGGAATAGCTCTTCGGGTCGCAAAAAAAAAAAAACCAAGAGAAAAAATGTGTGCTGACCGGCGAAGAAGGCTCTTAACCGAAACGTTCTTCTGTTCTTCTTCTATATGTTAAGGGCCCACGATCAATTTACTGATCATTCTGGCTTCTATGTATGCAGACGGGATTTGCAATATTTCTGTGCTGGTGTAGATGAGGATATTTCACTGGTTGCAAGGGCTGTTATTGTCCTGTCTTTCGATTCAAGGTTCCCCATACCTTGTTCTACTATTTCCTTCACACAGCTTGAACGCAGTCCTTCATTTATTAAACTATAATATATAATAGTAATACTTACGTAAACTTCAAGCACTTTGTAAGAATTAAACTAACTTCAACAATTTTTGTTAATAATAAGTATACATTGAAAATTTCGTAACGTTATAGCTGCATTTCTTATTGAGGAAACGGAAGTTCTCTGATCATTATTTTACAAATGCATTAATCATATTAATGGTCGGCGGGATCTAAAATTATGAATATAGATTATAATGGTCCGAACATTAGGTCAGCGCTGCTCTAAGCAGATCACGATTTAACGGCGTTCCCTTCAGAATAAACATAAAAAGGTAAGCTCCCATGTCAAGTCCCTTAATATTTTTTTGTTTTAAATGATCTGCAAATGTCATCGTTTTATACTTGAAATATTTTTTGGTCAAGGGTCTCCTGCCCAGGCGACGAAGCCAGAGACAAGTCAATGCGACCAAAGCTGAACGTTTTGAATTCATAACTGAGTGGGACCTCCAAGAATATCTCCAAATCTTCTCATTAAAGCCCACACTAAATTGTCTCGATCTCTGTATCTGCAGCTTCGTGAGAAAGTGGAGCTTTTCGAAAATGAAGATCAATATCTGATCTTCTATGAAACAGTCCAGTCTTTATGGTCTTGCGATTTTGTCAGTTGAAAGTGATATGGGGAAGAATATTAACTTTGACGAGGTGATGGACAGGTTTGCAATGTTTGAAGACGAGGGAGGTACATTTTTAAACGGTAACAATAATGTTCCAATACAAAGTAATTTGCCGCTAGCTCAAAGGCTGTGTTTTCTTCTTAAGTCTGATGTTGTTTTTAAAACAGCGGTTCTCACCCTTCCTAATGCAGCGACCCTTTAAAACAGGTCCTCAAATTGTGGCGACCCCCTAACACAAAATTATTTTCGTTGCTACTTCATAATTGTAGGGTATATGTGTTTTGCGATGTTCTTACGTGATCTTGTTTTAGGGCTTACTTTACAAACAATACTGTAAGCCATCCTTTTTTTTCCTTCTTTTTTTTTGGGGGGGTGGGGGGGTGGGGGTGGGAGTGGGGGGGCTCAGATAACCGTTTACAGGTTGGGGGGGGGGAGTATTCTTAAGGGGGAGGATGGGACACCATCAGTTTACCACAACGGGGTGTGGGATGCCAGCCCTAGTGACGCCTCTGGCAACAATTTGTTTTTATTTTATTGCTGACAAACTTGTTCAAATGCCTTTAAACAGCGGCTGTTTGTAAATTGGTTTGTTCACGGGCGTAGCGTATTCAACACGCTTACTTAAAAGATTAACAGGATCATTAATCTTAAAATAAATGTCATGTTTTGCCTCAGTGGCGAACTTAGAGCGGCGTGAACGGGGGTGGCCGACCCGGGCGACTCTTTTCGGGTTTATACAAAACATTACATTATAAAGGGTGTTTGTTGGGGGCGCATTTTTTAGAGTACGCCCGGGCGGCCTTTAGTCAAGGTACGCCACTGATTAGGCCCACATTCAGATGACATTTTCAAAAGACTTTTTTAAATTCAATTTTTCAAGAAAGGTGTTGGCTGACTAAAGAGCCCTCATATATAACAAACCAGCTACTCAACTCTTCACCGGCATATCACGGTACTTAAATATTACTACAAAGATTGAACAGTAACACCAGCAGACGACTGACACACATATACAGCTATCGATAGTGTCGTTAACCGTGGGCTATATGCCAAAACAAATAAAATAGTTGATGATATTTACTAGGTACCAATATCGGGCATTATTCTTCGCGCACATTTCATCCCAATCGCAAGATAAGGTAATCGAATGACGCTGGTTTCTTCTCGAGTGCTTTCCCTTTTTACCCAAACAGCCATCCTCAAATCTTGTTGAATGCCTACATAGAACCCACTCGCTTTTGTCTACGCATAGCCCCTCATCTATTTACATATTAATCAAATTTATTTGTTAGTTTTATAACATTACATTTGCACTGTACACATAACTTATTATAACAGATAAGGTATGATAAGATAAAAACGCTTGAACTCCCCTGTGGGTAAAGTGGTGTCTCAGGACCACAGTGGCCACAACATTTGAGATCCGCTGTCCAAAGGTTTTATGACGGCCATGTGCCTGTGATTTACAGTGTGTATGACGTTGTGTCAACCTACTTGGACGTATTGGTCATGGCATGACATGAATGGCTGCACAATTTATAAGCACTCGCAAAGACCGTTTGTTATGCAAGCGTGGTTAACTGCACAGCGGTACACGGTTATCTGTGCATACCATTAACAAATGTTGGTTATTTGTACATACATAACAATTGCGGTGCATACTCAGCACCTTGGCACACGATAAAACCGGCAAGGCACGACTATATCAAGGATTTGGCCACGTTGTTATGCCTAGTGGTACCAGTAGATAAAATCATCTCCGCTGAGCCACAATCAAAGTATGTCTGCATATTCAATTGTATTATAAAAGGTTAAGAACCTCGGTATGCATGTTATGTAACTAACTATTGTATTCCAAAGCCTATATATATATATATATATATATATATATATATAAGTGTTTTAAAGTATATCTAAGAGGCACTGTGTAATTTATTTGAAAAATGTTATAGTATTTTGAAATTACAAATAAAATTTCAATCAACTAAATATGGGGAAATAAATATTTTATTTGAATACGATTTCCCTTAGATAAAATCACACATTAATAAAAATATAATGTCTTTTGCAAACAACACAAGTCTTCTTAAAATAATTATGCCGTTCATATACGATTTATAAAAATGACCATTTTCAAAACACATAAAAATGTATAGACCTTTCTAATTAACAGTTTTTTTTTGTTTTTCTTTTTTACTTTGGTAAAATTTGGAAATATTTAGAAAAGGTCGTCTAATTATTAAAAGTAAGTTGTTGTTTTTTTTCCATTTGCGTTCAGCATAGAAAATAATGTTTGCAGTGCTTTTTAGTTACAGAACCCGTTTTAATTACTTAAATTTTTTTTTTAAAAATTCATGTATTAATTAAGTAGCTACCCCCCCCCCCCTTTTTTTTTCTCCAAATAATGTTAATAAAAAAATGAAAGCCACATTACCATTTTTAGCAATATAATTATTTTTGTGCATAACACAAGCAGGTCAAGCACAAGCAGGTCAAGCACAAGCAGGTCAGGCACAAGCAGGTCAAGCACAAGCAGGTCAAGCACAAGCAGGTCAAGCACAAGCAGGTCAGGCCCAAGCAGGTCAAGCAAAAAAAGGTCAAGCACAAGCAGGTCAAGCACAAGCAGGTCAAGCACAAGCAGGTCAGGCACAAGCAGGTCAAGCACAAGCAGGTCAAGCACAAGCAGGTCAAGCACAAGCACAAGCAGGTCAAGTACAAGCAGGTCAAGCACAAAAAGGTCAAGTACAAGCAGGTCAAGCACAAGCAGGTCAAGCACAAGTAGGTCAAGCACAAGCAGGTCAAGCACAAGCAGGTCAAGCACAAGCAGGTCAAGCACAAACAGGTCACAAGCAGGTCAAGCACAAACAGGTCAGGCACAAGCAGGTCAAGCACAAACAGGTCAAACACAAAAAGGTCAAGCACAAACAGGTCAAGCACAAGCAGGTCAGGCACAAGCAGGTCAGGCACAAGCAGGTCAGGCACAAGCAGGTCAAGCACAAGCAGGTCAAGCACAAGCAGGTCAAGCACAAGCAGGTCAAGCACAAGCAGGTCAAGCACAAGCAGGTCAAGCACAAGCAGGTCAAGCACAAGCAGGTCAAGCACAAGCAGGTCAAGCACAAGCAGGTCAAACACAAGCAGGTCAAACACAAACTGATCAAACACAAACAGGTCAAACACAAACAGGTCAAACACAAACAGGTCAAACACAAACAGGTCAAACACAAACAGATCAAACACAAGCAGGTCAAACACAAACAGGTCAAGCACAAACAGGTCAAACACAAACAGATCAAACACAAGCAGGTCAAACACAAACAGGTCAAACACAAACAGGTCAAACACAAGCAGGTCAAACACAAACAGGTCAAACACAAACAGGTCAAACACAAACAGGTCAAACACAAACAGGTCAAACACAAACAGGTCAAACACAAACAGGTCAAACACAAACAGGTCAAACACAAACAGGTCAAACACAAGCAGGTCAGGCACAAGCAGGTCAAGCACAAGTAGGTCAAACACAAACAGGACAGGCACAAGCAGGTCAAACACAAACAGGTCAAACACAAACAGGTCAGGTACAAGCAGGTCAAGCACAAGCAGGTCAGGCACGTTTCCGTTTTGCCCCCACCCCCTTTTTCCACCCTGCATTGAAAGATGATAATTAAGAAAATATCCCCATCACACCTTGAAATCCCTAACTTATTTTATGCACCCTTCAGTCGTAGGGGTTGCTGGGGCGCTCACGCTGGTTTTAAGGTCAAGTGACACCTACATTGTTAAACTAGGATCTCTTCCGCTGCTCTCCAATTCAGTATAGAATGTAGCAAAACTAAATTCAGAATGTGATAAAATGCATTCTTGTGTTTTTAATTTATCAAAAATTTTCTGGGAGACTATAAAGATTTAATAAGCGATATTAAGCTATAGCAAAAGCGTACCCACAAGAGTGACAAAACTAGAATGAATATAGTTTACGTCCCGCTGGTGTGGAATTTAAGATGTCTTTGATCATTATTATGGCTAATTTTGGAACTCCCTACCCGAAAGTTTGAAATTCAACCTCAAAACTGTCTGAAAGAAACAAGAAATTCAAGTATGCACCAAAACGCACCCCTGCATTTTGAGTTTGGCCGACTGTCTTTAGCACCCTAATTTTCGGCACCCCCTTCACTCACGCTGATCAATGTCACCGTATGGGGTTGATTATAAGCTTGTTCCAAATGATTACCCGGGGGCACGCCACAAACGGAGTGTATCAGTTCATGTATGGCACTGGGCGTTATACTGCCTACCAAAAAAAACTTAAAAATTTCCTTCCCCGTTCAAAAAGTATAATAGAAACATTGAATTCAAGTATAATCAAAAAAAAAACCTTTTGATTTTGACATAATCACTAAGCCAGATTCATAGGTGCCCTCAATTTCGGCCATATTTCCCGATGAAAATGACCTCCGATTTTGGTATCGATAGATACACTGCATAGTAGCGCAGCTACTGCTAGTGCCGCCAAGGGCGGGAAAATATTTATTCGTCCATCCTTTCACGATACAAACTCTGCAGTTGTCTGAAAATGCCATACCTGCATATAAAGAAAAAAGTGACACCTCGGTGGACCATCCTATCCGCCCTATTTCGATGCCACTACCAGGGGCGTATCTATAGTGTTTGGCGAGACACAGGTTGCGAACCGCTGAATTAAATCATCCCCTCTAACTGACATTCCAGTGTGTTCAATTAAATCATCCCATCTATCTGACATTCCAGTGTGTTCAATTAAATCATCCCATCTATCTGACATTCCAGTGTGTTCAATTAAATCATCCCATCTATCTGACATTCCAGTGTGTTCAATTAAACCATCCCATCTAACTGACATTCCAGTGTGTTCAATTAAACCATCCCATCTAACTGACATTCCAGTGTGTTCAATTAAACCATCCCATCTAACTGACATTCCAGTGTGTTCAATTAAACCATCCCATCTAACTGACATTCCAGTGTGTTCAATTAAACCATCCCATCTATCTGACATTCCAGTGTGTTCAATTAAACCATCCCATCTAACTGACATTCCAGTGTGTTCAATTAAACCATCCCATCTAACTGACATTCCAGTGTGTTCAATTAAACCATCCCATCTAACTGACATTCCAGTGTGTTCAATTAAACCATCCCATCTCTTAGTGGAAACATACAAGAAGTAAAACAAGTGTAAAAAAAATGTTACACCTGATGCATATTTAGCAAACGAGTGTTGACCACACAAGATAACTGAATGATTGACCCAATAACAATAGCTTTCTTGTCCTTCTTCTCCAGACATTGTTGCAGCATTATCGTAACCTTGTCACATCATCCTGTCCAGTCAATCACTTTTCATTTAGAAAAAAAGAAAACAGATTGTTAGAATTAAGTTCATCTGCTTTTTCTTTCCATTTAAAGAGAAAATCTTACAAACACTTCACTCAATTCAACGTTCCAAACATGATTTTTCACATATTATCTGATCACCTCAGATACCTGGTCATTGTGTGACATAGGAGCCAGAATGATCAATTCGTTGATCGTGGGCCCTAAAAATATAGAAGAAGAAGAAGAGGTGCCTTTTGTCTAGCATGATTCCAAAATATCTCTCAGATCCATGACAAGCATCCCAATTCTCACGGACGTGCCAGAACATTTATAAACCCACTTTTTACATTTTGGTGCTAGATAATATACATATGTTTTTTAGTGTACATGTCAGCCGTTTGGAACTCATTTTGTGCAGCAGTGATGGGTCATATTTTGAGAACATTTTAAGACCTTAGTGCTAAAAGTACTTAAGTCACAAAATGCACATTTTCAGATAATCACGTTTAAATATACTTTTCGTCTATAAAATGTGACTATTTTCATTTTTTGTCTTGTTTAATTAAGGGCACATTTTAATATCTTCAAATTTCTGCAGTACACTTGGCTAAACTGGGTAAGAAAAGATCACAGTTTAGATTGATTTTGTCAAAAATGTGACTTAAGTACTTTTAGCACTAAGGTCTACATTTCTAAATAGGACGTCACCGATCTTATGTCAAAATATACTAGACGATCTGGTTGCACAATGTTCTGGTGGCACCCCGTCTGGTGGCAGGCACCCCGTCTGGTAGTACTGCGTATGGTGGCACCCCGTCTGGTAGCACTCCGCCTGGAAGCATTCCATCTGGTAGCATTCTGTCTGGTAGCACTCCGTCTGGTAGCACTATGGTAGCACTCCGTCTGGTAGCACGCCGCTCTTGTATTTAACTTAAACATTTTTATGAAACCAACTCAAGCGATCTCTGCCAAAGTTTCATTTGGTGTCACCCCCTTCCCCGTATGAGGGTGTCATACCCTGTGAGGGTGTCATCCCCTGTGAGGCTGTCACCCCCTGTAAGGCTCTGTTCCTCCTGTGAGGGTGTCTCACCCTGCGAGGGTGTCATCTTCCTGTGAGGGTGTCATCCTCTTGTGAAACATACTCTAATATACAGGAAACTTCACATACAAACCTCAACAACAGAACACACTCTCTGTTATATTAATAGTAATAACCATAGGATTAAGCGTGTTTTCTAAGTGCGACGGCCTAGTAACAAACTGCTCTTGTTGATCGACTCAAATGTTTTTTGTTTCGAAGACGCCGTAGAGACACGGGCCAGAAACTTCCAATGGAGAAGATATTTGAAAAGCCAGGCTTATCCCCTCTTGACCCGACCAGTGAAACTCCAAATATGGCCGCGGCGTAGGGGGAACCAAACCGGGATTTTTCCGGGGTTCGACACGTGCACCCTACTAACCTACTAGATAAGTTGCTTAACCGTAACAATGTTATTATATTATGCCGACGAATGAAGTTACTTTATTGTAGCAATGTAAATCTTATTTTAACACTTAAGATCGGCATAAATCTTCATCTACTGTTTTACACGTTACGAGCTTGGGCGAATACAGGGACCGTCCATCAATGACGTCACGTATGGCTGATTTTTTTAACCTCACCATCAATTATCATAAATTTGTTGTATATGTAACAAATCTCGCAAGGATGCAGTTATGACTGATGAATTTGGGATACATTTTCCGGATAATTTATCATTCCTAAAAAAAAAAAAATCTACACCTTTGCGACTCTAGGGACATGGCATGTATTGTATTGCATCCATCTTAGGGCTATCAGGCTTGATTCCGCTATCTGTAATGATGTGTCATAAAGGGCATGTATTGCATTGTTTCCATCTTAGGGTTATCAGGCTTGATTCCGCTATCTGTAATGATGTGTCATAAAGGGCATGTATTGTATTGCATCCATCTTAGGGCTATCAGGCTTGATTCCGCTATATGTAATGATGTGTCATAAAGGGCATGTATTGCATTGTTTCCATCTTAGGGTTATCAGGCTTAATTCCGCTATCTGTAATGATGAGTCCTACAGGGCATGTATTGTATTGTTTCCATCTTAGGGTTATCGGGCTTGATTCCGCTATCTGTAATGATGTGTCATAAAGGGCATGTATTGCATTGTTTCCATCTTAGGGTTATCAGGCTTGATTCCGCTATCTGTAATGATGTGTCATAAAGGGCATGTATTGTATTGCATCCATCTTAGGGCTATCAGGCTTGATTCCGCTATATGTAATGATGTGTCATAAAGGGCATGTATTGCATTGTTTCCATCTTAGGGTTATCAGGCTTAATTCCGCTATCTGTAATGATGAGTCCTACAGGGCATGTATTGTATTGTTTCCATCTTAGGGTTATCAGGCTTGATTCCGCTATCTGTAATGATGTGTCATAAAGGGCATGTATTGTATTGTTTCCATCTTAGGGTTATCAGGCTTGATTCCGCTATCTGTAATGATGTGTCATAAAGGGCATGTATTGCATTGTTTCCATCTTAGGGTTATCAGGCTTGATTCCGCTATCTGTAATGATGTGTCATAAAGGGCATGTATTGTATTGCATCCATCTTAGGGCTATCAGGCTTGATTCCGCTATATGTAATGATGTGTCATAAAGGGCATGTATTGCATTGTTTCCATCTTAGGGTTATCAGGCTTAATTCCGCTATCTGTAATGATGAGTCCTACAGGGCATGTATTGTATTGTTTCCATCTTAGGGTTATCGGGCTTGATTCCGCTATCTGTAATGATGTGTCATAAAGGGCATGTATTGCATTGTTTCCATCTTAGGGTTATCAGGCTTGATTCCGCTATCTGTAATGATGTGTCATAAAGGGCATGTATTGTATTGCATCCATCTTAGGGCTATCAGGCTTGATTCCGCTATATGTAATGATGTGTCATAAAGGGCATGTATTGCATTGTTTCCATCTTAGGGTTATCAGGCTTAATTCCGCTATCTGTAATGATGAGTCCTACAGGGCATGTATTGTATTGTTTCCATCTTAGGGTTATCAGGCTTGATTCCGCTATCTGTAATGATGTGTCATAAAGGGCATGTATTGTATTGTTTCCATCTTAGGGTTATCAGGCTTGATTCCGCTATCTGTAATGATGTGTCATAAAGGGCATGTATTGCATTGTTTCCATCTTAGGGTTATCAGGCTTGATTCCGCTATCTGTAATGATGTGTCATAAAGGGCATGTATTGCATTGTTTCCATCTTAGGGCTATCAGGCTTGATTCCGCTATCTGTAATGATGAGTCCTACAGGGCATGTATTGTATTGTTTCCATCTTAGGGTTATCAGGCTTGATTCCGCTATCTGTAATGATGAGTCCTACATATTTAACCTCCTCACTTGTAGACAGCATTTGGATGGTTTCAGTTTTATCCCTTTCTCTCTTGCTGCACCAAGTGACATATTTTCCGGATCGAACAGTTCAGTAGCAACACGGACCGTTAAAGAGTACGTCCAGTTAAAGAACAGATTTACTCTGATTTCGCCCCAAAAAGTTGCTACTTAACTCAAAACTAGTTATCATTTCAATAGTAATAGCCAACCATCAATTTTGAAATAATAACAGGATTGCTGGTATTATTGTGACCCATGCTGTATTTTCGAGATTGTTGGGTGCCGCAAGTTGGATGAGTCCAACACGTTATGTGTTTGTGAATTATGAAGATAAGCGGTCAAAGGATCTGTGCTCAGGTCATTCATTTACAAAATTATTCCATAATTGACATTTTCACTTAAACTATTTGCTACAGTTTTAAAAAAAACCCAAAGAAAACATAAATGGAACCTTACGAATTCCAGTCAAAATAGTGGGCTTTTGCCTGTAGCCCTTGTTTCCACGGGCTATTGCATGTAGCTCTTGTTTCCACGGGCTATTGCCTGTAGCTCTTGTTTCCACGGGCTATTGCCTGTAGCTCTTGTTTCCACGGGCTTTTGCCTGTAGCTCTTGTTTCCACGGGCTTTTGCCTGTAGCTCTTGTTTCCACGGGCTATTGCCTGTAGCTCTTGTTTCCACGGGCTTTTGCCTGTAGCTCTTGTTTCCACGGGCTATTGCCTGTAGCTCTTGTTTCCACGGGCTATTGCATGTAGCTCTTGTTTCCACGGGCTATTGCCTGTAGCTCTTGTTTCCACGGGCTATTGCATGTAGCTCTTGTTTCCACGGGCTATTGCATGTAGCTCTTGTTTCCACGGGCTATTGCATGTAGCTCTTGTTTCCACGGGCTCTTGCCTGTAGCTCTTGTTTCCACGGGCTTTTGTTGGAGGAGGCCTTTTATCGGGTTGGGGGTGGGATGGGGGGGGGGGCTTTAGTCGAGCATCCGTTTTAATGTTCTATAGATATCAATAAACACATTTTTTTTTGTTTGGAGTCCATATCAGTATATTCGCTCAAATGCCCACAAACAAACTTTGACGTTTGCATAGATAAATACTCTTGAAACTTCAATATTTTTAGAACCTCTTGTGTATTTAAATTATCACATTTGTTTCCCTCTAAATAATTTCTTTATCCATGGCGGCGAAACGGCAGGAGGTGATTCAGCGGTGGTGAATCGCCATATATTGAACAGTAGCTCTAAATCACGACACACGTGGATACAACAGTAACTCTAAAGCAAGACACACTTGGATAAAACTTATTTTGAGAATGAAATACAAGCCTAAGCCCTGGTTGCGATCAAATATTAATTAAACCTGCAGTTTGGCAAACATGTTCCAAATCTCAAATTGTACCGTATACTTAGATTTGGGGGGGGGGGGGTAGTCTTCAAAAGAGATGCTCACACGCCTTGTGGGTTCGAGAGGCAGTGCGGGAAGACCCATAAAATCAGTTTTATCTTCATTTCTATGAGCACCCGCAGGGTTTGGGGGAGGAGTATGAGGGCAATATGTTTTTATATGTGTGTTTATTAGAATCTAATTCTTTGGTCAGTTGACTTAGAGGTGAGAGGAGTGTGTCTGTGTGTGGGGCGGAGCAGTATAAGCCAGTCTACACACACACACATGCATCATCGATACACAGACACCATGGACACACAGACACCATGGACACACAGACACCATGGACACACAGACATCATCGACACACAGACACCATGGACACACACAAACACCATGGACTCACAAACACCATGGACTCACAAACATCATGGGCACAAAAAACACGCATGGACACACAAACACCATGCGGACACAACGGGGGAAATGATAACATCAAATTCATGTACACTATTTATAAAACACTAATGTAAGCTTTTGTTAATTACGTCTGCTTGATTTACATTAGCTAAACCTGATCATTTGTCGATTTACGTTAGCTCAACCTGATCACTTGTAGTTTTACATTAACCAAATCTGATCATTTGCCAATTTACATTAGCCAAACCCGATCATTTTCCAATTTAAATTAGCTCAACCTGATCATTTGTCGATTTACATTAGCCAAACGTGATCCATTTTCCGATTACTCTAGCCAAACGTGATCCATTTTCCGATTACATTAACCAAACCTGATCAATTTCATATTACACTGGCCAAACCTGATCCTGTGCGATCTACCTTAGACACCCTTTATCAGCTCTGTTGTTCCAATACCATTTGATCTGCACAGAGCCTTGCTATCTCTCCATAATTAGTCAAGCTAAGTCACACTACCTGACAAGTGTTCAACGACAGACTGAAACAGTGGTCACTGATCTATTCTCAGAGCACAACACAACAATGATATCAGAATGTGTACAATCAACAGTGTTTCCCAATATAGAATTGAAAAGTTGAGACAAACTATCTTTCACCCATTCGGCATAAAACATATTCCAAACTAAATGGTAAATTTAGTAACCCTTAAATATAAATCCTTTATGAGCATTTTTTATTGCATTTATGTAATTGTACGAATGTAATTTGAAAGAATGTGTATTTATCGGCAACGAGTCTATGTGCCAAGTTTCAGCTCGATAGGTTGATGGGAAGGGGGTCATTTAGCCGTCCGAAGATTTTTGCCACACAGCCAAACACAAACAAAAGTGAAGTTAATATAAAGGATTTATTAGGGGTATGGCGTAAAGAGGGTCTTAGGATTGTTCCATCTGTGTATTCTTGTTTTACCGGTTTCTGTTTATTTAATTAATTGTAATTGGATTCAAGTGAATACTTAGCCATTGTTTGAACGGTAAATGTCAAGAGAGAACACACAGACTGATGACGATGAGCACAACAACACGAGAGCTGCACGTTAAATGGAACGAACTACACACGGAATTGGAAGTTCAATGTGCACATCGACGCTCTAGATCTGTCAGATGGTATAGATGAGTGGCCGAGGGAGTGACGAGTACACAGAGATATGGGTGAACTTGTCCGATTGGGCATTCGGAGTTCAGAGGTCAGCATGAAAATGTAAAAATATTTACAACAAGCGTTGAGAAAAATTGTGAAACCAAGACGTGTAAGTTTTATTTAGTTAGTGATGCAGTTTACCCCATCGGTGGGGGAGGGGTGGTGGCATAAGCCGCCTGCAAGTGTTTTCTATTCATCTCTGTCCTGAAGTGCTTTCATTTCTATTTGCTTCCTGGTGTATTAGATCAGTTGTATAATATCTGCATCTATTTCGCGTCCACATTTATTCCCCAGCCTTCCTCTCTTGCTTTTCTTCTGTGGGTTCCATGTTAAAGATTGTCCGGTGATGTTTCCTAAAGAGGTTTGCAAAGATACATGTATCCTATCCACCTCCATTTTTTTTTTGCCTTGTGATGTCTTCGGCAATAGTCTAATATTTCGTCTGCAGTTAAGTGTCGTCTGTCGCCAGGCAAGTGTCTGCGACGTTCTGCACTTTCGGCGTGATGCTCACTGCTGTTTCTCGACTATAATATCACATCCTGTGATATTCGAACGCCATGTTTGGTTCAGTGACGTAACGAGCTTAACTCGCGCTCGGGGCACAATACCTTTTTAGCGCCCCCAATACCTTTTTAGCGCCCTTCTATTCGAAAACCATACAACATTATAGTAAAATATACCATTAAGCGCCCCTTTGTGAGTAGCGCCCGGGGCATGATGCCCCCCTTGCCCCCCCCCCCCTCACTACGCCACTGGTTTGGTTGGCTACCGAATTGTTTGTTTGGTTTTGAGGTTGTTGATTTCATGATCACCAAATTGTTTACCATCACCATCGTATCTATTCCCCTCTTTTCTCTCGCTTTTTGAACTACATCGTCACCAGTGGCGTAGTGAGGGGGGGCAAGGGTGGGCATCATGCCCCGGGCGCTACTCGCAAAGGGGCGCCAAATGGTATATTTTACTATAATATTGTATGGTTTTCGAATAGGGGGGGGCGCTAAAAAGGTATTGGGGGGCGCTAAAAAGGTATTGTGCCCCGGGCGCGAGTTAAGCTCGCTACGCCACTGATAGTCACAACGTCAAAAGGGGGGGGGGAATGAGAAAGAAATGCTGTTGACGTGCAATTAGCATTCGTGTTATAAAACCAACACGGTGGCCACAACGTTATCTCACGCTTTGTTTCCCCCATTGATTTACAATCAAATGTGTGTGCACAAGTGACATGTTATAGTGGTGTACGGCAGCAGCGAGTGCTTTTGTTTTTTTGCTCTGCAGTTCTGAGTCAGGTGTAATCTCTTTCATTGTTGCGATGTTTTAGCAAAGCAGCCTGCTTATATCGGATGTAGCTTGATTCAGAAAACCTTTGATCAGGTGAAATTATATTTCATTTCAGCGATGAAATCTTTCAAAGTGAAAATAAATAATTTGCCCCCCCCCCCACCCAAAAAACCCCCATTAATAATGTTAATTTTTTTTAAAATCTGACATTGGTTGACAAGAGGAGCCTATGACAACTCTATTGTCTGATTCTAATGGTAATGGTCTTGTCTTTGGCTTTCCATGTGAAAGCACTTGGACATAAGCCTCCTACATTGACGGGGTTGGCTTTTGTCTGACGTCTGCAAGACTAAAAAAAAATTATTTAAAAGTCTAAACTTTTGTAAAACGAGTGAAAAAAAAAGTTTGATGGATATTAGCTGGATTGGTGGATAGACTGGTGGATTTATGGTAGCCACGAATAAGTACAGAAAGGTATTCTGTATACTATAAAAGAGTTAGAGAGTATTGTATCTCATTAACAGGGCGGTGCAGTCATGATCGGGTGATAACTGCGATGGTTGAGAAAGATGATATACTAATTGCGGAGATGGTGCCAGTTTTAAGTGGCCCACCTTTGATGCTAACAGCGATGGTTGAGCAAGATGGTATTCTCATTGCGGAGATTGTACCAGTTTTAAGTGACCCCACCTTTTATATTGACTAGCGTTTTGTGACACAAATGCGGCCAGTCCAGCAAGCCATGAATATTTTGTGGACTTGGTTGATAAGTGGGCAGTGCGCCAGCCACGCGTTTTTAAAGTATTACTGTTTCAGTCCAAAAAATTCTACCTTTTAACAAAAATCCTTAGAATTACTCCTACGCTACCAGAAACGAGCAACTTTTCTGCTGAAAGCTCCCTGAAAGGTTCCTGAAAGGTCCATTATTACCACTCTTCAGTTAGCAGAGTTACATATGCTGTTGCAACCTTTTTGAACCCTAAATTGTGAAGACGCGTTTTCAAAACACAACTTGCATATTTTTTTTCCCTTCAAAAATATTAGTTCAACATTCGCTCTTTGAGAAACAAAAAAAAAGGGCCGAGAGAATTTGCTATAGAGTTGCTCTTTCTTCAGCACGTTCGTCTGCTAGCTTCATACGACCTGACCCACCACACGTGTGCCGCTGACTAAATGCATTTTTCTATGTGCCGCATTCAAAGCTATACAAAAAATTATAAATGCATAATTAACCGCGCGCTGTGCCTTTCAAATACAGTTATAAAATAAATTGTTAAATTGAAAGGGGGGCAAGTGAGACTGATCAGATTGGTGAACACATTCGGCTTTGATATTGCATTGACTTGTGGGAGAGGGGGGGGGGCATACGGAATGTGTTGACAGAACTGTCACGCCAGGTTAACGGTTCTCAAGTTGGGTTGCTAGCATCAATAGTGGAGTTAAGAATACCTCTCGATATATTTGGGAAAAAAATATGTGGTCGGGGGCTGTGGGCGAAAGAACGTATTAAACCACAATCGACCGCGAGAAGCTATCGTTTAAATTTCTTAAGGTCATAGAAATATTCCTTTGTATCTACATTAATGTTTTGCGTGGCAGTGGCGTAGATTGTGTTACTGCCGCCGGGGCGGGAAAGTGTTTGTCTGCCCCCTTTACGTAAAAAAAACAACAAGAAACTCTGTTCTCATATATATATATACATACGACTGAATACTGTCACGAGCAGCCAAAAGTCAAATGATTGAGAACCTTTGAAACCAGTCAGCTGTAGATGTATAAACACCGCGGGCTTAGATACGGACATCAAAGTGGACCGACATATAAATGACTGTTTAAATGTCATCTAATATATATTTATATATATATATATATATATATCTACTTATAACAGTGATTCTAGGAGCTCTATAATGTGAACGCTATTCCCGTAGGTGAGTGTTGTACAGTTTGAGCAGTGTAAAATCAGAAGACCTGTTTATTCCCAAATTAACCATTGTTTTGTTTTCTTGGTTCTGTAAACTATAAAGACTAACGTGTTCTTAAATCAATTAAAAGACTTCTAGATTTCTATAAGTCCACAAGTTTTTTTCCACGAGAACGTTACAAACTTTCAATTGTTGAATTAACTTCAAATGGGCGATTCTCATTAGTGATACCTGCCATAGTGTCTGATTATCCGATTGCAAGTGGACCCCCCTTCCAGTGCTGCCCCCCCCCCCCCAACCATCCAAATAAAAATTCACTCATTGTTTAAAGTTTCATTCAAGGATGTTAATTATCGAATCGGGTCGTCATCATAAACTGAAATACAGACTTACTGACTTCAGCTTTCAGACCTTATTTCCCGCTCATCAGTTAGCAATGGTTCTTAACCTGTGGCCCTTTGCTGTACGTGAAAAGGTGTCCGCTTGTCTATGAGCTGCTATTCCTTGGTAATATTATTTTGCGTGTCAATTAAAAATATTTCCAACAGGGGGGGGGGGGGTCTATGGCCTTCATCTGACTTGCGGAGGGTCCGTGACTTTGAAATGACTGGCAGAGGAGTCCATGACTTTGAAATGATTGGCAGAGGGGTCAGTGACTTTGTCAGGTAAATGGGTCCCAGGACTTTATATGACTGGACAAAGAAATAGTTAACATCGCCTGGTCTATTGGGTAGGGTGAGCCAAACAGGACAAATGACTAGAATAACAAGACAAATGACTAGAACAACAGGACAAATGACTAGAATAACAAGACAAATGACTAGAACAACAGGACAAATTACTACCTTGTTGAGACAGGTGTCAAACGTGATAGGACTCTGGACTAACGTGCTGTGACAGATTACTGAAATGATGGGACGGGTGACTAACATGATGGTACAGATGACTAACATAATGGAACAGATGAAAAACATGATGGGACAGATGACTTACGTGATGGGACAGATGACTTACATGATGGGACAGATGACTTACATTATGGGACAGATGACTAACATGATGGGACAGATGACTTACATGATGGGACAGATGACTTACATGATGGGACAGATGACTTACATGATGGGACAGATGACTTACGTGATGGGACAGATGACTAACATGATGGGACAGATGACTAACATGATGGGACAGATGACTTACGTGATGGGACAGATGACTTACGTGATGGGACAGATGACTAACATGATGGGACAGATGACTAACAAGATGGGATAGATGACTAACATGATGGGACATATGACTAACAAGATGGGATAGATGACTAATAGGATGGGACAGATGACTTACGTATTGGGGTGTGTCTAACTCCATATATTTACTAATGCCATGATAGTAACTATCTTTCAACAACAGTATGATTAAACTTAAAAAATATATCAACATACATTACATGACGTTTAACGATATGCGATCAAGCAGGTATTTTTTTTTTTAAAAATCGATAATTAACTTCAAAATCGATAAGTAAAAATTAAAAATCAATTCTTATTTTCATTAGGGAGTTCACATTGAGCAGGAATTTCACGCCATGACTTACGGGAACAGTTGGCGAGCTATAAATAGCACCGTTGCTGGATTTCTCTCATACAAAGTCATTGCTTTCAATCGCGGTACGTCAAAGGCGGCTTAACGATCGTGTGCCGAGCATTGTAGCCCAGTTGCCAGCAGTCTTAATCTTCTATGCCCTACAAGCTTTTTTATTATCGTCTCGCCTCACCAAGTCCTGGTGTATTTGTTTATTTGTAACCGAACAGAAGATGTTTACTTGGTTCAATATTAATACATTTAAAAACGAAATTAATGTAAATATGGAAAGGGTATGCAGGAATATTTGTCTTTACTCCAAAAATTATTTTTTACAAAATTGGTTTAAAATAAAATAGAAATAGTAATTTTTACCATAATGGTTTTACACTGAGATAGCAACGATGGAAAGCTCTTAGATATTTTTAAAACAGGAACTTCTTGATTTGTCGGTTTGACTGTCTTACACATATTTATAATTCATAATCTCTTTACTAGAACATTAAAAAAAACTTACTTTATCTCTCTGACTTGCGGACATTAAGATATTTACAGCATTTAATGGACGTCCTTGTGAATCATTTCTGAAGCATACGGATAGTTGTTAATGATCTAGTTCAGACGCTAAGGCTGAGGTCGGTACCGGTATCACCGGTATGGCAACCTGGCCAGAGCTAGTCCTGTTACCAACCGGACTTTTAGCCAGATCTATATCCGGTACCACCCGGATGGCACCCTAGCCAAAGGCAGTCCTAGTATCGGTCTGGTGGACACTTGGTCGAAACCAGTCCTGGTACCAACCTGATGACCGCTTGGTCAAAACCATTCCTGATAACAGCCTGATGGCCCCCTTGGTCAAAACTAGCCATGTGCAGGAGCTGAATTTATCTCTGTCTATTTCCCTGCGTGTCGTAACGGGTCGCTGTCGGTAGGTCACAGTCAAAAAGGAAACTAACAGAGGCGTATGGATGGACGAGACACACATTTGTACCTCCGAACTGTAAGAGGTGTAAAGCAGGAAGAGGCTCACATTTGTACCTCCGAACTGAAAGAGGTGTATGGCAGGACGAGACACACATGTGTACCACCATCTGAATCAGCCACTGCATTTACGCAGTGGTCTCACAGACTGGTCATGTCACCTCCGTTAATGGCGTCACTTCCGGTAAGGAAACGGGGGAGCTTAAGTCTCATTTCCGGTGCCATTTGTCTGGTCAAAGATAACCTTTTCCTGACGAACGTTACAGTTTTTTTTAAAAACACATTTTCCAGCACAACGTTTCACTGATCTTTCTTTGTTTATAAAAAAATACAAAGCCTCACGGCCAACACCAGTTCACACTGCAATCTGGTTCAACACACTTCTAAGCAATTACCAAAAGAAACAAAAGCAATGATATCATACCATCTCACTCGGTAGCTTAACTGATGCCTGGGGCCAAGCGGTCAAGTCGACCCACCCCCCCCTAAGAAGGGACATTCCTTATTTATTTTAAAATCGAAGCTACCATGTATTCGATGCACGTTAAGTGCCGACGATGAGATGGATGATTGGAGTCAGAATTGACTGGATTAGGAGACAAAGCAGTTAGGGGGGGGCGTTATTAAAGCAACTCATTTTTTGAGTGGAAACAATGGAACAACTCGGTTAATTAATCAATAGCAAGATGTAATCCAGCAGTCTGATATGACAACATGAATTGATGACGTCACAGCTCCTCATTGTTTTGCGTGTCATTGTTTGTCCACGACAACTTAATTTATTTTCAGCCCGCTATGATGAGAGGCATTGACGAGCTGTGCTTCGGATATTGATAGTCGCATCGAGATGAATGGGAACCCTCATGTAAGAAGGGGCGTCTCATGTTCCATGACATGGTCGATTCGCAGGGGGAGCCGGCGGACACGATATCCAGCTGTCGTTTTGTTTGGGGGAAGATATTCCCAGATACAGAAAATTTTATTTTAAGATGAATATAATGTTTGCAAAGTGATATATTTTTATTTTTTTTGGGGGGTTGAATGATAGTTTTTTTCATTTTGAATCTACGTGTTTCTCTCCAAATCTGCATATTTCTCTCCAAATCTACGTATTTCTCTCCAAATCTACGTATTTCTCTCCAAATCTACATATTTCTCTCCAAATCTACATATTTCTCTCCAAATCTACGTATTTCTCTCCAAATCTACATATTTCTCTCCAAATCTACATATTTCTCTCCAAATCTACATAATCTACGTATTTCTCTCCAAATCTAAATATTTCTCTCCAAATCTACATATTTCTCTCCAAATCTACATATTTCTCTCCAAATCTACGTATTTCTCTCCAAATCTACATATTTCTCTCCAAATCTACATATTTCTCTCCAAATCTACATATTTCTCTCCAAATCTACATATTTCTCTCCAAATCTACATATTTCTCTCCAAATCTACATATTTCTCTCCAAATCTACGTATTTCTCTCCAAATCTACATATTTCTCTCCAAATCTACATATTTCTCTCCAAATCTACATATTTCTCTCCAAATCTACATATTTCTCTCCAAATCTACATATTTCTCTCCAAATCTACGTATTTCTCTCCAAATCTACGTATTTCTCTCCAAATCTACATATTTCTCTCCAAATCTACGTATTTCTCTCCAAATCTACATATTTCTCTCCAAATCTACGTATTTCTCTCCAAATCTACATATTTCTCTCCAAATCTACATATTTCTCTCCAAATCTACATATTTCTCTCCAAATCTACATATTTCTCTCCAAATCTACGTATTTCTCTCCAAATCTACATATTTCTCTCCAAATCTACATATTTCTCTCCAAATCTACGTATTTCTCTCCAAATCTACATATTTCTCTCCAAATCTACATATTTCTCTCCAAATCTACGTATTTCTCTCCAAATCTACATATTTCTCTCCAAATCTACATATTTCTCTCCAAATCTACATATTTCTCTCCAAATCTACATATTTTTCTCCAAATCTACGCATTTCTCTCCAAATCTACGTATTTCTCTCCAAATCTACGTATTTCTCTCCAAATCTACGTATTTCTCTCCAAATCTACGTACTTCTCTCTGAATTTACGTACTTCTCTACAAATCTACACACTTCTCTCTGAATCTTCTTACTTCTCTACAAATCTACGTACTTTTATCTGAATCCACCAACTTCTCTCTGATCTACGTGCTCTCTTTGAATCTACATACCTCTTACTGAATCAACCAACTACTTTCGTAATCTACATAGTACTTTCTTAATCTAAGTACTATTTTGAGGAATGCAAAAATTTCTGATTTCTTAATCTGCATTCGACTTTCTGAATCTACGTACTACTTTCTGAATCTACGTTCTACTATTTGAAACTATGTTCTACTTTCTAAACTAGCGTACTCGCGTCTAAATAGTATTTACTCGTTTCTGACTCCACCCACCCTTGTCTTAGTCAGTGCTCACCTTTCTGAATATGCGAACAACATTACGTGTTTGTACATCTCACTGTACTACCGTGTCACTCTCTGTACTACCGTATCACTCTCTGTCCTACCGTGCCACTCTCTGTACTACCGTGTTACTCTCTGTACTACCGTGTCACTCTCTGTACTACCGTGTCACTCTCTGTACACCTGTTCATTAGTTCCTACATCGTGGTTACCACGAAAGAGACGGAACTAATTCAATCAACTATTTTTAAAGAATAAATATTCCTCTTGTTTCAACTCTTTTCTTTAACAATCTGCACCTCTAACTACCGCGTTCATTTCTTTGACAATCTGCACCTCTAACTACCGCGTTCATTTCTTTGACAATCTGCACCTCTAACTACCGCGTTCATTTCTTTGACAATCTGCACCTCTAACTACCGCGTTCATTTCTTTGACAATCTGCACCTCTAACTACCGCGTTCATTTCTTTGACAATCTGCACCTCTAACTACCGCGTTCATTTCTTTGACAATCTGCACCTCTAACTACCGCGTTCATTTCTTTGACAATCTGCACCTCTAACTACCGCGTTCATTTCTTTAACAATCTGCACCTCTAACTACCGCGTTCATTTCTTTGACAATCTGCACCTCTAACTACCGCGTTCATTTCTTTGACAAGTGTAACGAGTTAAGTGGCGCTAATGATTTATTTGATTCGATTCTTTAAATATAAAAAAAAAAAAAAAAAAAATTAACCAAATAAATTTAGTGAGGGGTGGGTGTCAATTATTGACGTCATGTGTCCAAGGTGCGGGTGTGGAAAGGTTCACAACGTTGTGACGATGTGTGATAAACGTGTCTTTTTTTTTAAAAAAACAAACAATTATGACGATTGTTTTGCATTTGGTTTAAAAAAAAATTAGGTAAAAAAAAAAAAGGGGTGGATGGGTCGGTCAAAGTGGCGTGAATCCATTTATGAATTCTTGACCCCTTAACAACCATTTTAGAAACTATATTGAATTATTAGTTTTAAAGCGTTGCCTGGATACCGTTTGAGTAGAGTTACGGACTTAAACAAAAAAAAAAAACAAAACAAAAAAAACATAGCCCATTAATATCACTATTAATTTTTTTTACAGACTATCTGTTTAAATGCCCTCTCTGACGCAATCCGTAAACATCCCCCCAACAAGATACTCCGGCCCAATCCTCGGGCGTGAGTGGAACCATTTTCTCTCGCCGTCCAAGTTGTGACGTGGTTCTGTTGCGGTCTCCGTAATCTCTACCCTCGTCTTGTCACCGCCCTGTTAGCGCGGACTCTCCCCCTTACCAACCCCAGTAAGTAGTCTGGAACTCACAAACCTTTTTTTTTTTTTTAACTACAGCCGATTTTTATTCGCGGCAGGACTGTGATTCGTTGTTCAAAATAGTAAGCGGCCGCCTCAGTGTAAATTTTTATTCAGGTACTGGAAAAGGGAGTTTTTTGTCTGCAGTGCGGTTTGTAGAACTTGGCCAAAATTGTCACGGTTAAACGCCCTGATGGTCTCTCGTGTGCCGTGTTCATTGAAAGGACTCGTGAGTCTATCTTTAGAAAGAAACAAAATAAAAAAATACTGAATGAGAATATTGAACTGGATTTTGTCACGCAGGTAATTATATTTTTATTTATGTCCATGGTATACAAAAACTGTGCTAATTTATATTTTAAGTATGTGTTGTACTTGTATTTTGTAAATTTGAGGGACGACTAAGATACGAAAACACGCGCCTGAAATTAAAACTGCCGAATACGGATTTAGAGTTGTGGATTCAAGAGTCGTTTAATTGGTACCGTTCCAAGGGATATCGATGATAAAAAAATGTAAAAGTTTTTATTCGATAATTTTTAAAGCATATTTTTACTACTCCTGAGATAAATAATAGGCAGTTAAGTTTCGGCTCACTTCGGAGCAGTTAAGTTTCGGCTCACTTCGGAGAAGTTAAATTTCGGCTCACTTCGGAGCAGTTAAGTTTCGGCTCACTTCGGAGCAGTTAAGTTTCGGCTCACTTCGGAGCAGTTAAATTTCGGCTCACTTCGGAGCAGTTAAGTTTCGGCTCACTTCGGAGCAGTTAAGTTTCGGCTCACTTCGGGGCAGTTATGAGGCTAATAAATATACTTCCCAATGAGACTGATAAATGAAAGCGTCTTAATAAAGCTGATACACGTAAGCATCCAAATGAAGTCGAGTTTATACAATTATTCTTAGCTTTTAAATTAGTCTTAGATGTTAAAATTAGTCTGCGTTCTTCAAATTAGCGTTAGATGCTCAACTGAGTGGGCATAGGTCATACTCGTCTGAGTTGTTCACATGTGTCTGAGATGTTCAAATTAACTAAACAGTTCAAGTTAGATCGATTGATTCAAATTGATCTGTTGTATTTGTTGTTATTCGTCAACACCTGGAACTGAAAACCTCGTAACGTGGGAGCAATAATCAGCAGTTAATGAAATCAATGCATACAACCGTTCTTGTCGGAGTTCTGGCGATCTGATTCAATTGTTTGATAACGTAGCATGTACCAACGTACGTTTTGGGTAAGATTGAGATTTCAGACATGTTCAATATTGAACTGTTGATTAAAGAAAGGAGAACTAATTACATGATAACAAACTCATTACCAGAAATAATCCAGATGACAATCAGTTCCATTAAAACAAAATATCATTTTTTTTTTTAAAAATAAAACTATCTTAGCTGGCCTGACGCACGAGTCGTCCTTAAAAAACACGGATCAAAAGTCGGATCAAAAAAAGACACCACCACCAAAAAAAACAAAGAAACAAATATAGAAAAGAAATTAAAATACAATTTTAACATTAAAAAATATGGAAACAAAAAAATAGAATAAAAACAATGACTCGCATTGGATTTTGAACCGCGCGGCGTCTCGTGACGTACACGTGATTGCATTGTCTATAAATATCTACCGAATACGACATGCTCACCCAGCCCCTCTGTCGGTGGAGGATTTGCCTATAAGCTAAATAAGCTACAGCTTAGGGCCTCTCAATCCGCCCATGGTAATTTAAAACGGTAGGGTGCTCTGGACTTTGTATATATTAGGACCTCGGCAAGCTTAAGTCCAGCCCTGCCCACTGTCAACAGCAAAGACCCGACACTGTCGCTTATTTACAACTACTTGAATGCATCCCAGCTTTCCCTTGTTGAAGGCATCTTTGCTTGTTGACGTTGGCGAAACTTGTGGCAACATTTCATATCAAACGCTGGGTATATGGACATTAAGGGTGGGTATATGGACATTAAGGCTGGGTATATGGACATTAAGGGTGGGTATATGGACATTAAGGCTGGGTATATGGACATTAAGGGTGGGTATATGGACATTAAAGGTGGGTATATGGACATTAAGGGTGGGTATATGGACATGAAGGCTGGGTATATGGACATTAAGGCTGGGTATATGGACATTAAGGGTGGGTATATGGACATTAAGGGTGGGTATATGGACATTAAGGGTGGGTATATGGACATTAAGGGTGCTGATAGGGCTCCCAACATCTGCCGGATATTGTTGAACCATTTTTTAAAAATAGTCAACATACCTTATCCCAGAGTTCAGCTGCAACAGCCCCCCACTTGCGCCCACCCCAAAGTTACTCCCGGTCTTATCTCAGCGCTTTCAAATTTATGGCCTTCCTGTCCTGAGCTGTCCGTCCCATAAAATGTCTTGTATAAAAAAAATCGTTGTAAGACTATTTGTATTGACGCCCAACACTTAACAGTATAAACAAACGTCACAAAAAAAACATGAAGTGCAAGTTGAAGACGTTACACGAACTAACAACATGAACCAAACAACAGCAGACAAATTGACGTAATTTGAAGACATTTATTCTGTAAAAATGACTTACGTCCAGATCAAAGGCTGACCTGTCCTCAATAGGTGGGGAGCATACGAAGACCCCAGTGCGAAAAGTACTTCAGACACATTTTTGTCAAAATCAATCTAAACTTTTGACCTTGTCTTATTCGGTTTAGCCAAGTGTACTGCAGAAATTTCGTATCCGGAAAATTATTTGAAAGAAATTTCGTTGACCGAAAATTGATCGACCGGAAATTTGATCGAACGGAAATTTGGTCTAATCTTTTTTTTTGTTCACACGTTAAAAGTTTGAGTCAAATTTATTTTTGAACGCATTATTTTGTTTTACTATATAGTATAATGCGTTCAAAAAGAAATTTGACGAAAATTTTAACGTGGGACAGAAAAAAACTGTTCGACCAAATGTCCGTTCGATCAATTTTCTGTCAACGAAATTTCTTTCAAACAAATTTCCGGTAACCCAAATATGTGAACACATAAAAATAAATGTGCCCAAGTCCCTTAATTAAACAAGACAAAAAAGGGAAAAAATGATCACATTTTATAGACGAAAAGAATTCTTGAACCGGTATCTCAAAATGTGTATTTTGTGACCTAAGCACTTGTAGCACTAAGGTCTTCAGTCACATGACTCAGCCAGTGGCTTATTGTCTTCATTTTGTTTGCTTCACTTTCCCTCTGCATCTCCCTCATTTATCACCTCTTTTCTTCTTTATAATCACCAGAGTGGCGTGTAGGAGCTTCATTCATTTATTTTTGGTGCGGCTTGGGGGTGGGTTGAGAGATTTGGGGGGATGTAATGTTAAATAAAGAGGATTAGTATTTTTCAATGTACGTTTCTTCAACGCAACAAAATCCAGTCTCTGACGCCAAATGCTTCTCCCACAATTTGGCTCCTTCACAGTATTCGTACTCCTACACTCTCTCATTCCCATACCGGCCACTACTCCCACACTCTCTCTCATTCCCATACAAGCCGGCCGTTTCCCTCCTCAAACTCTTCTCTCTATACCAGCCACGCATCCTTCCTTCTCTATCTACTCCTTACTCAAATCTTAGCTTATTTCTTCCATCTCATTTTTATGGTTAAAAAGTAACCCCCCAAAAAACCAAACAAACAACAACAACTTTTGATCGAACTCAGCATACGCCCTACTGACACGTCTCTCTATCCCACAGCCGAGTTTCCCCCCCCCCCCCCCGAGTCCCCCCCCCCCCTCTTTCGCTCTGTCTATTCCACAGCATGTCAAACTATCCCCTTACAGTCTGAGCTGTGACAATATTTATTTAAGATTGCGTGTAGCTTGTGCCCGGTGTTCGGCCCAAGCCAACAATAGATTACTGTGAGCTCCCTGTTTTTGTTTTTTTGTTTGGTTTTCCCTTGCTTACAATGCCAAGGATTTGGCTACCATTTCCAGACAAGACCGCTGTGCACCAAAACAAGCCGCGAACTGGACAAGTGCCGCACCGTAATACACAACAATAATAAAACAACACGATGGTCTCCTGTGTTAATGATTTCATTTTTGATAATGGTGTGGGGGTTTTTTTTTTTCCTCATAAAGCCAACTTTCAACGAATTCCTAAGTTATCGATTTATATGTATACAAATGTAAAGCATTTTTTAGGTTTATTAATTAGTCACGAAATAAATTATTCTAAATAAGTATATTTTCTTATTTCCCTTATTGTAATTAGCATATGGGCGATGTAAGCCTCTTTTTATATCCTTTATATTAACTTAGATTTTGTGTGTTTATGGCAAAATATTCGGACGGCTAAATGGGCCACTTTCCGTCAACATATCGAACTGACGCTTGGCACACAGTCTCGTTGCTGATGACAACACATTCGTTCAAATTTTCAGCCATACTCCACAACTCCCAAAAAATCAGTTTTTCCTGTTCTTCAAGAGGAAGATGAAGGATATATGATGCCACTGATTTCACCAAATAAAATTCCCGATAACTGAGCTAATAGAATTTCATTTTTTTTTTAAAATAACAAATACGTTTGGTGCACAATATTTTATTTATTTACATGTATTTTGGTTTTCATGACATAGTAGGTGAAATAAATCTGCGGTGAAAAAGCGGGTGCGTCATTAGAATATTAAGTGAGTTCAAGGGTGTGTAAGTAATGTGCTGTTGTGAACCTTGGGGGGGGGGGGGGAGCACTAATTAGTATTCTTATACTTGTATGTATCTTTTGTCAAGTTTTCACACACACACACACACACACACAGTCAGTTTCCATTGCTTGATATTACATTTTATAACGGATTTATACGGTAACTTTTATTTTTAGGGGTTTATGTTGACATTTAACCTAAAATGACATATTATAGTTATAAACTATGACAAAACAAGATGATGAATTTTTAGAAGTCTTCTGGACATGTGTGAACTATGTTTAACTGCTGAATATATAATTTTTCCATCCATTGTGATAAATTAAAGTAAAGGACGGAGGGGAAAGTAACGCGCAAGGACATCAGCACGAAACAAAATCAATTGAAAGTTCTTGTGGATACACACACAAAAATAAAATATTGACAATAAGATGAAGCTTCATCAACAACAAATAACGGATGTGGTCAATTGATCATTTGAAGTGAGAACGATCATAATCTATAAATCAGTGTCTAAATTGAAGACCTTAGTGCTAAAAGTACTTAAGTCACAAAATGCACATTTTGAGATAATCAAGTTCAAATATACTTTTTGTCTACAAAATGTGACTATTTTCATTTTTTTGTCTTGTTTAATTAAGGGCCTAATGCACATTTTAATGTCTTCAAATTTCTGCAGTACACTTGGCTAAACTGGGTAAGAAAAGATCACAGTTTAGATTGAGTTTGACAAAAATGTGACTTAAAGTACTTTTAGCACTAAGGTCTTCTAATTATACATTATTCTGAATTTTACGCTAATGTTTTTGACTCTATAAAATGGTCGAACGTCCCCTGATGATGCTTACACTAGTTAAATGACAGTCAAAATGGTCCAAACAAGTCAAAGTCAAGTCCAAACAAGTCAAAGTTAAGTCCAAACAAGTCAAAGTCAAGTCCAAACAAGTCAAAGTCAAGTCCAAACAAGTCAAAGTCAAGTCCAAACAAGTCAAAGTTAAGTCCAAACAAGTCAAAGTCAAGTCCAAACAAGTCAAAGTCAAGTCCAAACAAGTCAAAGTCAAGTCCAAACAAGTCAAAGTTAAGTCCAAACAAGTCAAAGTCAAGTCCAAACAAGTCAAAGTTAAGTCCAAACAAGTCAAAGTCAAGTCCAAACAAGTCAAAGTCAAGTCCAAACAAGTCAAAGTCAAGTCCAAACAAGTCAAAGTCAAGTCCAAACAAGTCAAAGTCAAGTCCAAACAAGTCAAAGTCAAGTCCAAACAAGTCAAAGTCAAGTCCAAACAAGTCAAAGTTAAGTCCAAACAAGTCAAAGTCAAGTCCAAACAAATCAAAGTCAAGTCCAAACAAGTCAAAGTCAAGTCCAAACAAGTCAAAGTCAAGTCCAAACAAGTCAAAGTCAAGTCCAAACAAGTCAAAGTTAAGTCCAAACAAGTCAAAGTCAAAGTCAAGTCCAAACAAGTCAAAGTCAAGTCCAAACAAGTCAAAGTCAAGTCCAAACAAGTCAAAGTCAAGTCCAAACAAGTCAAAGTCACAGTTGAGTGTAAAGCATGTTAGAATTAGCTCTGCGCCTATTTATAAAATGAAATTGTTCCAATGTAATCATTGCCTTAAAGAATACGGTACGATATTTCAAGGGGAAAATTTAAAAAAATATTGAGTAATTATAATTCTTATAAGCTGTAATAGTTTATTTTAAAATGCATGGGACGGTTAGCGTTTAGCTTTTGACACATGATATCAGTGACGTCAGTGGGGTTGGTGTCCCCGTGGGCATACTCCAAATGTGCCCGCTGTGGTGGCACCACGTTCTGCACGACGCCCTTTTCTGGCGGCACCATGCTATGGTGACTCCCTTTTCTGGTGGCACAAATGTTCGCGTGACTCCCTTTTGGCACCCTGCTCTGGTGGCACCCTGCCCTGGTGGCAACCTGCTCTGGTGGCACCCTGCTCTGGTGGCACCCGTCTAATTTATTTAGATTAGACATATTAAGAAACGGTCTCGAGCTTTGTAAGTTTGCCGTTTTGGATTAGGTTTCATACCAACACCCCCCCACATACCAACCCCCAACATACCAACCCCCAACACCCCACACCAAACACCCCACACCCCCAACCAAAGTTTGATACCAAGAAATCTTAAATTATGTTCCTTTTTACAACTTTCAGCTTCCATTTTTAAAATTCGAATTATATTTTAAAAATAAAAAAACTATGGTATAGTTTCCCCTTCCGTCTTGCGTTATTATGGACCCCTTGAGACTGGCGACCTCATTCATTTGAGAACCACTGTCATGCAAGATCCCCCGCATTAAAATATGCCCGGTGACACTTGATGTGAACATGCCCCCACCAAAAACCTCCTAATCTCGACTGTCAAATAAACCAAATCGAGTCTGCCCAGATTTTTTTTCTTGTGTGTGTGTGGCCACCCTTTCATTTGTTACAGGCTGCAATTAATTATCTGTAACAATGTCACGCATGTCGTCTGCTGCTCCCTCGGCGCCGCGTGGGTTTATGGACTGGAATCTGTTTCTAAGACAGTTCAACAAAACTTGTAGGGCGTATGTATAGCGTCTACACGTCCATAAATTGGTCGACTTACATAAATATTTATTGCATTTTGATAAGGATTGTGTGCTCAACAAAACACATTAGACAACACAGTGAGGGGCTGGGGGGTCGGGGCGTGATTGGGGGGTGTAGAAAAGGGGGTGGGGGTGTACGGACTGGTCACCACTTGTTTGTTTTATATGAACGGACGGCTTTTTCAGCCCACTGCTGCTTTTTTGTTGGAGGAAGTGGGGCGACAAAGTTCTTGGCCCGCCCCTGGCGGCACTAAATCTAATCACACCACTGGTCCCAGTCATAATGTGTTGACAGCAGACTTTGAAATTTAAACCAAGCATTAGCATCACAAGGGTGAAACTATTTATCTAATACAGACGACACTTTAAGATAAGATAATATTACTCCAAGTAAATTGGAAAAAATTTTGATCACATTGTACATATTCATTTTGAGCACATAAATTTAGATTTGTGTAAGCACGCTGGTAATTTCTGGCAGATTGGAAAAAAATTCTCAAAGTACTCTCAACGGAATATAAGGAAATGGAATATTTCAATTCCTGGCCAAGGGACATCTCCAAAGTGCCGCTTCGCGACCCGATTTTTGGGCTTGGGTGGGTGCATTGTTGAGGGCATAAGGAGCAATAGCTCGACGGCCCGCTGATGCCATTTCCTTGTGTGATATTTCAATTTAAGTGGATTTTGTTTAGAGAGTTTCTATTTCAATATTATAAGCAAACAGTATCTGTTTCATTGTCACTGGTTCAAGAAAGCTGTTTGTGCTGTTGTTGTTGCTGTTGTTATTGTTGCTGTTGTTATTGTTGCTGTTGTTATTGTTGCTGTTTCTGTTGCTGTTGTTGTTTTTGTTGTTGTTTTTGCTGTTTTTGTTGATGTTGTGGCTATTGTTGCTGAAGTTGTTGTGGCTGCTGTTGTTGTTGTTGTGGTTGTTATTGTTTTTGTGGTGGTTTCTGTTGCTGTCGTTGTGATGGTGGTGGTGGTGGTGTCCGCTGATCTTGCTGCTATGGTGGTTGATGCTGCTGTTGTTGTTGTGGTTGTTGTTGCTGTTGTGGTGGTGTTGTTTGTTGCTGTTGTTATTGATGTGGGGGGTTGTTGCTTCTGTGGTGGTGGTGGTTGTTGTTTTTTGTTGTTGTCCTGTCCACTTGTACGGGGAAAGCGGGACGTGGAATTACAATGCACGATCTGCCGCACAGTTGACGGTCGTCTTTGTGGTTTCCTGGATCACTTTGTTCTCACTGCCAACTTGCTGGGGTAGTCGCAGCGGAGGTTTGCATTCGGAGTTTTCCTGCTCGTGTAGATGTAGCCCTAAATGTAAAAAAAAAAATAATAATTAATCAACGAATAAGTTGATCGGTACTGTGTTAAAACATTTATTGTAATATTCTAGGGCCATATAGCTCACCGTTGGCTCAGTGACATAGGCAGTTAGCTCAGTGACATAGACAGTTGGCTCAGTGACATAGGCAGTTGGCTCAGTGACATAGGCAGTTGGCTCAGTGACATAGACAGTTAGCTCAGTGACATAGACAGTTGGCTCAGTGACATAGGCAGTTGGCTCAGTGACATAGGCAGTTGGCTCAGTGACATAGACAGTTAGCTCAGTGACATAGACAGTTGGCTCAGTGACATAGGCAGTTGGCTCAGTGACATAGGCAGTTGGCTCAGTGACATAGGCAGTTAGCTCAGTGGCATAGACTGTTGGCTCAGTGACATAGACAGTTGGCTCAGTGACATAGGCAGTTAGCTCAGTGGCATAGACTGTTGGCTCAGTGACATAGACAGTTGGCTCAGTGACATAGGCAGTTAGCTCAGTGACATAAACTGTTGGCTCAGTGACATAGACAGTTGGCTCAGTGACATAGGCAGTTAGATCAGTGGCATAGACTGTTGGCTCAGTGACATAGACAGTTGGCTCAGTGACATAGGCAGTTAGCTCAGTGGCATAGACTGTTGGCTCAGTGACATAGGCAGTTGGCTCAGTGACATAGGCAGCTGGCTTGGTGACATAGAAAGTTGGCTCAGTGGTATAGACAGTTGCCTCAGTGACATAGACAGGTGGGTGAGTGACATAGACAGGTTGGTGAGTGATATAGACGGGTGGGTGATTGACATAGACAGGTGGGTCAGTGACTTAGACAGGTGGGTCAATGACATAGACAGGTGGGTCAGTGACATAGACAGTTGGCTCAGTGGCATAGAAAGCCAGCATTTTTTTTATTGGCCTCGTTTAGATACTGGTCGTACTCTGTAAATATATTAAATATTGAAATACACGTGGCAATGCATAGCCTTTAATCTTTTGCGGCATCCCAACATGCCTCTCATTCATTTCTAGACATACTTTTACATAGAAGAGCCTATCTACATAACATAAGACAAATGGCATGTTCGACTAGTTCACCCTATGTGTCCTTGTGTGTCCCATATCTTTCACTACTGGAGCCAGGCTTTATTTGAAACCCGCTTTCGACCATTTTAAAGTTTTCTCCCAGGTAAATATATTTATACTTTTTTTTTTTTTTTTTTTTTTTTTTTTTTTTTTTTTTTTTTTTTTTTTTTTTTTTTTTTTTTTTGCAACGCTTATTTAGTATTTATTTTGGGGGTTCAACATTTCCCCGTCTCCTAGTAACCAAGCACTGTTACTGTAAGCATTCTTCGATTGGTGGAATACGACGAGAAAAAATCCCTCACACTGTATAATCAGATCGTGTTTGTTTTGTCCCGCTAATCTTTTGTCAATACATTTTATTACTGATTACTGTTTTGAAAATGTGCTATATTTTTTTTTTTATGTTTTAGTCCAACGGTATTTTATGTGTTGGTAATTTCAAAAGTAACATCTAATTGAATCGTACAAGTGGTCGAGATTAAATCGTTGGCAGATTATCTTGTTATTGAAATCTGGCACACGATCGCATTGTATGTTGCCAGTTCACGCTTTATCCGGCCAAATTGTGACACGGAGATATTTGAAATAGACAATTACTGTTTGGCTAGGTGGGGAGCAGTAGGAGAGTATCTGTAGCTATAGCTCGTAAGCTCCGGGGGGGGGGGGGGGGGTCGTTGATTTTGCTGACACAAATTAACGGAAAGTACAATGCACAAGGAATGAACTTTTTAAAAAGAAGATACCGTATCATACAGAGTAGACAGAAGATACCGCACATTGACGTACCATCTTCATACCCCGTGAAGCATTGCATAAATTCATGTTTCGGTTAGTTTTGATTTATGAATACTTTTTCCTGAAGAGTTTAGGGGGTCGTTCGCAAATTACGTCACGCTCAGGTGGGTCGGGGGGCGAGTCGAGACTTTGTGACACATTTTGAGGGGGAGGGGGAGTCAAAAATTTGTGACATCACGTTTTTAAAAAAAATTAAATCTAAAAATTTTTAATTAAAAAAAATCTTTATATTATTTATTTTAAAAACATTAATTTGAGGTCGAAATTGCCTCAGGTATTATAGGTACTATGAACTCAGTCGCTCACACATTTTGCGCATATTGAAAAATGACTTTTAAACTGTTGTGGCCATTTTAAATTCGGCTTAGGGAGGACTTCGTTGTTTCGCGCCACAGCTTTCTAATAATACTACATTACGGCAGTGGTGCTCAACCTTCCTAATTTAACTGTAGGGTATTTGTGTTTTCCGATGGTGTTAGGCGAACCCTGGGAAAGGGTCGTTCGACCCCCAAAGGTGTCGCAACCCACAGGTTGAGAACCGCTGCATTACCGGAAAATGTTAAAAATAAAATAAAATCTTTATGAAATTTTATGTGCGAAATGTATGTGTTGATTTTATTAGGTGTGACGTGAAACACGGGGGGGGGGGGGGGGGGGGTGTCTAAAAAGGTCATTTTATGCGTGACGTAATTTACGATCGAGCCCTTACAAACAAGCAGATTTTCTTATTTGCGCAACCGATCGACCGTTGCAAACACTTTACGGCTAGTAAAAGTTGATAAAAATTAGGCTTGGTTCAGCTGGGGGTCGAACCCAGGACCTCTCGCGTGTGAGGCGAGCGTGATAACCACTAACTACTGAACCTCATGGATGGCTCTACCAATATACAATGAATTTAATTGTTTTAATTTATCATATTACGCTTTAATAAACGGTAAAACGGTAATGGATGTTAAGTAAGTTACCTGCCCAATCAACCTCAGCCTAGAGAAGAGATTCCCTCCCTGCTATTAATAACAATAAATGTTACATCACAATAACCATCTTGAAACATTATGTAAACAACTTTGACCCCACAAATGTCTATTAAAATTGTTACTTGTTACAGAACACCCTAATTTAAGTTCACCACAAGTCTTTTATTGTATAACTATAACTAGATAATATAGCCCGTCAAACATTGGCGGCAGCAATGCGTAAACTTCCCATCTACTGAAGTTACTTGACAAAACATGAACTCAAGTAACGCACATTTAAGAATCCCAATTTTTGTTACACCCCTTCCTGCATGATAGGCCTACATCACTGCACACTTTTTATTTCACGCCCATGAACTATATTATATTCTGGGTTCCCAACCACTTTTAAACCATACTATGACATAAATTGTTAATTGAGACGATTTAATTTTTCCGAAAATAAAATATTGCGCGCCAAACCCAGTTGCGTTATATAATATCATTTAGCGTAGTTATCGGGAATTATATTTTGCGCGCTATTGAATTCATTATTGAACCACACTTTCGTTCAAACATTTAGAATTATTTGTAATATAATCTCAATACCAAATTTTCTGAATAGAAAGGAACCGGAAATGCAAGCAGTAAATTAGGAAGCAGTACACGAGTCATACCAGAGGCGTAATATATATAAGATATAGTAAGGTATACCCTCCTTGGCCCTGTCTGATGTCAACAATGTTGGTTCTAATATATTTCCTCACAAGCAGATCTCACGCTAAAAACGGAATATTCTGCACGCAATGTCTTTTAATGCAGTTTGAAAAAACTTTGCTAACGCGCTGGTACTGTTTTATGAAATTGAAACGTACACAACTAAATAAACTAAATAGCCCATTATAAGTAGACCTCCCCCCCCCCCCCCAAACCACAATCAATGCAGTGGTTAGCAAAAGCTTTGAACAGGCAAAAGCTTTGGTTTTAGGCGCCTTCTTCCTATAATATTAGATATTAATACATATATTTGCATGAAAATTGAACATTGTATGTCCTCTGAATACGGCGTCTGGAACAGGTCCTCCTTCGCCCCTCTTTACTTGTCCCTGTCAGCTAGATAGATTCGCAGAATAAATTTCTAAGAAACTAATTAGTATCTATAATTTATGAAAAAGTTCTTATAAAATCTTTTTTAAAAAAACTTAAATTTGAATTTATTTTTGATGAAGACACAGTTTGATATTCTACTTTCCGCCTACAATTCTTTGAGCGTTTTGATTTTAAACTCATAGCACCTGACCCTCTCTGGGATTACTTGAATTTCGGGCAACTCATTATGTGCCACGATGCCAACAACTATTAGACGTTTTACGTTCTCGTTTTCGAGAGTATACTTACATTAACTTCTCCACGGCCATCGGTTCGAGATTAGCCTGTAAGTCCCCCCTGGCGGCCAATGCCAATGCCGCCAATGGCAGATGTCGTGTTCAAGCAGTCTGAATAATGGGAATTTCAACGATGGGTGCACAGCCTGTAAGACGGTGACGTCAGCAGACGTGGTAATGGCAATCCGATGCCGGCTCGAGACCCGCGGCGGGTGGTCGGATTAGTGAAATGACCTCTCGGGTGAAGGGCAGAGATCAGCGCGTGTTTGCTACGTAATAAAGTACCGCGTCAGAAAACACGAGGGAAGATGTCCGTTAATCCTATTGTGTTTCACAAGGACGTATGTATAGTATCGCACAGACAAACCATACTGAACCAACCGTTTAAACTAATCAGTTCTCGACAGAAGCCATGAGAGTGCGTGCTGTTTTATGGTAATCGATACTTTTTTTTTTGGATCAATGAATAACTTCTTCAAAATCCCCCCCCCCTTTTTTTTTTTAGCTGCTCACCCGATGTTAACGTAATCGAGTAATACCTAGAGAAGTATCGATTCTGTTATTCAATACAATTTTGAAGTGCTGATTAGCTCCCGCAGGGTCGATGATTAAGATCATGTCAAGTTTACGGTACAATCAGTGGCGTAGCTAGTCTTAATGCCGCCTGGGGGCGGCCGAGAAACTTTCTCGCCGCCTTCCACAAAAATCTCCGCAGGTGACCGAAAATGCCGCCCCCTCCACATAAAGAGAAATAGTGCCGCCCCGGGGGCGGGCCAGCTCATCCTCACCCTCATCGAAGCCACTGCGTACAATCAAGGAGACCAACAAAATTACCCTTGAACATAAATGTGACGTAGACGTGATGATTTTTTTTACATTTGGACATAATTTTATTTTTGATGCGCTTGGAGATTTGCATTGGAAATATTATATAGGTGATGTGCGCAGTAATTTATATTGGTGATGTGCGCAGTGATTTGTATAGGTGATGTGCGCAGTAATTTATATTGGTGATGTGCGCAGTGATTTGTATAGGTGATGTGCGCAGTAATTTATATTGGTGATGTGCGCAGTGATTTGTATAGGTGATGTGCGCAGTGATTTGTATAGGGGATGTGCGCAGTAATTTATATTGGTGATGTGCGCAGTGATTTGTATAGGGGATGTGCGCAGTGATTTGTATAGGTGATGTGCACAGTGATTTATATAGGGGATGTGCGCAGTAATTTATATTTTAAAATTGTATGACTGATTCCCATGGTGATTTATGTTTCGAAAGTTTTATGACTGATTCACATGGTGATTTATATTTTGAACGTTTTATGACTGATTCACTTGGTGATTTATATTTTGAACGTTTTATGACTGATACACTTAGGCATTTATATTTGGAAAGTTGTGTGGTTGATGTCCACGGTGATTATGTGTGAGTTCTCTCTAAGTGATTTTTTGCTATACTAGGGCGAAAAAACCTTTGATAAAGGAAAGAAAGCACGGGTCATTACTCTTTTTTTTCTTGAGCGCACCTGGGGATCTATTTTAACAACATTTTAAAAGGTATACTTTATTTACTCCACATGCTATCTCCTATAAGCTAATCGTTACGTGACCCCCTGACCCCCCCCCCCCCATGGGGATTCGTGTATTTGCAGTGCTGCGTTCGCAGCATTCTACCCACGTCTTAGTGGTCTTACACCACACATATCTCTCTCACACCGTGGCCACGCAGGAATGTGCAATGTCTCCTATACACAGACATACACGCCA